>CM035812.1:73745850-74078350 GCA_020458035.1 Magallana ariakensis | reverse complement strand
GTCAACATGCGAGATAATTAACTTATCGTGCAAGTTATTTATAACAACATGCGAGATAACTTGCATGTTGACATAGATATCTTGCATGTTAACATAATTAACTCCCATGTTGACATAAATAAGTCGCATGTCGACATAATTATGTTGCATGTACATAATATAAATCGCATGTCAATATATAAATAAGTCGCATGTTGTCATAATTATGTGTCATCTTGCATCTATGATGTCAGAGTCCTGCATTAGTAAGTAATGCAAATAGACATAATTATCTTGCATGTTGACATAATTATCTTGCATATGTTGACATAATTCATCTTGCAAGTAGGGGGCAGAAATTGCCACCAGGCATTAGAAAAACTAAAAGGAGTTTTTGTAATATTAAATATAACTTACATAGGAATTTTCGTTTAACTGCATTTTCGAGTGATTTCAAATCGTGATTAATTTTCAATTGATTCCATTATCGTGGACTGTTTTAAATAGAATATGTTTTTACCGCTGCACCCGACCACACAGGGGCGCCAGTGACGATGGGAAATCCGGCTCTTGTAGAGTAGACGAGAACGAGGATTCCGACGATGATTGACACACAGGACACGCCCACTGCCACCAGGGAGAGCTTGAAGAGCTGGGACAGGGCTTGGGTACGTCTCTCCACTACCAGGCCTACAGGTACAGGTAGACAATCAAGGGGAGTGTGTTAGGGAGATTTTGCACGACTCATTGTCAGAGGATGAGAATGGCAAGTAATTTAAATAGAGTGGATACTTACAATACGTGAAATACTCTATCTGGTAAACCTCTTTTGCAAATAAAACATGCAACGTTCAAGCCACTGACCCCCTCCTCCACACAGAGGAGGGGAGGGCTTTCCTCCGTTATATTACCAATTTAATTAATGTGTTGTAATTTGTCGATTTTAAAGTACAATTACATGCATAGACTTCCCTAACCAAGTTGATACTTTAATCTTGTAAATTGTAGCTCTATAGCTATTTTTGAAATTTTAATAGTGAAGGCATAACATGTACACAATCTACATGGTGTGTAGGTCCACCGTCTGTAACCAGTCCGAGATCTTACCTGTGGGTGCTTCCTGGCCCGGAGATTTTGTCGCGGTGTCCATTTTACTTCTAGCTCCTTCACAAGTCGTTATCAGTATTCAACACATGTGATATTTACTCCTGGTGATATATTTATTACCAATACACAATACACACCGTCACGTGTCTCGGTGATATTTACAAATACTGCAAAACGAAACTAGTCATATATATTTCTAATGTAAACTTTGAATCAATGTTTAGAAAAAAAAAAAAACCAAGATTGTCCCTTGATTGTGAGAACAAATCGCCCACAAAAGATTCTAAAATATTTTGTTAAACGGTACATCTATCAATGCTATGTACTTAGTATCCTACTGAAGATACATGTATGACCTGGAGTTTGAAATTACTCTTAGTTTAGGTTGTAAACTTAAAAGAAAAAATATTGCCCCCCCCCACCTCCAGAAAACCGATACACCACCATATTTATAGTTCTTGCGGAAATATGCAAGTGATCTGCTTCCAAGCCAAAGTTCAAAGATTTCAATAAACTTGCAATATCCCCTTCATCTAAAAATAAAACAACAGTTGAGTAGATTTAATGATTTATTTGTCGTACTGACTGGTCACACAATTGACGCTGACGTTTGACGGTGTGAGTGTCGTCTGTGTGATTCTGTTGGTGTGTATGGGGGGAGGCTCTCTCTCCCCACGGCCTGTGTTATGTTACTGGGGACCCTATCAATGGGGAAGTGTTCACCGATTTAAGGGACCCCCCTCCCCGCGGGACCAATTTATACTCATCTTGGGGCTCAGATGTGCAACAACCTTATAAAGGGGCAACAACTCTTTCGAGCGACTGATATGATCTGATCTTCAAAATGGATCAGTATCACTTACTAGACAACTGGGTCATCTTGACCCAGTTTTCTTCCTTATTATGCCAATCTCAAACTTTTCTTTTGAGATTTCTGAGGTAATTCATGCTTAAGATTTAACAAAGATATAAAATTTCATCCTTATAAAAAGCACCATTTGCTAAGACAGCAACTGAAGGAAAAAAAATTAACAATAAAACAAAGGACATTAGTTCATCCTTCCTATTGGACTGTATAAACTGTGAGATCTTTGGGCATTTTATCCAAATTATAAAGAACACTCAGTCCTATGGGCAATCTAACATAAATATAGGGCAAATATTAATGTGTGTCTGGCAGGTCCTGTGTGTTTGTACTGTGTCTGTGGTATAAAAAGGCAGTGAGGCCGAGTGGTAGCTGGCTACAGTTCACTATATAGCTGGCTACAGTTCGATATAGCCCATGTTCATTCTTTTGTGTCAGATGCTGAGGTTGCGTAAATATACGTGGAGGTGTTATATCTAATTCTATACCAGGTTTTTTCCAAGTACATGTACATTTTGTATGTCTCATTTGAAATCTGTGTGTATCGTGTGACTTTGGCATATTTACAAAGACATCTACAGGAACAAAGGAAAGTTACAAAGGAAATGACGTATAGAGCAAATTTACTACATATTTCCATATACATGAAAAGCAGAGAGAATCTAATCTAAAAATCCAAGTTGGGGTCCAGTGAATGAACCATAGTAAGTATTTAGTTAGGAAGAGAGTTATTATTATACCTCACCCGAGATTCAGTTTCACTGTGAGTGGAAATACTTGTAAACACATTAGAAAAACAGGACTTGATTTACATAAATTATCATGAAGAACTTAAAATGTTGATAACATTAAGCTTTTATAAAGAAACAAAACAAATGATTAAAAAAAAATCCCCATAAGAACAGTTGAAAGAAGAAATGAAAAAATAAGCTCCATATTAGAATACAAACATTCCAAAATTCACAACAGATACATAACCTTAATGATACTGAATAACTTCTTGTACAAAAAAAATAACAGGTACATACACTAAACCTTCAAAAATAGAAATGGTAAACACATTCTTGTGTTGTCAAACATAGAAATATAAATTCCTTACCCATTTTATCTTTAATAAACAATAATTAAATTTTTAGAGAATAACATTGACGGTTATTATTTCAAAATATCGCAATCACGGTTCGTACCATTAAGAGAGTTCAACACAGTTCTATTGAGATGACACCTGTATTGCTTGACTCTATTCTCCTGTTGTCTTTTTCAGCTGGATTCGATGGAGTTCAGGATGCTGTTTTAGAACTGGAATCCTCCCATTGGAACATTTTCAGCCGGGGGGTTAAACTGGTACTGTTGTGCGTTTTCGTCCATCTGTGGGGCCACGGCTTTGTCTTCCTCCTCCGTCCCGAAGTATCGCTCAATCATGTCAAACGCTTTCTGGTAGATCTCGCGGTTCTGGTGGCTCTGGAGAAATTCTATCTTGTCCAAACCTGTAGAAATTAAAGAATATGATGTGACATATAAAAAAAAATTCTACAAACTTTTACATGCAGGATTTTATTGAAGGGTTCAAAATTTACCCACACTGTGCTTTCTTACATGACAACCTTTAAACATCTTTCTTTAATATCTATAGAAATGCCCTCAGAAAATATGATTTTTCTTCAAAGATCTTCGTATTTCCCTTACAATCATGCAATTAATGTATAATAGATACACTACAAATTATTACCATAGCACTCCTCAATCAGCACAGCATACGGGTTTGTCCCACTGTGACTCTTGGCATCCTGCTCGCCCAGTCGTAGAATATTCTCTAGGCCGTTAAGGGCCACCTGTACAATTTTAGCATCCATCACCGTCAGTAGGTCGCACAGCGGAGGGATGCAGTCCTGATCCACCAAGAACCTACCAAAAGAAACAACTTGCTAGTCAGAAGTCAGCGATACCAACAAAAAGCTCTATAGTCATATGACACCTACTCAGAAGTCAGCGATACCAACAAAAAGCTTTATAGTCATATGACACCTACTCAGAAGTCAGCGATACCAACAAAAAGCTTTATAGTCATATGACACCTACTCAGAAGTCAGCGATACCAACAAAAAGCTTTATAGTCATATGACACCTACTCATAAGTCAGCGATACTAACAAAAAGCTCTATAGTCATATGACACCTACTCAGACATCAGCAATACTTACAAAGAGCTCTATAGTCATATGACACCTACTCAGACGTCAGTGATACTAACAAAGAACTCTATAGTCATATGACACCTACTCAGACGTCAGCAATACTTACAAAGAGCTCTATAGTCATATGACACCTACTCAGACGTCAGCAATACTTACAAAGAACTCTATAGTCATATGACACCTACTCAGACGTCAGCAATTCTTACAAAGAACTCTATAGTCATATGACACCTACTCAGACGTCAGCAATACTTACAAAGAGCTCTATAGTCATATGACACCTACTCAGAAGTAAGCGATACTAACAAAGAGCTCTATAGTCATATGACACCTTGTTACTTGTCAGGAGCTCTCAACTAAGAAGTCAGCTTGTTACCGAATAAACAGCTTCTTACTCAGCAATCAGATATTTTCTAATAGTTGTGCTTTCAATAATTATATCATTGAAGAAATTGTAAAAGCCAACGAAAGACAGTGAGGTAATTTACTGTTCAAATATCGGTACATTGGTGTTTTTTATATCATTATATGTGCCAACCGTTGTGTTTTGTACCTAATCTGTTCGGGCGAGCCTCCTGACGTAGCGTTTGTGATCGCCCACGCTGCTTCCTTTCTTGTCTTGAAGTCGGCCTTTCCCAAAATATCGATCAGGACAGGGAATATGTTGGCATCTATGACACACTACAACAGTAGAAATAATCAGACAGAATTAGTGCTTCATCCAGATTTATAATGTTACAAAGTTTGGAGATTCCTGCATACATTTTCAATACAACTCTCACCTTCAAAATAGAATAAATTAATAGTGATGCTTAACATTCACATTAATAAATGCAATATCATAGATAAATCCTCAAGAAAGAAAAAATTGATATTTGGCTGTATAGTTTATATATGCAACTTTATACTAGTATAAAAACATATTATGAAAATCTTGCTGTTTGGGGTACTACCACGGTAATAAGTATACGCCATCATTTCTAGCCACCAAAAATAAATACCGGTATTCCCAATCATTAAAATGATTTCAGCATTTGAGACTTGGTTGTCCCGAGGATTGGTCCTGGGCAGAACTGTCAACTGTCTTCGTTCCATAAATGACTGAGTACCTCAGTCAAAGTTGTTAAACTCAATTTCAGTTAATAGTACAAATACATTCTATAAGATTTTGGTTCAAGTCCAATCTGAAGTTGCATTGTACTAGTAAGCCCTGAGATAATAACACTTTTCTTAACATGGAATACCTGAGCAACTCACCTGAATTTGCATTCTGTTTCCTGCTGTGATGTTAGAAATTGTCCAACATGCCTCTTTTCGTATCGATTCTTTTGAGCTACTGAGTAAGTGTAACAAACATGGCAGAGCTGAACAGTTCAAGATTATCTGAAACAGAGAAGGTCTCGAGGTAACTAAGGTATTACCCGAGGCGTATCCAACAACACAAGTTATATTAATGCAAGTGAACACCAAAATTCCAATCACTCTTGACAGAAATATGCAGATTTTGTAACAATGAATGCAGGACCTGTCAGCTATCAACATGAAAACTGTACAATGTAGAGTTGTATCGGCTATTTACCTGTGTTTGAAAGTCGTCTCCAGTGACAATGTTTCCCACGACTCTGAGGGCGGCTGACACAACACTCTGGTGTGTGTACCTGTAAAATAATGAAATGATGAAATCGTTTTCCTTCAAGTAATCAAACAATAAAGTCCATTTCATAACAATCTCTGTTAAAATAAAAACCTTCTTTAATAAATTCTTTATATTTTCTCAAAAAAACCTAATAGAAATATGGTCTTTTGTAATCTTCTTTAAAGAAAAGAAAGAGGAGTTTTTGTTTTGTTTTAGATACTTACATGAGAAGTTCGACTAATCGGCGACACACCCCTGAATCTATCACAGATTGAATTTTTTCATTAGGACCGTCGGACAAGTAAGATAATGCCCAGCATGCATCAGCAAGGACATCTTTATCTGTGTGAAACAGCAGTCTGGCTAACACAGGTAAAGATGGAGATACCTGGAACAAATTCAAATTGATGTAACTATCAAAATATCTAAAGTCAAAGAAAAAGGAAGAACACCAAGTATCTAGAAATACATCCACACCTCCGTCTCAAACCATCACTTACTAAACCTACCCCCCCTCCCCCCAAATAAAAAGTTTAATCTGGATATTCAATGCATTAAAAATTCATATTCTCTTCTCACAGAACTTTCTTTAAAATACATTTGCTTAATGTTTAGTTATGAAAATAATATTCATAAATTTAGTTATTTTAATCTACATGTATATGTGCAATAAATAAGGATATGTTCTGACTGAAAGAAAACATTTTAATTTTAATAATTAGCTACTCTGCATATTTCACAAGCTTTCTTAGCCATTCATAACAATTTCACCTTTGCGAAATCTGGCGGTGGGTTTTTTCCTCGACATAAATTTGATAAACACCAGACAGCATTCCTCGTCATTGATAAACTGCTGGAGTTCTTGCTGAGTAATCTGTGAATAACAAACAATGGATTAAAGACCTGTTTATTCCATTGAGGGCATCAATATTTTTAGAGATCTGTCTACATGACTTGAAGAACTATGTGTACAATCTACTAAATTCAATTGTGAATCTTGCCAAAAGTCTTAAACTCTTATCAATTTTTTTAACATGATACAAATGAATATGAATATTTAATAAGAATCAAAGCCAAACAATGCGTAGGATCTATCAAATTCAATTCAGTTTTCAAAATAGATCAGCTGCCATTTATTTTCCAAACACATTCTGTACTTTAGAGTATATCTGATCTTAACAATAACGATCCTCAGCTATGTTTGATAACTCTAAATTATCCGAATTTTTTTTTATTCATACCATAAATCTACCTTTATATAGACAAATTTAATTAGTCGTGAAGTGTTAATATTACAAAAAGCCATTCAACGAACTGCTTTGCTTAGTGGCTTCACTGAGTTCTATGACCTAGAGGTGAACGGATTCAAACCACCCATGCAACAGTACAACCTTTTTTTTCCAATTTGATTTCAACTTGCACACATTATTTATTCCATTATATTCATTGTGGCCAAAATTGCAATAACTTCATAAAATGCATGGATACCAACAAAAACTTTCTTTTTTATTTCATTTCATTTATAAAGTTTGAATGATAAATAAAATTTTTATGATGAAAAAATTACTTTGAGGCTGAGGATCGGAAAACCTTAATTTGCAAAAACTATCAAAATAATGAATTACTTAAAACTTAAATGCAGTGTGTCTATAACTTACAAGTACACACACATGTAAATCTTTCATAACTTCCTTAAGTTTATTCTTTTTACTTCTCTGTTAAGGATAATGAGTGGATTGCTCTTTTTAATTTTAAACAAGAGGTGCCCAGCTCTCAAACATAGGTACACTGTAAATGAGCCGATACCTCCATGCATTATAAACAGCATTATAAACATGCATTATAAACAGGCATTAAACAGATTTTGCAAGATCTTCCCGATTTCCTAGTTTCTGGACTCCGTAGACTTACTGTAACAGTGGGACCAGGATGCCTTCATTCAAGACGTAGTCCCTGCACTCTGGGCTGTCTCCAGCTATGTTACCTAACGCCCACACAGCCTAGTGTACACAAAAATAGCTTATCATAAGCTGATCTGTTAACTTGGGAGCACCAATGTTATCATGCTTAGTTGCTTTTATCCATACTTCTAATGTTAAATGTAAACAAATATTGTAAAATTGCTGAGCTGCAATAAGGGATTATCTTCTTAAAAGTAGGGAAAATAGAGAAGATTTGGTTTCACTGCTCACTTAAAAAATAAACAGCTAGTTAAAAAGTTCACCAGGATATGAACTTGGTTGGTCACGTGATCAAATCCTGTGAAGCCTGAACGGCTTCTCAGAAGATTTCATCATGTACCAAGTTCACATCCCGGTGAACTTTTTTACTTGCTGTTTATTACTTCTATTTACGTTCGAGAAAGGCAAATTGTTCAAAACTATTAATATAACCATGTTTTATGTTTACAATAATGCAACCATCGAATGATCTGTGCGTGCTGTTATCATTGCGACGTCATTAAAAAGTTCACACAAGAAGCATACTTGCAAATGTAAATATTTAAGGTTAGGAATCAAACAATTCTTAACACTGCATGGTGTCCTTCAAAGTTTGTAGTGCATACAAACACTATGGAACAGAGACTTATAAAATCAACTAAAACCAATCAAAGCATCTGAACAAAGTCTGTCCAAAGCAACTTTTGATAACTTTTAAATCCATGAATCTTTATATCTTAGATTTAGCTTTTATGTCAGAAGATGCGTAGCAGTCTTTGAATTCAAATGTACCTTCCCTTTGCTGTTCTAAAATATAATGCAGTTCTCTCCCTTTCCAACACTAATATGCTTTAACTATATCTTTGAAAAAATCTGGATATCTTAGTAGAAAATTTAATGGTTTTAATATGTATATTAATTATCATGATTATGTAAAACTACAAACTAATGTCACTATTTGAATAATTTTCCAGTTGAGTAAGTAATGTTTATGGTTTTTTTTTCTCCTCAGTTTTTCAGTTCAGATCATTTTATCAACTTTAAACTAAAACTTAATGAATTCGTTATTTTTGGGAACACTGCCAGCTCTAAAAAGAACAGATATCATAAGGAAGGTAATAACGGTGTGAATTTGAGATAGCTATAGCATGCAAGTTTAGAACCACATAATCAATGACATTCACAAGTTCTCTTTCCATCATATAAAAGCTAAAGTTAACGACATGGGAAACAATTAACGCAAATGCCAACCTGTTCTTGAACATCCTCTATGTCTGATGCGAGCAGTTTGATAAATATAGGGACAGCTCCCGCTTCTATCACCACCCGGGTCTGTAGAGAGGTGCCTGATGCAATGTTTGTCAGTGCCCAGGCTGCTTCAAACTACAAATGGTTAAAATCAGTATATTACAGATCATTTTAACAAAATCATGAAAATCATCACCAATGCATAATGGAATTTAAGTTGTTGATTTTATCTTAGTTGTAACTGCACAAACATGTTGTATTATAATTTTAATGCATTAATTTTGCAACTTACTCCTTGAAAAAAATACACAAAATTAGGAAGAACATTTTGATAGCTCTGTTGATATATGTGTTTTGCAGATACTGTGGAATCATTTTTATTTGTGGGGGTCAATGTTTGTGGGTAGCCTAAAATTTCCTGGTTCATGGGGACGTAATTTCGTTGGTAGCAAGTTATATTTCGTAAATAAATATTAAACCAATGCTTGTCTAATTATATGTTCGTGGGGATGTAAATTCATGGGCAAGGGATACCCACGAAAGCCACGAACATTGGTCCCCCACGAACAATGATGATTCCACAGTATATAATTACAAATATGTTGAAAAGAATAATGTAATTTTTATTAAAGAAATAAATACCTGTAAGGAGCAGTTGCCATCTTTCTGAAGAAATTCCACAAATCTTGGAACAATTCCAGTCTGAATAACTTCATCAATGGGAGGGTTTGGTTCTAAAAATAGAAACAGTATGATCATGCAGCTGACTTTTAGGAAACTAAGTTGACCATATCCATACTCTATATTCATTTTGTCATAAAATTGAACAGCTTTTATGGGCCTTTGTAGACCTCTCCTAAAAAAAAATAAATTTAAATAACTGAATTGCCTTTTCTAAATAGACTTTTCCATTATCAGATTTATTACCTCTGGATAGGAGTTTTCTAAATTTCTGAGTGGCTGCTTCTTGTTCTTCAACATTTTCACTGTATAACACCTGAATCATCTCTTGAGTTATCCCACCCTGTTCAAAGAGAGAAATCTTCTATTACAATAACACAAAAAATCTGGTTAATTTAAATGTCAATCGGAAAATTTTCATGCAAAATGAATCAAACTTACGGAAATGATATTTAGATCATTTATAACATAACTTTCAGCTTTTCAGGCTGTGTTTTGTATTAATTTCCAACTGATGTATGAAATTTAAGCGAGTAGGATTACATTTGATATGTCTTATACTCACAGTGTATGGTGTTGAACTAACTGTATTGTCATGGAGGTTTCCACTGGCAAAATCCTCAGGACCCCCAGCTGGCATGGATACATTTCTCCGTTTAAAAAGCTAAAAATGGAATTAAAAAACCTAAGGATAATCCCGCCCAGTTTCATCAGCTCGTACATATATGTATTAACTGATAGTGGATTATTGAGGGAAAGTCAACGTGCTACTGGCAATATAGTTTATTTATGAACTACAATAACTCTCTAAGCCAATAAACATGATAAATAGCATCTTAAACACTTTATAAACAGAAATTTATTGATTTTGAATAAAAATACAATGTTATGGGTTAATGCTGAAATTAGAGATTTAATTGTACAAGGGACTTATATACGATCGGGATACACAACAATTGCAAATCAAGCCAAAATCACACGATAGGTGATTTCTTAGGTGAATTCTGACTTCCAATATTTGTTACCAAATATATCAATATAAAAACCTTTAGAAAACTATCATATAATTATTCTAGAATTATTATTTGTACTTTATAACCCTGATCTGATCATAATTACAGAGTTCTTAAAACCTAAAGACCCGTTTTTGCCCCCTTTTTGAGATTACGAGATATGATATAAACTTAATACAAAAGAAATTACAATTAACAAGTGATAATAACAAATTTAATAAAAAAAACAAAATGATTTACGGGGATTGAGGAGTTCTAAAACCTTGTCAAGGTTCGCATGATATTTTGGGTATAGTCTGTCTCAAGATATTTTTGCCGCATATTTTCTTAAATTATTCGATATTTATAAATACCTCTGAGTTCAGACGATGTTCATTCAATAGTATTAAAAATCCCAAGATTTCCCCTTTGAAACGCCCCCTCTAGCTTGTCGGGTATCAATACACGGCTAAAAATAAAAAGTCTATGGGGTTTTTCCATTGCTAAGGAGATGAAGACGCCCGGATGATAACGTTGAAAAATTGCGCGAGGTGTCCCGAGTACTTACGAATGGAGAAAAGATGACAACATTCCCCATTATAAATCTCCGTAGGAAATCTGTTTTCGTTCCTGTGAATTTTTAGGAGGAAAAAATGATAATGTGTGAATGAAGTTATCTTGGAAATTTTCCCTTTCATCGATTTCAATTGCACTTCTTTCAAAGAAATGTGTAATTTTATTAAAAATCGTCCAAATGTGCAGCATAAATATCTTGGGACAGACTATAGTAAACATGGCGAATGTAGAAGTTGCCTTTCCCAGTAGTATATACATTCCTGATTGTACAATTAAAAGCCAGTTATGCGGCACGTCTTTTAACCCCAAGGAACCCCAAGGAACCCCATGGAACCCCAAGGAACCCCAAGGATACCCTAATAATACAAATTTATGAAATTTAATACTCTTGAAACCCCTGGGGATCATTGGTATCCCAAAGACACCCCTAGGGTACCCTAATGGAACCCCACGGATACCCAAATGAACCCCATGGAACACCAAGGATACCCAAACAAACCCCAAGGAACCCCAAGGATACCCTAATAATACAAATTTATAAAAATGTATAACTCTTTATACCTCTAGGAACTCATTGGTATCCCAAAGACACCCCTAGGTACCCTAATGGAACCCCACGGATACCCAAATGAACCCCATGGAACCCATGGATACCCAAACAAACTCCAAAGAACCCCAAGGATACCCTAATAATACAAATTTATAAAAATTTATAACTCTTGATACCCCTAGGGACTCATTGGTATCCCAGAAACACCCATAGGTACCCTAATGGAACCCCACGGATACCCAAACAAAC
Organism: Magallana ariakensis; assembly: GCA_020458035.1. NCBI lineage: Eukaryota > Metazoa > Mollusca > Bivalvia > Ostreida > Ostreidae > Magallana > Magallana ariakensis. The sequence goes on along the minus strand of CM035812.1, from coordinate 74,066,333 downwards.
CCTATGGAACCCCAAGGATACCCAAACAAACCCCAAGGAACCTCAAGGATACCCTAATAATACAAATTTATAAAAATTTATAACTCTTTATACCTCTAGGAACTCATTGGTATCCCAAAGACACCCATAGGTACCCTAATGGAACCCCACGGATACCCAAATGAACCCCATGGAACCCATGGATACCCAAACGAACTCCAAAGAACCCCAAGGATACCCTAATAATACAAATTTATAAAAATTTATAACTCTTGATACCCCTAGGGACTCATTGGTATCCCAGAAACACCCATAGGTACCCTAATGGAACCCCACGGATACCCAAACAAACCCTATGGAACCCCAAGGATACCCAAACAAACCCCAAGGAACCTCAAGGATACCCTAATAATACAAATTTATAAAAATTTATAACTCTTGAAACCCCTGAGGATCATTGTTATCCCAAAGACACCCCTAGGTACCCCATGAACCCCATGGATACCCAAACGAACCCCATGGAACCTCATGGATACCCTAATAATACAAATTTATAAATATTTATAACTCTTGATACCCCTGGGGATCATTGGTATCCCAGCGACACCCCTACATGTAGGTACCCCATGGAACCCCACGGATACCCAAATGAACCCCAAGGATACATGTACCATAGTTAAAGGTAATTGATGTTAACTGTGTTATTTCAATACACAAAACAAATGATATTCATGAGTTGGTAATAATCCTAAGGTTTCCCCAATGACACTTATTATAATACTCATATTAAGAGGGCTGTATGGCCATTGCCATTTTTAGACTAATAGTATATAAGTCTCCTTTAAGAAAAAAAATTCTGTATAACGATACAGTGTATAGGAAACATTCAAATTTTAAAGTCTATGGAATTTTTCTTTATCAAATAACTATATTGCTCAAATAATGGTTTATAGCTTAACAAATTATTTTTAAGAATTGTAAACCTGATAGTTAATCTTGTTGACCATCCAGTCTCCTTAGGCTCAGCTATGCATTTCTCAAAACATATTTTTTTCAATTCTCAATTTTTGCATTTTGGGGTTAATAAACAAGGAGTATAATCAGAATAGTAATTCACTGGATAGTTTGATACAAGACATTATAAACTTACAATAATTCTTTTAAATAGCATATTGAATGGTTGGAAGACCAATCCAAAATTTCAGTTTGTACACAGTTGATCTTTCTCCTCTTAAAGACAAATATACATTAAATTTGATTAACCCAAACAAGAGGTATAAAACCTTTCTATTCACACCAACCTTCTTTTCTTAACAATTAAGTCTTAATTTGCATTCTCTTTTCCTTTTTTATGCACATCATTAGTTTTTAGGTACATCAATATTTACAGTACTTTTTATTCTTCATCCTTGTAACTTTTTTTCTTATATAGTATCTATCTAAATTTTAGAAGAAAGAATTGATTCGTGTTATGAGAGAGAGAGAGAGAGAGAGAGAGAGAGAGAGAGATATATATATTAATTGTTATCAATGGTTTACATGTTAATGGCTCTATAAATTATGGAGTATCATATAGGCCTGGCATAGATTAATGTTTTATCTTTATGAAAAAGGGCTAAAACTATTGTGTTTGAATTAGAGTGTTGATGAAGTATTTGGCTGTAGGGATTCTCCAGATGTACATGTATGTTAAATGCTACTTATTTGAAAAATCTGCAAAAATTAATAAGGGGCATGCTTTGGTCCTAACTAAGTACTGTTTTTGGCTTTCAATTCCTTGTGTAATCAAGACAAACAGTCCATTGGAGCTACCCCAAATTCACAAGGGTTGTCTATCCTAATAAACAAGGAGATGTAAGTGTCATGCCGGGTATTTACTAGTAAATATATTGCACCAGTGATGGTGAAGCCATTGTGTTTACATGTAAAAGGTATAATGTTGGTCCAAGAGCTACTTCGAATATACAAGGGGTGTCTACCTGCAATTAACAGGTACCTAGGTGCCTGTCAGATGAACATGAAAGAAGGTCACTGTGACCTTGATATGAGTATATAAAGATATATGGATGTTAATACATCTATTAATTAGTTTACACAGTAACTGAACATAGCATAGTATTTCTTGAAAAGAAGATTTTCAAACAATTTTCCTATATTTTTCTATGCTAAACTTTGAACTCATCTTGGGGACCCAGTATTGGTCTGAGGGTCACGGTTTTAACAATTAAGAATCTAAAAGTACCCATTCTTAGAATGCTTGCCTAATAATTCAACAAATAGTATTTTAACAAGTTCTATTTAAATAAAAATTTTAACTTTGAAATTTGGGGTACCAGTATTGATCTGGGGGTCACTGCTTCAACAATTTAGAATCTACATTATTTGAGGTCATTTGCAGAGTAATCTCACTAATTGTAGCATATTTAGTATGTTAAACTTTAAACTTGCACTCATGGGGTCCCGGTGTCATATAATATTTTGAACCCTGCAATATATTGAACCCGGGTTCAAAATATCGCTGCGATGTATTGAACCCCCCTCCCTCCCCCCCCAATAAAATATTGAACCCTGGGTTCAATATATTATGGCTGCGATATATTGAACCCCCCTCTAATTTTCATTGCTATTGGAAAGGGGGTCCAAAATATTATGGGTGCGATATATTGAACCCCATACCTTTTCCAAATTCCCATTGGAGAGGGGGTTCAAAATATTATGGCCATGATACTTTGAACCCCCTCTTCAATAGCCATGGAAATTAAAGGGGGGGTTCAATATATCACTGTTTTAATATTTTGAACGGCCTTTCCAAAGGAAATTGAAAGAAAGAGGGAGGTTCAATATATCGCAACCATAATATTTTGAACTTCCAATGGGATTTGAAATAGGAGGGGGGTTTAATATATCACAGCCATATGATTTAAAACCCCCTATCCAATAGCAATGAAAAATCATCAGGGGGGGGGGGTTCCTTGGGGTATCAAGGGATGACCCTACGAGTCCAATAAGACCCTCTGGGTATCAATGGTTATTAATTTCTATCATTTGGGTATCCTTGTGGTTCCTTGGGATTCTTACAGGTAACCTTTGGGGATCTTTGGGTATCCTTGGGGTTTTTTGGTTATTCAGGGATGACCCTTGGAATCTAATGAGACTCCTAGAGTATTAATTGTTATTTCTATCATTGGGGTATCCTTGGGGTTCTTACGGATATCCTTGGGGTTCCTTGGGGTATCCCTTGGATACCTAGGGACAACCTTTAGGAATTCCATTGAATCCCCTTGGTATCAAGATTATTAAGTTGTATCCTTGCGGTATTTGTGGGGTTCCATGGGGTACCTAGTGGTGATTGTAGGTTCCATTCAGTCCCCAGTGGTATCTAGAGTTATAGATTTGTATTATTAGGGCATCATAGGATTCGTTTTGGTATCCTTGGGGTTCCATGGGGTACCTAGGGGTGTCTCTGGAATCCCCAGGAGTCCCCAGGGGTATCATGAGTTATAAATTTTCATAAATTTGATTTATCAGTGTATCCTTGGGGTTTCTTGAGGTATCATTGGGGTATCCTTGGGGTTCTTACGGATATCCTTGGGGTTCCTTGGGGTATCCTTTGGATACCTAGGGACAACCTTTAGGAATTCCATTGAATCCCCTTGGTATCAAGATTATTAATTTGTATCCTTGCGGTATTTGTGGGGTTCCTTGGGGTACCTAGTGGTGATTGTAGGTTCCATTCAGTCCCCAGTGGTATCTAGAGTTATAGATTTGTATTATTAGGGCATCATAGGATTCGTTTTGGTATCCTTGGGGTTCCATGGGGTACCTAGGGGTGTCTCTGGAATCCCCAGGAGTCCCCAGGGGTATCCTGAGTTATAAATTTTCATAAATTTGATTTATCAGTGTATCCTTGGGGTTTCTTGAGGTATCATTGGGGTTCCTTGGGGTTCCTTGGGGTTCATTTGGGTATCCTTGGGGTTCGTTTGGGTATCCATGGGGTTCCATGGGGTGCCTAGGGGGTGTCTCTAGGATACCAAATAGTCCCTAGGGGTATCAAGACTTATAAATTTGTTTCATTTGGGTATTTGTGGGGTTCCTTGGGGTTCCATGGGGTTCCTTGGGGTTCCATGGGGTTCCTTGGGGTTCCTTGGGGTTAAAAGACGCACCCCCAGTTATGTTCAAAATCTTACAAGTACACCACCAATTGAATCAATGTATTCTCATTTGCAAGGATTGTAAATGAAGTTGTCATTAAATTTTCATGGCTTCCTGACAAACAAACATGTTTATGTTTTTCATTACAAGTGTTTGAAATTAACAGCCCAGGGCAACAGCCATCACTTGAAATATTGTTTACCTGTTCATCTCGCTTCTGCTTTCTGAGCTGGATGCCCTCTTCCTCACGTCTGCGTCTGAGTTCTTGTGAATCTAAAGCTTTGTTCTTGTATGATTTAAGCCTGTTGGCTGGACTGTCTGCATTAACTGACATCTGTACAGAAATAAAAATACAATGTTATTATCCACAAAGAAAACCAGCAAAAATGCAATTAATTTTCTTCCAATTTTCTTCCTACAATATAATTTATTTCTTTTTCCTTTGACTGATTCCATAAACTTACACATAAATTTCCAGCGGAAGTCACTCTCTACATACAATGGCATGGTTATACTTATAATGAGCTTTCAATTTGATATCGTTATAATAATACTTTCATGACTAACTTTCACAAAATAAATCAATCGATCACGAAGATAGATTGTATTAGTAAGGTAGAATATCATATTTTTGCAAAGTTTTACTCACATCGTAAGGCATTTAGGTACATATAAACACAGTGTTGAGGAATTTTTATGGCTTCTTTCTTCCTTTCTAAGACGAAACCACCATTTTACTTCGAGCGACCGAGCATGCGTTTGCTAACAGCTGATTTCCCGGAAAAAAATACTTACGTTTTCAATTCAAATATTGAATCTTATATCCCCATTCACAGCAAACAGTTATGGTTTGAAGACAATGAAATTGAAATGAGTATTTTATTTTTTCATTTACTCTTCAGGTCTCGTCAATGCGAGATTTCATAATTCAACATGGCTGCTGCCGACAGAAAGCATGAAAATGACCTGACGTGTGATTTATGCGACGATTTCTTTGCTTTTCAGGTACAAGTAATATAATTTTGATAAAAATCACTGCATATTTCTTTCCAACAGTCTGAAATGTTTTCTTTTCAATTTCTGAGTTTGTTCTGTGCATTTAAATAAATTATCGGAATATATCCGAATTTCCTCGCGAGGTTAAAAAGCCATGCAATGTATCTGTCGATAACACCATAACTTTTCTGGCATTTTATTACATTGAATAACATAACATAACTTGTACTTAAGTGTTTTTGAGGATGATCGTTACAAGTAATGATTTTTTTTAAATTTATAGTTGCATAAGTGACTTACATAATTCAGAGACATAAATAACAGAGATTGGCAACTCCGCCATTAGCGTGATTTGTTGTTGAAAAAATGGTACGGGACCAACCTTACTTTGAGAACTACTTTTTAGTAAAATGAGATAATGATCTTAAACCAAAAGTAAACTGTTTTAATGAAAAGTGTGCATAGGTTTTAGACATTTTTGAAACAAAAAATTGAAAAATAAGATTAATAAATAGAAAATATATTGGCCAGCTATAAAACATCAGCGAAATCTCGGACGACGGGTAGCCAACTGCCTCCTAAAACTCCTCTTTTAATATTGTTTATATGACATAAACTAATGAAAATATAATATTTTGAATGTTTTGGTGATAGGTTTTAGCTGTTTATATTTCGATATAATTGTTTATTAGAAAGATATACTGATTTAAACTGGGAACACTTTACAATAGGGACCGCAAGATTTCGCGAGATTTCGATCAGTTGCCAATCTCTGTTATTTATGTCTCTGCATAATTACAAAGTACAGTCGTTTGACCAGTTCCGAATAGTTCATAAGTTAAGTAGAAAATAATTAATGAAATAAAAGATGGAGAAGAAAAATAATAAAGATCGCAACAAACTCCATAGACAACGTGCACGAACAGAGGAAATTTGAGTTGAGATCTGCACGTTGTTCAAAGAAATTATTATGAGGCCAAGTGAAAAAGTTCTATCCCAATAATCCTTTGTGGTGCATAGGAGGAACAGGAAGCGTTTCTAAGGAAAATTCTTACCTGTAGATCGCAAACATATTTTTCATTTAACAATAAAAAATCCTTTAAAAACACTTATGTAAGCAATACTTATGCTTACCTAATAAATGTACCTATCTGAACTTTTGCTTATATAAGACGTCATTTCCTTCCCCGAATTTATCCGACAATTTATGAGAACTGTTGAGAGCAAAAGAAAGTTAAGTATGATGTCACAGTGATCTTGCGCTATATTTCGAACTGCAAAGAGTTATTGGGAATTTAGAATTTTTTCACCTTACCTCAAAACAATTTCTTTGAACAATGTGCAGATTTCAACTCAAATTTTCGCCATTGGTACATTGTACATGTCTATGGAGCTCACTATGCAAGCGCTCGCTATGAAGTAAAATTTAAGATGTCAGAGTACTTGCCCCAGTGGTTAACATAATGTGCTCAGAAAAACTATTCCCATTTGGTAGGTAAAATAGGTATGCCATACAGTTGTTTGACCACCAAATGAGGTTGGGTGTAGCAATATACGTGGTTCAAAAAGACTTGCACAGTTGAGCAATGTGGCCCAAGGGCCTATTGTTCAAACAAGTAACCTGATTTGCGGTAAAAAAGACTGAATATTCATGATTTGTTTATATTTATTTTGATTTTAGGAGCAACTGAAGAAGCACAGATTGGTGGATGATAGAATTATGAACACATTGAATTCCAGTCTGCCAACGATATCCTTCCCCGCTGACAGGACAGCTAAGTGTTCAGATCTATATCAACAGGTAGGTGTGATTATGTCTACAGGTAAACCACTCATACATGTAGTTATAGGTATGAAGGTACATGTATGTTATATATTTTGTGTATGAAGAGGTCAGTACAAATCTATGGAAAGGTAGGTAAAATTCTCAGAAAGGCTCTTGTACATGTATACGCAGAAATATTCATTGGGTAAGTTTTCCTCATTTTAGGATTTATTTAAACAATAAAATGTTTTCTTTGGTGATTCATGCAGGATATGAATGTGCCGACATTGCAGAAAAAATACATAACCTGCGTTAGCGTTTGTAATGATCGCTACCTTCATAACCCGCATGAATCATCAAGATAACATTTATTGTCCATATTTACATCTTTCTTGTAGCAAATTAATAAATTGATCATAAAAGTAAGAAAAATTAATTAAAGAAACTACACATGGTACGGCTGAAAAAACATGTGTGTTTAACTTCAGATTTACTCATTGTATCGTTAGGAAAAAAGAAATTACGTTGATTGTGACAATTGAAGAACATGAAAATTCCCTTCACATACCTAAATTAATGTAATTATGAGTTGCCGGAAATTGAAGGGTGTACAAAACGGATTAATCTTGCATCGTTTTAATAGCTGCAGGTCTATAGCTCCTAGTATGAAAAAATTCAGATGGACGACCTGGGAGCTGCAGTTCCTTATGTGCAAAAATGTTGCAATTTACATTGAACAAAAACTTGCTCTAAATTTGGACTGATTAATTTTATTTCCACAAAAATTCTGTTGAATTAATTAGTACCAGTAAATTCTTCAGATAATTGACTACCGACGCCATTGCTTTACTTGCCTTAGACTTTCTCTTAAACACGCTATCCAACCTCAGAAATCAAGTATGTTAAATTCATATGCAGATCGAAAGTTGCCACTTTTATATGTAAGCAATTTACTCCCCTTTACTATACAATGCTGGTGATAGTGTTTATAGAATTTCAGAGGCAAGTAAAGTGATAATATTGGTAGTAACAGGGATTTACAACAGACAATTAGGGTACTAATTTTGTCCCTTTTCCTCTTCCAATTTTTACTGGTTTTTCCCCAATTTAACTTGTACTTTTTCCCAATATTTCTTTTTATCCACCCCTCCCCCTTAAAAATCTGAGAATTGTTTATTATTTCAAAAAGTAAAAGAGAAGAACACTGATACGATATAGTAATACTAGCTTTTCCATTTGACCAACACTTCAATGATTTTCTCCAATTCGAAAGCCACAAGCCCCTTTTTTAAAAACAGAGAAAGGTCATTGAATAAAATGTTGATTTGTGGATTTTTGTTACAAAATTGTTCAGAATTAATATTAGTCAGTCTTTTGTATGCAAGGAACTGACTCTTAACCCCAAGTTTCCCGTAGAGCTACAAATCTGCAGCTAGAGTATAATACATATCTACGAATAAGTTTAGAGTATTAATGGAAGGTTAAAAAGATATTTGAAAAGAAGTACCATACTCTCAATTTGACAAAATTGAAGGGATTCATGATTAGATACTCTAGGTTTTTTTCCTCAAAATAAAATTATTTAGTAGTTGTAAGGATCTCAACTCTTAGGTTGTAATATAGCTAGGACTCCCTTGTAAAGCTGCAGAAATAATACTACTGTTAAAAAAAAACCACCCTAGTACAATACAAAATCAATTGAATTTTAATGCACAGTATAAAATGCAAATCTGCCGTATGCGTCTTACTTTACACGTTAACTATGCATGGTGTATTTCAAATTTTTAGAACCTGCTATTTTCCAGCTAAGTAAGGAGTATGACAAAAGAGAAAAAGCAATCAAATCATGTGTAGGATTGTTGTCCCAAAAGGTTAACGCTTTACGAAAAGAACGTGAGGAGAATATGGACGACTTCGACTTGATCAGAAAGCTACGGAAAGAGCAAACTAAGGTAAATATATTTACGAATTCCAAGGTGAATATTTTTGTGAATTTCAATTTCAATTCATATTCAAGAAGAACAATTTTTTTTTATAACCTGTTGCAATGGCTTGGTTTTTTTTTGCATTCTCTTTCAAGAAGAGAATAGTCAATATCAATATCCATACTTAAAAAGTTGTATCAACATATTTAGAATACTTTGAGCCTTCTGGACATTTATAACATTAGAGTTATCTCCCCTAATACAAAACTCTCTCATGCTTCCTTCCAGTTGACTTATGTCATGGGAAAAAGCGTTGATCATTGATCGTGATGATCATTTAAGGTGGGAGGAATGTGGTGGTCAGGCCAGTTTGAATACCAGCGCCAGATAGCTCAGTGGGTAGTGCACCTGACTAGAGATTCAGAGGGCCTTGGTTTGAATCTCAGTTTGGTCCTTTATTATTTCTCCCATCCCGTTACATTTAAGGGGAGAAGAATGTGGCCGTCAGGCCAGTTTGAATACTGGCGCCAGATAGCTCAGTGGGTAGAACACCTAACTAAAGATTCAGGGGGCCCAAGTTCAAATCTCAGTCTGGTCCATCATTATTTCTCCCATCCTGTTACGGAATGTTTAAGCACTGTCATGAGCATGCACAGATCTAGATGGGGGACCCCTTCTGAAAAATTCAAAGCTATTAAAATTCACATGCTAGTAAGGCTACCAAAAATAGGCCTTGGACACCACCCTCCTCCTCCCCCCCCCTCCCCCATTCTAGATGCTCAGAGTATAATGCAAACTAAGCTATCAAATTACTGTAAGTCAATATCTAGGGGAAGGAGTATTGTTTTAACAAAGATTTTTAAATTCGCCTTTCGTTTTGCATGGAATGTAAGTTCCACATGTATTTTATTGCCAATGTTTATCATATTAATAACCTTTACATTTTTTAAGTGGGATTGTAGTGAAGACATATAAGTTAATTGACATTCCTCTTCTTACTTTTCGCTTTCATGAATTTATTTTCAGCTAAGATTGATGCAGCAAGAATTAAGTGTAGAGGAAGTTGTCAAAGATACAAGTTTAAAGGTATTTATCATAAATATATATTAAAGGGGCAAGGTCACGCTTTTGGTCAAAAATTATTTTTCTGATTTTAATGTTTACAATGCTTCTACAAGGCATTTTTAATAGGCAACTAAAATTTGAATGTCATTCGTTGAGTTATAAGTGAGTTACAGAGCTTACAATTCTTTGCTGTGTAAACAAAGCTTTTGTTTACATATTGAATGTTGAAGTAAAAATTCCAGTTTTAGACCTAAAATGATTGAATGTCTTAATTCTTAGGAACTGTTTATTTATGCTTAAAATGAATAAATCGGCTTGAAAAAGATTTTTTATTGATATATTGAACCTATGTAAACAAAAACAGGGCACGAGCCTTGTTTACATGTGAGCTATTTATTTTGCTTATAACTCTATGACTGACTCTCAAATTTCATTTGATCATTAGAGATGCATTCCTAAAGCATTATATTAAAATAATAAAAACAGAAAAATAGAGAATTCGACCAAAATCGTGACCATGCCCCTTTAAACTGTACCCAACAAGTGCTTACAATAATAAACCAAGTAAAAGTAATCGGAAGAAAAAAAAATAGTAGATTTAAGGCAGATACGGTACATGTAATGGCAGCAGAATTGAATTTGTATGCCTTCTGTGTCCAAATTTAAGCTATATGTTCTGTAACGGAGACACTTTTTGCCTCTGCTGGGGTTTGAACCCGGGTACTCTGGCCAGTGTAGCACTCTACTGATTGAGCTAAAGGGTTAACCCACTAGCCAGAGCTAGTAGGAATGCCATATACCTGACTATACCACAGTTCCATCACACCACTCGCACTAGCCTGGTGACCGCCAACACCTGAAAACAAAGGCGAATCATCCAGTAGTGAATTTCTTTTGCAGTTGGCTATGGCCATATGTGTTGTAACAGACCATGTCCTGTTTTGATGTAGATAAACGTTCAAAAATCCACAAATGTGTCCTTCCATACATTCAATTGCAATAAAATGTGCAGCTATCAACTCTGTAAAAACTTTGATATTTTTTATCAAAGTTAGAGGTCATTTCTGCTATGTACCGGTACATATTTTCATTACCATGGGTCTTTTTGTAAAGTGTATTCTACGATGATTGTTTATCAACATGAAATCATACTGGAAAACCTTATTTTAAAGTTGATATATAAAGGAAATATATCTTAATAGGTTTGAGTTACAATAGGTGTGATTTATGGTTTTTAGGCTTTCCACGAAAGATGCAGACAATACTACAAGCCTCCAACATCCCCACCTGTCTGACACCATTGTTCAACTACAGAAGATTGCAAGTGATGTCTGCTGTAGAACATGTGTGAATCAGGGGCCATGTCAAAATGGGGAATAACTCAGTCCAAGGGCAATCATGTCTATGAAATAATCATGATATCCATAAGACAAGTTTTATATTCTCTGTGATTTTTTTTAGCCATAACAGTAATGAGTTTGTTGCAAGAAATTTAGATACATGTATATGTATTATGGAATAAATATTTTTTTTGTCTTTATAATACATTTTCCTTGTTATTTCTTAAATTGTTCGTGGTGATCATGGCCATTACATGTATATTAATATTTTTCTTCCTCTGGACACAGGAGAGTCTAGTAAATTTCCGACTATTAGATGTGTAATGAAATAATTTTATGAAATGTTAATTATATTTACAGTTCAAGATGTAAATTATGATTAGTTTGAAGCAGGATGGATTTGAAGTAGGAAAGGAGAAATGATCATACTTTGGAAAATTTGTGGGGGACAATTTTCGTGGATTGTTAAAAATTTTCAGGTTCGTAGGGACGTAATTTTGTGTATTCTTTTATACCAACATAAGGAAATATGTCTTTATTACCTTAATTTATTAATTTGTGGAGGATGTTAATTCTTGGATGAGAGGTGCCCACGAATTCCACGAAAATCTAATGAATCCACAGTATATATACTTTGAGAAATATGACTTGACCAGGAATTGATTCTGAGACCCCTGCAACTCTAGTCAGGAGCTTTTCCACTGAGCTACCCAGGCCAATATTCATGGTCCATATAGCATCAATTTAAGGAGGCCGACTTTAGTTTTCATTGCGCATTGTAGTGTAATACAGTTGATTTATACTTCTTATGAAATTTTTTCGATATCATTTATAAAATTGAACACAATAAACAAAATACAGATAAAAATATTTAGATTTTTTAAGGAAATATTTAGTTTTTAAACGATTTTTTCGTTGTGTGGTAGGGGAGCGTTGCCATTGCGCTTTTATGACGTTATGTTAAAATGAAGCTTTGTAGTTGTACGTTATAAGAAATAACATAAAAGGAATAGTAAAAATTGTACGCTGTTGAAATTTTATATACAGAAAGACGCTATTCTCGAGGACATTTACCTTATTTTTTGAATGAATCCATTATACCTATCTTCATTCGTAATGATCCAAATATATAGCAAAATTTGGTGCATTTTAATATTTTGAAATGACCCCAATCAAAACCAGACGGTAGATTGTAGTATTTTTTACATATAAGGTAGGAAATTATATTACTAATCATATATAACAATTTGAGAGAAAAAGCTATTGTAGTATTTTTTTAATCTGCTTTGATATGCGGAAAATGACAGTTTCCTATATATTCCTATAGTAAATGTACCTCTATTTTGAGATGGTCCCTAAAAGAACCAGATGGTCGATTTTCTTGAAACTTGGCAAATAAACTAGAGTTGGTACAAATGACATATGGTTAAAAAATAAAGAGATTTGCTATTGTAGTTTTTCCGCAAAAAACCCCCCAAATCGGCCTCCTTAAGAAGTTATTTTAATCCTTCTCTGTGCCATGATGGTGCATAAGTCCAGGTGCTTGTCCCCATTTCCATGGGCTATGTGGATGATAGCCATTGACTCCCCCTGGATGGACACCAGTCCATCGCAGGTTACCGTAACTCCCAGCATTAGCCAGTAGCAATTTCAGCCAGGTGGACTCAGACAATGTAGATAAATTGCCTTGTCTAAGTGCACAACATTGAAGTGACCACAGCGGAGTTTGAACCAGCGACCTTTTTGGCTACTGGCCTAACGCCTATAACCACTGAGTCATGTGCTCCACTAATATAGCACCAATTGCTAACGATAAGTAAAGTCGATTCACCATATTGATGATGTCATATTGTCAAAAAAGTTTCTGACAAATATATGATACGAGTCAAATTTGGTCCCCATAATTCTCGTATTTTATGAAGTGTTTCAGGTACATCAAATTGTATATAATGTTATTTTCTAGAAGATTTGATATAAGATACAATGTATATTTTTTACTAGTTTTAATATTTGATTTATTTGCACTCACTAGCAGTATATGACATCAGAAGTGACGATATTTTTTATAATTTAATCAAAATCGGTCAAAAATTGACTTTTTCTTCTCTTTTTTTTTCGTTTCGAATGAGAAATTAAGAGCGACACGTTGACAAGGAAAATTTTTTTGTCACTTTTTAGTCTTGGATAGATACCTCTCAGATGAAAATATTTTGTTTGTTCAAGCATGAGCTCAATATTTTCTGAAAGAAACAAGCTGTTTTGTGCTATAAATGCGAAAATGGCGGGAAAAGGTTAACTTTATGATGTCGTATTTCTAAGTTGTGGGAATTTGGATCAGAATAAAAATTATGAAAAAACATCACAAAGAAAATATAGAATTACACTCAGTAAAATCATGATGTTCATTTTAGGGGGCCACTTTAGGCTCTTATCTATAACACACGCCAAATTCACAAAAATGAGCTAACATAGTTTCACATTTGATAAATTAGGTTTATCGACTGATAACTATAGTTTACGAACCGCGAACTTTAGTGAACGATTTAACTATAATTAACGATCCGTTAATTATAGTTTTCATCTGAAAAACCATATTTAACGGTTGTAAACTATAGTTTACGAATGATAATCTAAGTTTATCTGTCTGCAAATAACGTTAACGATAGATTTTGCTGATAAATATAGATTCACATCTGTAAACTATAATTTGCACTCGTTAAGTATGGTTAAGAGTTGTTAATCATAGTTTCACACTCGTGAAACTAAATTTATCAGATAAACTATGTTTTGCAATCGGAAATGGTTTGTTTCAGTGTTAATTATAGTTTTACACTTCTGAAACATAGTTTATCGCGTTAACTATGGTTTACAGATGTAAAATATAGATTATCGTCGTTAACTATAGTTTTCTGTCCGTAAACTATAGTTTACAACCGTTAAACCGTGAAACTATGATTAGCTCATTTTTGTGATTTTGGCGTGCCATACTTATCAGATTTAATCCTTTGACATTGACTTTTTGAAGAATTTAATAGAGATTACTATCGCATGTGGTCCGTTAGTAATTGCACAATATGTACAGTGATAGAGGTAAGATACCATTATCTGACACAATCGTGAGACTTGGTCACGATTTATGTCCTAATTTGTCTTCATACATGTATTTTTATGCATAATTTCTTTAAATTTTTCCAAGTTGCTTTCCATGGTTAAGATATTTACTTAACAGGTACAAATCCCATGCAATTACATTTTCTGCAGTTTAGAGGTAGAACTTGGAGAGATTGAGTTTCTAAACCAGATCCTTCTGTTTACTTTATTTTTCAGTCATATTTTATACAAGACCAGAGTCCAACGATTCTTGGTCCCTTTTTATTCCATTTGGTCCATAATCTGATAGATGAAATCCCTTGTTGTACTTATTACTCAATTAACCCCTTCATGGTAACTGTGGTACTGCTCTTTTGCAGGGCAAAATCACATAGTTTAATTTGTTAAAATATGGCATATCATCAATTGTTTTATTTACGTTATTTAATTATCTACAATTAGCTACCTTCTTAAACTTTAGCAAAGTATATCAATTTGCCCTGCAAGAAAGCAGTACTGCTGTTATCATGAAGGGATCTATGCCAGCTATACTGACGTACAAAATTTCAAAAATATGGTTTACAAACAAGTTAACTGAGAACATAAACTGTGGTTAACCAAGACACCAATCAACTGATACAATTAACTGTGGTAAACCAAGACACTAATCAACTGGTTCAATTATCTATGGCAAACCAAAACACTAATCAACTGATACAATTAACTGCGGTAAACCAAGACACTAATCAACTGGTTCAATTATCTATGGTAAACCAAAACACTAATCAACTGATACAATTAACTGTGGTTAACCAAGACACCACTCAACTGATACAATAAACTATGGTAAACCAAAACACTAATCAACTGATACAATTAACTGTGGTAAACCAAGACACTAATCAACTGCTTCAATTATCTATGGTAAACCAAAACACTAATCAACTGATACAATTAACTGTGGTAAACCAAGACACCAATTAACTGATACAAATATATATGGTTAACCAAGACACCAATCAACTGGTACAATTATCTATGGTTAACCAAGACACCAATCAACTGGTTCAATAAACTATGGTAAACCAAAACACTAATCAACTGATACAATTATCTATGGTTAACCAAGACACCAATCAACTGGTTCAATTATCTATGGTAAACCAAGACACTAAGCAACTGATACAATTAACTGTGGTAAACCAAGACACCAATCAACTGGTACAATAAACTGTGGTTAACCAAGACACCAATCAACTATTACAATAAACTATGGTAAACCAAAACACTAATCAACTGATACAATTAACTGTGGTAAACCAAGACACTAATCAACTGGTTCAATTATCTATGGTTACCCAAAACACTAATCAACTGATACAATTAACTGTGGTAAACCAAGACACCAATTAACTGATACAAATATCTCTGGTTAACCAAGACACCAATCAACTGATACAATAATCTATGGTAAACCAAGACACCAATCAACTGGTACAATTATCTATGGTTAACCAAGACACCAATCAACTGGTTTAATAAACTATGGTAAACCAAAACACTAATCAACTGATACAATTATCTATGGTTAACCAAGACACCAATCAACTGGTTCAATTATCTATGGTAACCCAAAACACTAATCAACTGATACAATTAACTGTGGTAAACCAAGACACCAATTAACTGATACAAATATCTCTGGTTAACCAAGACACCAATCAACTGATACAATAATCTATGGTAAACCAAGACACCAATCAACTGGTACAATTATCTATGGTTAACCAAGACACCAATCAACTGGTTTAATAAACTATGGTAAACCAAAACACTAATTAACTGATACAATTATCTATGGTTAACCAAGACACCAATCAACTGGTTCAATTATCTATGGTAAACCAAGATACTAAGCAACTGATACAATTAACTGTGGTAAACCAAGACACCAATCAACTGGTACAATAAACTATGGTAAACCAAGACACCAATCATTAACTGTGGTAAACCAAGACACCAATCCACTGGTACAATAAACTATGGTAAACCAAGACACCAATCAACTGGTACAATAAACTATGGTAAACCAAGACACCAATGAACTGGTTCAATAAACTATGGTAAACCAAAACACTAATCAACTGATACAATAATCTATGATAAACCAAGACACCAATCAACTGGTACAATAAAGGATGGATAACCAAGACACCAATCATTAACTGTGGTAAACCAAGACACCAATCCACTGGTACAATAAACTATGGTAAACCAAGACACCAATCAACTGGTACAATAAACTATGGTAAACCAAGACACCAATCAGCTGGTACAATTATCTATGGTTAACCAAGACACCAATCATTAACTGTGGTTAACCAAGACACCAATCCACTGGTACAATAAACTATGGTAAACCAAGACACCAATCAACTGGTACAATAAAGGATGGTTAACCAAGACACCAATCATTAACTGTGGTAAACCAAAACACTAATCAACTGATACAATAATCTATGGTAAACCAAGACACCAATCAACTGATACAATAAAGGATAGTAAACCAAGACACTAATCAACTGGTTCAATTATCTATGGTAAACCAAAACACTAATCAACTGATACAATTAACTGTGGTAAACCAAGACACTAATCAACTGGTACAATAAACTATAGTAAACCAAGTCACCAATCAACTGGTTTAATAGACTATGGTTAACCAAGACACTAATCAACTGATACAATTATCTATGGTTAATCAAGACACCAATCAACTGGTTCAATAAACAATGGTAAACCAAGACACCAATCATTAACTGTGGTTAACCAAGGCACCTATCAACTGGTCAATAAACTATAGTAAACCAAGACAATAATCAACTGATACAATTATCTATGGTTAACCAAGACACCAATTAATTGGTTCAATAAACAATGGTAAACCAAGACACCAATCATTATCTATGGTTAACCAAGACACCAATCAACTTGTTCAATAATCTATGGTTAACCAAGACACCAATCAACTGATACAATTATCTGAGGTTAACCAAGACACCAATCAGCTGGTTCAATAAACTATGGTAAACCAAGACACAAATAAACTGGTACAATAAACTATCGTTAACCAAGACACCAATAAACTGATACAATTATCTAGGGTTAACCAAGACACCAATCAACTGATATAATTATCTAGGGTTAACCAAGACACCAATCATTAACTGTGGTAAACCAAGACACCAATAAACTGATACAATTTACTGTGGTAAACCAAGACACTAATCAACTGGTTCAATCAACTGATACAATTACAATTAACTGTGGTAAACCAAGACACCAATCAACTGATACAATTATTAATGGTTAATCAAGACACCAAACAACTTGTTCAATTAACTGTGGTAAACCAAGACACCAATCAACTGGTTCAATTAACTGTCGTTAACCAAGACACCAATCAACTGATACAATTATCTATGGTTAACCAAAACACCAATCAACTGGTTCAATTAACTGTGGTAAACCAAGTCACCAATCAACTGGTTCAATAAACTATGGTTAACCAAGACAACTGGTTCAATAAACTATGGTTAACCAAGACACCAATCAACTGATACAATTATCTGTGGTAAACCAAGACACCAATCAACTGGTTCAATTATCTATAGTAAACCAAGACACCAATCATTAACTGTGGTTAACCAAGACACCAGTCAACTGGTTCAATTAACTGTGGTAAACCAAGACACCAATCAACTGGTTCAATAACTATGGTAAACCAATACAGAAATCAACTGATACAATTATCTATGGTTAACCAAGACACCAATCATTAACTGTGATTAACCAAGACACCAGTCAACTGGTTTAATTAACTGTGGTAAACCAAGACACCAATCAACTGGTTCAATAACTATGGTAAACCAATACAGAAATCAACTGATACAATTATCTATGGTTAACCAAGACACCAATCATTAACTGTGATTAACCAAGACACCAGTCAACTGGTTCAATAAACTGTGGTAAACCAAGACATCAATCAACTGGTTCAATAAACTGTGGTAAACCAAGACATCAATCAACTGATACAATTATCTATGGTTAACCAAGACACCAATCAACTGGTACAATTAACTGTGACAAACCAAGACACTAATCAACTGGTTCAATTAACTGTGGTTAACCAAGACACCAATCAACTGATATAATTATCTATGGTTAACCAAGACAACAATCAACTGGTTCAATTAACTGTAGTAAACCAAGACACCAATCAACTGGTACAATAAACCATGGTAAACCAAGACACCAATCAACTAGTACAATAAAGGATGGTTAACAAAGACACCAATCATTAACTGTGGTTAACCAAGACACCAATCAACTGGTACAATTATCTATGGTTAACCAAGACACCAATCAACTGGTTCAATTAACTGTGGTAAACCAAGACACCAATCAACCGATACAATTTACTGTGGTAAACCAAGACACCAATCAACTGGTTCAATCAACTGTGTAAACCAAGACACCAATCAACTGATACAATTATTTATGGTTAATCAAGACACCAAACAACTGGTTCAATTAACTGTGGTAAACCAAGACACCACTCAACTGATACAATTATTTATGGTTAATCAAGACACCAAACAACTGGTTCAATTAACTGTGGTAAACCAAGTCACCACTCAACTGATACAATTATTTATGGTTAATCAAGACACCAAACAACTGGTTCAATTAACTGTGGTAAACCAAGACACCAATCAACTGATACAATTAACTTTGGTAAACCAAGACACCACTCAACTGATACAATTATCTATGGTAAACCAAGACACTAATCAACTGGTTCAATAAACTATGGTAAACCAAGACACCAATTAACTGGTACAATTATCTATGGTAAACCAAGACACCAATCAACTGGTACAATTAACTGTGGTTAACCAAGACACCAATCCACTGGTACAATAAACCATGGTAAACCAAGACACCAATCAACTGGTACAATAAAGGATGGTTAACCAAGACACCAATCATTAACTGTGGTTAACCAAGACACCAATCAACTGGTTCAATCAACTGTGTAAACCAAGACACCAATCAACTGATACAATTATTTATGGTTAATCAAGACACCAAACAACTGGTTCAATTAACTGTGGTAAACCAAGACACCACTCAACTGATACAATTATTTATAATTAATCAAGACACCAAACAACTGGTTCAATTAACTGTGGTAAACCAAGACACCAAACAACTGGTTCAATTAACTGTGGTAAACCAAGACACCAATTAACTGGTTCAATTAACTGTGGTAAACCAAGACACCAATTAACTGGTACAATTATCTATGGTAAACCAAGACACCAATCAACTGGTACAATTAACTGTGGTAAACCAAGACACCACTCAACTGATACAATTATTTATGGTTAATCAAGACACCAAACAACTGGTTCAATTAACTGTGGTAAACCAAGACACCAAACAACTGGTTCAATTAACTGTGGTAAACCAAGACACCAATCAACTGGTACAACTATCTATGGTTTACCAAGACACCAATCAACTGGTTCAATCAACTGTGTAAACCAAGACACCAATCAACTGGTTCAATTAACTGTGGTAAACCAAGACACCACTCAACTGATACAATTATTTATAATTAATCAAGACACCAAACAACTGGTTCAATTAACTGTGGTAAACCAAGACACCAAACAGCTGGTTCAATTAACTGTGGTAAACCAAGACACCAATCAACTGGTTCAATTAACTGTGGTAAACCAAGACACCAATTAACTGGTACAATTTTCTATGGTAAACCAAGACACCAATCAACTGGTTCAATTAACTGTGGTAAACCAAGACACCAATTAACTGGTACAATTATCTATGGTAAACCAAGACACCAATCAACTGGTACAATTAACTGTGGTTAACCAAGACACCAATCAACTGGTACAACTATCTATGGTTTACCAAGACACCAATCAACTGGTTCAATAAACTATGGTAAACCATAACACCAATTAACTGGTTCAATTATCTATGGCTAACCAAGGCTTTATTGTCCCAATATATAAAGGTCGAAATAAACCAAAAACATCTCCGGATAGCTACCGATCTATTTCATTACTATCGACTTTATTCAAAGTGTTCGAAAAAATTATTCTAGCTAGGATTAAGGACACTTTGTCTAACGAAGAATTATTTCCTAACCCCCAGCAACAAGGCTTCCGAAAAGGTTTAAATTCTATAACTGCAGCTTTCAATCTTCAAGAAACAATACATCATTACATCGAAAATGGATCTCATGCATATACCTGCTTTTTAGACAGTCGGAAAGCATTCGACATTATTTGGAGAAAAGGTTCACTGTACAAACTCAGTGATATAGGTATAAAAGGAAAGCTATGGATGCTAATAGACGACTGTCACATCAATACTGAAAGTGCAGTGATTGTAAATTATCAACAGTCAAAATGGTTTCCTGTAGAACAAGGAATTCGTCAAGGGGGCGTCTTATCTGGTTTTCTATATACAGTTTTCATTAATAACTTACTTAACGAGCTGGAACGCATAAATGAGAACTTCGGAATCCATAAAATGAAATCATCAACCCCAGCCCTTGCAGACGATATTGCTTGTCTATCTTCAAACCCAGATTCACTTCAATTAACCATGCTTAATACGGCGTTCTATTATTCTTGCAGATTGAGATACTCTTTCAACGCTGGAAAATCATGCGTAGTAGTATTTGGAAAAAATCCCAAACCTAACTTCACGCACCAATAGTTAATTGGAAACGAAATCATACCTATACAAAAAATTATAACCATTTTGGCATAATCCAAATCTGCAAATTTAAATCTATTACTAGAACAAAAGAAGCATGCGACAAAGGCCGACGCTCATATTACGCAATGAAAAAATTATCTTCTGGAAACTCTAACCCAGTAACCCTTGTGAATCTTTACAAAAAAGTAGTTTTACCCTCTACACTTTATGGCTGTGAAATCTGGAATGAACTTAAACTACAGGATTATCAGTTATTAAATAAATTTCAACACGTGATTGTCAAAGACATTCAAGGCCTGAAAACATCAACACGATCGGATATGTGTGAAAGTCTGGTAGGTCTAAGACCCATCATATCAGAAATTGATAAGAAGAAATTACTGTTTTTTGAAAAACTGAGTAAATTTTACCATGACATTTTAGTAAAATATATTCCTCTTCAGACTGTTTACATATTTGAACAACAAGTGAGATAAATCGTTTGGATATGTTAAAGATATAATCTCAATTCTTCACAAATATTCTTTAGAACAATATCTTACTTCTTATTTGGAAACTGGTATTCTCCTGAACAAAACTGAATGGAAAAAAATTCATAAAGTCGGAAACCTTCCGTTACGAAAGTCACCAATAGACCAATCGAACAATTCATGATTCGGACTTTACAAGATTTATTATACTCCATAATGGAACGGGTTTATCAAGAATCTGGAAATTTGCGTGGTCGGCACAACAAAGTAATATGATAAAAGTTTTAACAAACCTTTGGACTATTATCCCAACAAAAAATATAAACACCTGCCAACTATGCAACACTCAATACACAGACATTTTTAAGCATGTTGCTTGTAGTTGCGCGTACTTCTCCACAAACAGGGACCAGTTCTGGAGTGATGTAATTAATTTCGATCTGGGCATTTGTGCCAAACTTTGCGCCCTTGACGAGGAGGAACTTTACACACATCTATAAGGTAAAATCCCAGCCACCCCATTATCTTAACAAAATGAAAAAGAGCTTATACTTTTGTGTGGAAAATATCTCATTAAAGTGTTTTCAATTTACAGAAAAAACAGTCGATAATACACTGTAGTCCTTTGCATATATATACATTTTCATTACTATTGTTGTAATTTTTTTTAGGTGTTTACCTCATTAAATTTATTTAGCACGTTACATTTCACATTTCAATTGTAATACTCACATTTTCACGCTTGTAAAATTTGTATATAAATTTTGGTATCTCTTTATATTTATTTCATAATTCTTGTATAATACGCATGTTTGATTTTGTTCCATAATATACCTCCCATGTACTCTCTGAAAAGAGGAATAAAATATTGAATGAATGAATGAATGAATGAATGAATAAATGAATGAAAGAGACACTAATCCACTGATACAATTAACTGTTGTTAACAAAAACCAATCAACTGGTACAATTATCTATGGTTCATCAAAAGTCAGCAATCAACTGGTACAATTATCTATGGTTAACCAAGACACAAAACACCTGGTACAATTATCTAAGGTATACCAAGACACAAACCAACTAATATAATTATCTATGGTTCATCAAGACACCAACCAATGCAACTGATACAATTAGCTATTGTTCATCAAGACACCAATCAATTGGTAAAATTAACTATGGTTCATCAAGACATCAATCAATTGGTACAATCACTATCGTTCTTTAAGACACTAATCAATTGGTACATTTAACTATGGTTCATCAAGACTGTCACACCAATCCACATGAACAATTATCTATGGTTCATCAAGACACCAATCAATTGGTACATTAACTATGGTTCATCAAGACACCAACCAATGCAACTGATACAATTAGCTATTGTTCATCAAGACACCAATCAATTGGTAAAATTAACTATGGTTCATCAAGACATCAATCAATTGGTACAATCACTATCGTTCTTTAAGACACTAATCAATTGGTACATTTAACTATGGTTCATCAAGACTGTCACACCAATCCACATGAACAATTATCTATGGTTCATCAAGACACCAATCAATTGGTACATTAACTATGGTTCATCAAGACACCAATCAATTGGTACAATCATTATGGTTCATCAAGACACCAATCAATTAGTACATTTAACTATGGTTCACCGATACACCAATCACACTGGTACAATTACATATAATTATGGTTAACCAAGACACCAATTAAATGGTACAATTAACTATGATAACCAAGACACCAATCAACTGGTACAAGGAAAGACTAACATATTGTTAACAATAAACATATGGTGTACAACATTTCCAACATTTCTATTTCATTGGTGAACCCTTTGGTGACACTTTCTAAGATGGTTGAACAGTTTTACCACTTGTCAAAGTTATGAAAGTGGTGCCACTTGTCAATTAAACGGTAGTAGCATGTGTCTACAATATGTTGAATCTGAGAAACCATTCTGTTTGTGAAAGTGGTAAATTTCAGTCTGATTAAAATCAGATCTTATCAATAAATGGAACAGTTTAAGTTAATCACCAGAAATAATTCCTCGTTTACAAGTTTCAAAAGCAGTATTCAATTAAACCAAATTAAACCCCCGTCCTATTTTTGCTTCGGCAAGAGATGACTTAACATTATACACACAAAAATTAGACATAACTGTATCTTAAACTTCGACCTTTTCAGAAGAAATATTATTGAAAGCTCTAATTGCCAATGTGGATTACCAGAAGATTCTTATCATTTGTTTTTTTGGATGTAAGAAATATACCAATGCACGAAATGAACTGTTTTCAAACCTTTTAAATTTAAATCAAATTAACATTATTAATTGTCATTTACTTTTGTGGGGAGATGAATCTCTGACTGTCAATTAAAACCAACGTATTTTTTTTAGCTGTTCAAAAATTTATCAGAGATTGTGGTAGATTCTCGTAATTTTAGTCTCACTGCCTAGACCAAATTCAAACAGAACTGTTTATAAATACATGTACGTTTGTTCAATAATTAATTCATTTTAATATTATCCATTTCTATGTACTTTCCATTCTAAACTACTACACAGTTGTAAATGTTTATACTTGGTAAGAACCTCGTAAGTTGTTAGAACTTGTGTTCGAACCATTTGTATATGTTTATGCAATAAAATATGTTCAAACTAACTATCAGATCTTTGTTACGCTCCAAAATTCTGATAGTTACTTTACAACACTGTGCATATTCGGAGTACGGAGTACTAGTATGGAAAAAGTTTTATAACCGCGGGGCCTGATTTTAAGAGGGCTCGATGGTTTTGACCATTTTTATTGACTGTATTAATCTCCTTTAGAATAAGAGCTCTATATAAAAATTTAGGAAAATACCCAAATTTAAAAGGTAAACTATGTGGATGTTTTCTTTACGATATAATAGTTTATAACTAAACAAATCATATTTTATTAGTTGTGGCAGATCTGAGGTTAAATCAAGTTGTTGACCATCCAGCCTTCTAAATTAAAATGTGGTAAATCCAAGACTCGGGTCAAAACTAAATATGAAAGAGAGTTAAACAGTTGGGAAAACGATGTATTCCTTTTATATACGATATAACTTAATACATTGACGACATTAGGGTATACTTAGTGTTATACACGGCGATGACACATTTTATTTGCATTCCCGTTAACCAATGACCGTTAAATATTCATCATGACCTTTCAATATTCAAATTGATCTGAAACAACTGAAGAAAAAACATCGTTTGTGTACAAGCAATGCATTAGTTTTTTTTATTGATGTTTCATGTAATTGTATACATAAAACGTATTCATTAAAAAATCGATAAACACAATTTATTCTAATTAAAGAAAAATGACCTTTGAGTTCATTTGTGATTTTGTAAACAATAAAAAAAAATGCTTTCTTTAGTGATTTATGCGGGATATGAAGGTGGCGACATTGCAGAAAAAAATAACCCGCCTTAGAGGGTTATGTAATTTTTATCTGCAATGATCTCTATCTTCATAACTTTACTTGGTGGATGTAAATATTTGCAAATTAACACATAACGATAGCGATATTAAAAAGATAAAAATTAACGTAAAGTTCTTATGATTCATATAATTACATTTTTGTCGATATGAGTGCGTTCCCATTAGATCGAACCCTAAAAAGAGATGCGCTTTAACTGTAGTGAGAGAAATCGTAGGATCTTGATAGTTGTCCGAACGCGTCATACCCTTAACACGGATAAACACTTGTAAAGATCAAGCGGTCAGACATTGGTAAATGAAATCGGGTAATCGTAATAGAGTAATCGTAATCGATTGTAATGATTACTCTTTTTCAAGTAATCGACAGTAATCGTTAAGCGAAGAGGTTTCCGATTACTTGTAATGGTAATTTAATCGATTTAAATATCCTATGAAGCTCCCTGGGGTTATTGTCACGTAGATAATCAAGTCTTTTGCCCTCATGTTTCATGTACCGTCTCCTGGTTTTTACGATTACAGCTAAAAATTTCAGTCTAATTATGATAATTTTTTCGATTACTTTTGATTACTCTTCACATAAATATTTTGTGATGCGTATATTGTATGAAAAAATGCTATACAAGTGTTGTTTATATTATAATTAATAAAATAAAATCTTAATATTCATGTATAATGATTTTCCACTTTCACCTAAAATAAAAATATTGGTTAACATGAGTACATAATCAATGACAATGACAATGAACTTTAATCTCAATAAATTGCGTTTACAGTGTAGAGAAAATATATACAATTTACATTGTGAAGAAGGAAAAAGTACATTAACCAAGAGAGCTAACTCTCTCAATAATTGTATTTGTAAATTTACAAATCTTGATAAGTTGTTTTTTGTTTGATATATTAAACAATGCTTCAAATTTTAAAACATTTGGGTTTGATATATAATATTTTGGTAAATATATGTTTCTAGCATCAGTTATACAAATATCAGAACAGTTAAACAAATAGTGGAATTCATCTCCAATTTCATTACAAATACATAATTTACAAGTTCTATTCTCTCTTGAAATATTGAACCATCTTCCTGTCTCAATAGGTAGTTTTGCATTACCAGTTCTAAAAATACAATATTTCTTCCATAGTTTTGATGGCAAATTCAGAAAACATTCCTCAAAAGCCGATTTTTTTTTAAACTGTCTGTAATTTATACTATTTGGTGAATTTTGTACATCACTATACCATGATTGATTGAACTGATCTAATAGTATGTTGCGAACTTTCATTTTTAACCAAGGAATATTTATAGAATTTTCTTGCCATATATAGGACAATCCACAATCATCTAAAATGTTCTTTACAGATTCACACCATGGGTTCTTATAGTTTTTGAGTACATGAAAAAGTTTTGAAGATAATTTAGAATTCAGATAATCAGTTGTTCAGTGTGTGTTTAACATTGCCTTGCAGATTGTTTAATTGTTTAACTTATGTGTCTTATAAAAATTACTAGAGACACCTAATGATTGACCATGAGAGAGAGAGAGAGAGAGAGAGAGAGAGAGAGAGAGAGAGAGAGGTATACAATGTACATGTATTTTGCCAGAGAAATAGACAAATATGTGGGTAAGTGTTACTTTGTTTGTTTGTCCTTGTTAGTTAAGGAATCCACAATGCATTTAATGAGGTGTGACCACTCTAATATTTAAATAACAATTAAGCTAGCCCCAATTACTTTTCTATGCTGATGGCACTTTAGATGATTTTATTTCTGATGATAAGCTTGAGAAATCAGTAGAAAACAATTTACAGTCTTTTGTAGACTATGACAATAATGCCAATGTATACTGTAGACATACTGCAGACAAAGGAATTTCGGTAAAAAGTTGATCAATTGATGTAGAACTACAGGATTGAAAATTGTTAATGGCAGAAATGAAAATGACTATATTGGTAATATTACTTTTTATATCGCTAATGGAACTAGCACGATAGATTATTTACTTGCAGATCTGTACAATTTTGACAATATTGCTTATTTTTCAACAGGTATTTTTAACTGCTTCTCCGATCATGCACCTCTTTCTTTTCGTATTATCGATAAAACCAACTTTGTAGATCGGAGTTCAAAGGCCGTGTGTTGCACAAACACTTCACTAGGAGACATAAACATTGGTTTAATGATGTTTGTAAATCTAAATAACATGACTATAGAGATGCCTTGTATATTTCTA
The DNA here is from genome assembly GCA_020458035.1 of Magallana ariakensis. NCBI lineage: Eukaryota > Metazoa > Mollusca > Bivalvia > Ostreida > Ostreidae > Magallana > Magallana ariakensis. The sequence goes on along the minus strand of CM035812.1, from coordinate 74,039,010 downwards.
ATGTATGCAAAACGGACGAAAATATAATTGTACTTTGTAAAAAGAAAAAGGTTTATTAAAAGAAAACAGTCCAGAAGTTTAAGCATAACTACGAGCGATACCAGGGAAACACAATGGAATATCTAATAAAATGTAACCCCAGGTAGTTTTTTTCGTTTATTTAAGAATAATAAAAAAATCAGTTGTGATGTTAATAAACAAGAGTTTTTTTAGCATTTTAAGAATCTTTTTGAAAATGTAAATACTACTAGTTATAACAATACTAGTAATGATTATGATATATGACCATGTTATGAAGAGTTAGATGTGTGCATTTCAGAATTAGAAGTTGAGAAAGCTATTTTGATACTTAAAACTAACAAGAGTAATGCTGAAGATGGTGTTATTAATGATTTTTTTCTAAATGTAAAGAGGTTATGATACCTATTTTGTGTAGATTGTTTAATGATATATTTGACTCTGGTTTTCTTTTACAATTGGTTAAAAGGTTGTATTGTACCAATTTTTAAAAAAGGTGAGATGCAAGATTTGAACAATTATAGAGGTATCTCAATGTACTTTATTGATTTTGAAAGATACTTTATAAATAGTAACTGTACATCAATTGAAACTTGTTTTTAATTATGTATGCTGATGATAAGTGTACTTTTGGCAGACTCGCCCGAGGCTCTACAGGATATGCTGAACACAATGCACAAATATACTGATGAATGGAACAAAAAACCAAAATTGTAATTTTTAGAAACGGGAAACGTGTTAAAAATGATGAAAATGGGAATACAATAGCAAATACATAGAAGTAGTGAATCAATTTAACTATCTTGTTATGTTGTTTAATTACAATGGTAATTTTTATCTACACAAAAGCACTGTGCAGCACAGGGAAACAAAGCAATGTTCAGCATATCTAGAAAAATGAAAGATCTGAATTTTAATGTTGAAACTCAATTAAATGTTTTTGATACATATGTAAAAAGTGTGCTAAGCTATGGTGCTGAAGTTTGGGGATTCCATAAAGGCCAAGATGTAGAAAAAGTGCATATAAATATTTGTACGAGGGTTTTGGGTGTCAGAAAAAATACATGCAACAGTGCAATACATTGTGAATTAGGTAGATTTCCACTAGAAATATTCAGGAAACAATTTTTTTTTCAATACTGACTAATATTAAGAAACATTAAGAACTGTATTTTAAAAGCATGCTACGAAGACATGAAAAATAATGAAACATGGATTTCAAATATTAGGAAAGAATTGTACACATTCGGCTTGGCCAATTTAATCACAGTACTATGAAAGAATCTGCTATTTTAGATACTATATATGATAGAATGCGTGGTGTCTTTAAACAAAAGGTTGTTAACGATATAAGCAATGCATCAAAATGTATATTGTATAAACATGTTGTTAATTACTTTTGTTTACAAGTTTATCTAAAGAAATCAATTCATGTAAAATATCGTAAATTAATTACACGATTACGGTTGTCTTCACATGACTTAAATATTGAAACAGGGAGGTATGATAATTTAACTCGTGATTGTCGACAATGTGACTTTTGCAACTTAAATGAGATTGGGGATGAATTCCATTTTTTACTTATTTGTCCATCACTTCATAGTTTAAGAGAAAAGTATATGCAAAAATACTACTCCCGAAAACCAAGTATCTATAAAGCTATACAGTTACTATCTACTTCAAATACTAAAAACTGTGTAAAGGGAAATATTTATATTATGCAAACAAGCATCGAACTCTTAATGTGAATAATCAAAATTGATTATGTACACTTTGTATATCGCTATCCTATTGTATTTAATATGAATATGTTCACATGTATAACCTATGAGATATTTGTCTCTTGAAATAAATAATTTGAATTTGAACTACTTGACACTGTATTGATATCTGAATCTGCGTCTGATTTACAAAAGTCATTAGATGTGTTTGTAAATCACTGTGATTTATGGAAAGTCAATGTCAATATAGCCAAAACAAAGGTCCTTATATTTTCAAAAGGTCCAAAGTCCAAACGTAAATATTTGTATAAAGGGGTTACTATTGAAAACGTAAAATCATTTTGCTATTTGGGTACTGTTTTATCAAGAAGTGGAAAATTCAACAATGATAAAAAGCATTTAGAAGAACAAGCGTCGAAGGCATTATATGCTGTTTTACGATAAATACATGTACGTTATTTTAACCTACCAATTAATTGTCAATTAGACCTATTTGACAAAGTCATTAAACCAATCTTACTTTACTCATGTGAAGTGTGGGGTTACGAAAACTTAGATATTATCGGAAAAGTACATTTAAAATTTTTGAAATTTATTCGTAATCTTAAATCCAGTATTCCAAATTCTATGGTGTATGGAGAAACTGGAAGGTATCCATTGTCACTCTTTGTTAAAATTAAAATGATAATGTACTGGGCGAAAGTTTTAAAAACCCACAATTGTAAACTCACATATGTAATCTATTGTTATTTTCATAAATGTTACAAAAATGGATCTTTTATACATCCATGGATAACATGTGTACATGACATACTCAACTCATGCCGGTTGTCTTATATATGGGAAAATCAAACGATAACTCACCAAAATGTATTAATTTTAGAAATTTTAAAACAAATTTCAATTTAGAAAAGTACCTGTTGATTTTACCTACAGATCTACGGATCACGTTTACAAAATTACGAACATGTAACCATCGATTCCCAATAGAAACAGGAAGATGGCACAATATTGATAAAAATTTAAGAAAAAATTAAGAAAATGTACAATGTGTGAATCAAATAGCATTGGGGACGAATTTCATTATATTTTAGAATGTACCCATTTTTTAAACGATAGAAAAATAATTTTGTCCAAGAGATACTTTGAAAACCTAAAAAAGTTGACAAGATTTATTAAGAATATTTTCAAAGTCTGCTCTTCCAAAAACGAACTTAAACAACCTACTGTATTGTAAACTCAACTTTTTAAAATCTTTATTACTTCTATTGTACGTGTGATCCTTGGCTGTTTTTTGGTGTACATTTGGTGTACGTCATTTGTACTATTTAGCCAAAACACTTGTCTTAATGTATAAAAGAAGGAAACATGCAGATATTTTATAATTTTGCTTCAAGTGTACTTTTAATGCAAACCTGTCCTATTTTTAGTGTCTCATAGGTCTTTTAAGGCAGGGTGCCAATATTTTATGTATTGTATCTATATGAAATTTTACTTGTAATATTGGCATGTGACACTTAAATAAACAATTACTTACTTAGTGTATATACTTTTTTTGAACCTCAAATACCAGTGAACTGGTCTTGAGTGAATAAAGAATTGAGATTAAATTGAATTAATCTATTAAATTAGAACAATTACAAGTTCTTAATACAATTCATTCAAGTCACGAAGCAAGGTTCTTTGCATATTGCCTTTATTTTACATGTAATTATCAAATTTTATTCAAGAAGTCAATAACAACAGAATAATTATGATGGTTATAGTTACAAGGTCAAAATTTCTTCCAAATCCGCAAACTTCTGACAAAAAAAACTCGTTTACATAATTTAAAACACTGTTCTTTCTATTTTTGCTTATTTGATTTCAATTTGAATTTGAAGTACCTGTAGTAGAAACTATAAAATGTTATCCTTTAAGGTCTTTCGATTGTCGCATGACGTCATTGTGAGCATTCCGGAATATTTTACCGTTATCGGTTATAATATTAGTGTTATGTGATGCATGGTTTTGCCAATATTTCTTGATTTATACTAGTGGCTTAACACATTTTAAGCCATGTAAAGTGATATGACACTAATGTTTAACAATTTATAGAGAGTAGTATGAATTTAATGAAAAACTGATAAAAACTTACATAGGCAAACTTGATAGAGACTACAATTCATAATTTTTTACCTGGCAAGGTAAACATTTCTTTGCAGATTTTAATAGAATATATAATGAATTACAAATGTACCAATTTTCAGTGAGTTTGAACCATTATTTCAAAAGTTATAGACTGTTTATGTTGCTAAACTGTACTTATTCATGGTTGGAAAATTGTATTAAAATGCACTGTAAATGTGATAGCTTTCATACTGGCAAGTTTAAATGGCCTTAAAATGTTGATTAAAATACATAAAATAAAGGATTGTGATTAATCTCTTTTAAAAATTGCTTTATTATATAGAAATCAGTAAAAAAAATGTGATGTTGGATTGGAGAGCAGTCGTCGCTATAATTGCCATCATAGTGTACCTGTGTTAGCTCCTACAGCATGAACAAAATATTTGCAACATACCAATATTTAAGTTGAATTTGAATGTTTACATATTAATCTTCAAATTTAAACAAAAATTACACAGATTAAACCATAAAAACATCGAGGGTGGAGAAACCTTAAGCTAATAAGATTGAAATATGAAGTCGAATTTTCATATCATTCATATGCATAATGAAATTACCCCTTTAACCCTATTAGTAAATCCAAATCAACTTGAAGAGTTTATACAAGATGTTCAGAAGAGGTATCTTTCACATTTTAGTGAAAAAAGGGAATGATCGATTATTAATCGATTACATGTTACAAAGTAACTGATTATAATCGATTAGACATATATGAGTGTAATCGATTAAGAATTCCCGTTGCCTGGAGGGGATGTTGGAGGATAAACAGCGCAGACATAGGAGCGCGGAGATGTTCCGTCGTCCGCCTGCATCCGGGTATCGGCGCTGGCTGTCGCGATGTAGAGCCCGCTACCGGCTGGTTGTCCTAGTGACCAATTGAAGTAGGTTATTGCTGTGCCATCGTTGTACAAGAAGGGACTCCAACTATTTACTCTTTTACCTTGGATGTAAAAGGAAGAAATCCCACTATTCTGTTCTGAAAAAATAGAAATATAAACTGTTAGTAAATTCATACTGCTCTATCGAACACGATGCAAGAAAAGCCGTGAATTTATGAAGTATTTGATATTAACTTCATATTCTGATATTTACACTCAGTGTAGGCCCTATATTTCACATAATGTTTGCAGTGGAAATCTGTGACGTTCAATTTAAAGAGGTTCGATCCTCTGATTTTGGGTAGCCATTTTGGGTCACCTCTAGTTTGTAAAATCTGTGTCATATATTAATTCTACTTGTAAATTCCTCTTTTACAATGCCAAATAAACTATTTTGAATAAAATAGTTAAGGGAAAATTACATATTTACAGAGTTAAGTAAGGGACTATATTTTGTGGTGGAAGGTTTTTAAGAAGAAAATGAACATTTTTCATAACTCAGTAGTTTTAGAGTACTGTATTTTTAGCTTCCTTATTTTCAGTGCAGACCAAATTTCGAGCTAGTTTATGCATTGGATTATCTTCGTGTTCTTTCAAAAAACACATTTTAACAATATTTCAATATTTCTATCGACATATATTAGCACAATTAACTAATATTTCATAAAAGTCAAGAAAAAATGAACTCCAATTTTCGCCTAAAATTAGCTTATTTCATGCTATATCTCAAAATTTACATCATATACCCATACTTTTGGTTTTATTTTTTGAATTTGTAAGATATTTTTGACAAGTCTATTAAAATTTGAGAAAAAGTTTGAGACTTTTAAATATTTTTATTGCATGTTGAATCGTTAATGGATACAAACAGCGTTTTATCAGTGCAAAAAGGTCAAAATATCAATTAGGTGAAGAAATTGCAAACTTTTTCTTTATGATTATTTTAATTTTATTAATTTTAAATATTATAAATTTGCATTAGATGCCATGGTTTATTCCGATTAAAAATTATTGAGGAAAAAGAATTTATGTGCAATTTGCACTTTCAGTGCAGAAAGGTCATATTAAATACACTGTAGCACCGAAAGGAGCATATAGACCCCAAAATTTTGTTTTGAATTTTGGTTTAGCTATGTATGTAGATTTTTAAAAAATACTTCAGAAAAAAACTTAGAGACTTATGATCGCAGGATCCAACCTCCTTAAATTTCAATAACACGCCAAACTTGATCACGGCGTATGAACACAAGTAAACGCCATCACACATTTTGAATATATTTATTACTGTGAGATTAAATGAAACGTTCAAACTGACATAACCAATTTGATATATACTTTTTAAAAACAATCGTTAATCTTATCTATTAAATAAATAAAAAAGAATTTTCTGGACAAAGTTTCTGGCACGATATTCTTAGCCGCGGAAGCAAACTAAATAACATGGTATATGGCTGTTCCATTTATTACTCATATCCCTGACAAAGAGCGTATATAGATATATTTCTATCGATCTAATTAAAATAAGATCCCCTTGATACTAACTTAACCTATACACTGGAGCGGATCAATTGATCCAACTTTGAACAGAAATATATGCTATATGCTACACATAATTTTCCTTATATTCATTTAAACAATGAAATGCTTTCTTTGGTGATTCATTCGGGATATGAAAGTGGCGACATTGCAGAAAATACATAACCCGCGTTAGCGGCTTATGTTATTTTTTTCTGCAATGATCGCTACCTTTACAACCCGCATGAATCATCAAAAAAAGCATTTTATTGTTTATATACATCTTTCTTTTAACAAATTAATATATTGATTGTAAAAATTAAGTAAAAGTAACTAAATTATTGTTAATGTACATCAGTAGGTTTTGGTTTGTTTTTTATTTAGACAGGATAGCACAATTAGTAACAATGTAGTTTACATTGTGGTCCTGTATAAAACATATGTACAAAAAAAGTATAAGACACATAGATAAATAGTATAAATAAAATATACACACATCAATAAATATATATACACACTGATTTGATAATCTATAAATTTACTCTGCTAAATAGTATCGATATCGTTGTAGATACTTTCTTTTAAAAGAAGCAATGCTGTTAGACGTTCGAACATAATCTGACAGTTGATTCCATAAAATAGCTGTTGATATTCTAAAAGAGCGCTTATAATATTCAGACCTTGTTTTTGGTACATATAACAAACTACTAACACTACTTCTTGTTTCTCTAGTACTTACTTCGTTTACATATCTGAAAACATTCATGTATTCTGGCGTCATACCCTTTGAAATTTTAGAAGCTAATTAAAGTGTAAACGTATTACATTTGGATGTTTATTCTATTTAGCGCTTTTGGGGGAATGCGGCTTCCGCTAAATCAAGTACAATGCTAAATGCCATGCATATATGTATAAGAATAGTAAAATTAAAAAATACGCTAATTCAAATCCACGCCAACTTATCAAAAGACGAATTTCCGCCAAATATCGTACCCGCTAAAAATAATATGTTTACAGTAACTGAAGTTTTCTGTACATAAAATATTCCTGAATAGGCATCCAGTGAAGAACTCTAAAAATGTCAACAGAGGAAGTTTGAGTGGTTTTAACGTTCAGTATAATTCTAACTGCCCACTTCTGTAATTTAAATTTTTTCTCAATTTGGCCATTGTTTTTGGCCAATCACCAAACTGTACAACAATAGTTAAAATGTGGGAAAATAACAGTATTATTTTTTAATAAAGCAGCATTTGACTTAAAAATACGAAGACGACGTAAAATACCTATTTTCTGAGCAAGTTTTTTGCTTAAAAATTCAATGTGTTCTGACCAAGTAAGATATTTGTCTATGGTTACACCAAGAAGTTTAGCCTTTTCTACAACATCAGCAACTTTAATATACAATTTTCTACTTTTCGATAATTTTTGTTTTGTACCAATAAACATATATACATTGCGACAATATTACGACACAAAACGCGCTATTTGGGCTTGGTGGAATTGCATATTACGATAGAATTTCTACTCGGAAATATGGAAAGACTCCTTGGAGATTTTACCTAAATTGCGGACGTACAGGACCTTCAAGACCGATTTCGGCTTAGAAAATTATATAACGCTAAATCTGAGCAAAGCGGAAAAATCACATATGGCCCAACTTAAAGCAGGGATCCTACCATTAAGAATCGAATCAGGACGATACGTAGGAGAACCTCCAAATGAACGATTGTGCACTCTTTGTAACCAACAAGTCATTGAAAATGAACTACATTTCGTGTTTGACTGTCCGTTTTACAACCAGTGTCGCATTGAGATCCTTGGCGAACAGCTGCTATCACCAGCACTATTGGACCGTGATAGACAATATATGTTTACATATTTAATGAGCCATAAATCTAGACAATTATCAAAATTCGTTTTAAAAGCATTCCGAATTCGGAGACAATTTCTTTATAGATAATTTATTCATTTGGTGATATTCACCTTGATATAACATTATAATTTAAGACACTTTGGATAGTCAAACCGGGGTTTTTTGTGTGTGAACAGTATCCATAATCCATTTATCATCCCTGAATTGATGAACACTACATTTACCTACCCAGAGAAATGGGGTACTCTATATGCAATATTTTTGCCAAAAAATAACAAAGTTCAACAGCTGGTATTTGTTTCATAAATTATCAGAAAACAAAATCCTAGCCATATACACACCTCAAATATACATGTATGTACAATTGATCTGCAAAACAAGAACTTCCTATCTTGAAAACTGTAGGAGGCGTTATTCGTACAACAGGGGTACCTTATATGCAATATTTTGCCAAAATGTGACTAAGTTCAACAGCTTGTGTGCATACAAATTGAATAACGCGCGTTATGAAAATTTGTTTGCACAAATGATTATGATTTTTTTCATAAATCATCAGAAATCAAAATTCTAGCAATATGCATACCTCTAATATATGTACCAGTTATCCGTACAATAGGGGTACCCTATATGCAATACTTTGCCAAAAAGACTACGTTCAAAGAACAACTTCTTATCTTGAAAACTGTAGGAGGAGTTATCCGTACAATAAGGGTACCCTTTTGACAGCCGCACGCCCGCGATTTTCCCCATTTCAATAACCGGATTTTTCCTGTGGAAAACCCGGTTAAAAATAATGGCCCCAAAGTACGTTAGCTAAAAGAAACATGCAGTTAAATCGTCTTCTATGGGAATTTGAGTCTGATATCATCATGATTATTTCGTGCAGTTCCCGATTTTTCTTAGGTTACTGAAGATTTCGACTAATCGATGAACGGGTTGTGTATATTTCAGTCCTGTCGGCTTCTACAGCGCTATGAATTGCAATCAATTAGCGTAAGAAATAGGATTCAAACTTGATGGATGTAAATTTAATGTTATGAATATGCATGCATGATGCAAGTGTACTTAATGCAAGTAAATGTGAAACACTTACGTTTTTGCTGAACAAGGAAATTAAAAATCTCGACGCTGGATACACGTAACAACTGGGAGTTAGTACCGTCTGCTGCGCACGCAGCTTCCGCCGCGGTGACGCTGAGTGGTGACTCCACAGTCCTGTAGCAGAGAGAGAGACTGGCTTCATAGGTGTATCCCGGATAACCCGAGAGAGCACATTGGTTGGGTGGATCTTCCCTCGCCGATTGTCCAAGAATGATGACAGTGGCAACTGCTATTGAAACCAGTTCAGAAGTCGTCAATTGTGTCACCCCGGCTACATCGAAATCGGAAAATTTGTATTAACGAAAGATATGTACACTGTGATAACAAGCGATTGAATTAAGGTGGAATAACACACCTGGAAAAAGTCACTCAAATTAACAGTAAATTTTATTATGAAATATATAATGATAAATAAACTGTACACATGTAAAATAAGCGAACATTTTGCAGTTTGGGGATAAAAAAATGAATATCTAAAAAAAAAATCAATTCAGTAAGTAACAACAAAAAACCCTGCGGGATTCGAACTCGGGATATACGGATCACAAGCCCACCACTTTATCCACTCTGCTATGGAGTAAGTTACATGTTGTCGTCGATAAAATCCTTTTAATAAAATCAAATGTCGTTTCGATCAGAGGTCAACCATTTTGTGATGATGTGTTATTCCACCTTAAGTAACATTATAATAACAAGAGGCCCATGGGTCACACCGCTTACCTGGGCAACAATAGCCATAATAAAATCAGATTTATGGAGTCATATTGAGCATTGCGGTTCTCAAGAAGATTTTTGTAGGAAAAGTAATGACATTTTTTTTAATTTTGGGACACGTAAATATAATATAATACATTGTCAATTAAGGAGCAATGCAGGTATGCTAATGGCAGATAAGTATAATCGTGGTTTAGCAGAAATAGCAATGTGTGGTAATTGTGTAGATTCTGTTGAAGATGCTTATGATTATTTTCTCGAATGTCCCAAGTATGAATAGTGTAGAATTACACTTTTTCAATAAAATAAAAAAATATCATATATAGTTCTGATCACTAACTTTTACTTGAATTAATATTATATTGTAGTCCTAATCATGGACTTAATGTTCAAATATTAAGAGCAGTACATGTAACTGTTATATACTTTTATTCCAGCAACAAAACGGTTTTTGTAATCATTTATGAAAACAGCATTTAGTCTTATCCTTTCTTTTCAAACCGAAACCATATTGTAATTTTTTTCTCTTTCTTTTAATTTTTTATTTATTTGTATCTTTTCTATAATCTGTGTGTTAATATCAATATTGAACATTTAAATATTTCAAATTGTTCATTTTGATTTTGATGTAGGGAGAGGGCTAAAATAGGTTGTGCCTGCTGCCTAGTCCCAATTCAATATACATGTGTTATATTGAATAAAATATTGTCTAAATATAAATATAATGATAGATTTAATTTAAATACAGAAAATATCGCAAATTCCTACAGTATCATTGTGGCATAGTAAAACATCACCTCAAGCCATGGTGCGGCGTACGCTTAGCTCTCATCAGATTGGAGAGGGTCGTACATGTTGGTCATGGCTTGCGATGTTAAAGCAGGATTTGAATTGTTTTTATTTTTGAGGACACAATTAATGCATCTGACGTTAAAACTATTTTTTTAGCAAACCGATTGTAATTCACAACGCTAAAGAAACTGACAGGACTAAAATCTACACGATTGAGTTTTAACCAGTTTATCGACTGGCCAAAACCTTCAGCAACCTCAGCCAGAAAAATCACGGACTGCACGAAATAATCATGATGATGCCAAACTCTTTCCAAATATGAAGACTTGGCTTTCTCTTTTATCTAACATATTGATGTACATAAACAATAATTTACTTACTTTTGCCTACTATCTGTGATTAAATCAATAATTTATTACAAGAAAGATGCATTCGTACACGGATAGGCGCACCGTAAGTTTAGAATCATGTCGGACGCACAGCAATCAAACAAAGGCTATATCAGAAGCAGTCAAACTTCTGCAAACAGTAGTAAGTTTATTTCAGGAAATTAGGTAAAATCCATTCGCGGATCCAGAACTTTTTTCCAGTGGAGGGGGTCCAAGGGATATCTAAGAACGATAAACCAACAACATTGCCTACCGTAACATGCACAAGAGGCCAAGACTAGCCTTTGACACGAGAAGGGCCAGTAATCGTTGTAATCAACATTTACAATTATTACTGAAGCGGAAGTAGTTAATGAAAATCAATAATCCCTTTCAGTTCTCTAGAGTATGTTTCATGACTTCCTGTTTTAAACTCCGTAATGTTCTCCGAAGCTTTTGTCACGTGACAGAAGGGTCACGTGACAAGAGACAGAACGCTGAGAGTGAGGTTGGAGTTGAAGTCGACGGGTGAACATCGAGAAAAATAAGGTAATAGGAAAAGCTAAGTCTTACGTGCCTGAATAAGGCTTTCGAGACCTGAAAATAAAGCTTTGTACCTATGATATAGTCGACTTAGCAATATTTATATTTTATTCGGGGATGCGCACTTTTATATTAGTGCGGTTAAACATAAGAGCGCAGTAGCAAGCGCTCGCGCTCTAGAGAGAAGAAAGGAATAGTGTACATATTGTTGATCATAATTTGTGATTGAGAAAATGGATTTATTCATCATAGCTCAAGTAGAGCAGCCGAATTAAAAAGAACTCAAAAACGTTACATTACCAATGATGTTTTAATATTTTAACGTTAGATCATACCGGTATGACTATTGAGAACTAAAGAGACATCAATGCACGATGTTAAAATTACCGGTATTTACATTAAATGTTGAGTATTGACATTAAATTATTAAATTAAAACAATGCATTTTATAGTACTTTTTAAAGTTATTTGATGCGTGATTCATGCGGGATATGAAGGTAGCGACCTTGCAGAAAAAATGTATTATTTTTTTCTGCAATGACCGCTACCTTCATAAACAGCAAGAATCTTCACCGAAAGCATTTTATTCTTTATATTTACATCTTTCTTATAACAAATTGACAGATTGATTATAAAAAGTACGTAAAATTAACAAAATTACTATTAGTGTACATTAATGTAACGTTATCTTAAAGAAACAGTCACATCGTCTTCTATGGGAATTTAAGTCTGACATCATCTTGATTGTTTCGTGCAGTCCGTGATTTTTCTTAGGTTGCTGAATGTTTCGACCAATCGATATACGGGGAGTGTAGATTTCAGTCCTGTCAGTTTCTACAGAGCTATGAATTATATTCATATTTGGCGAATGTAAATATATATACTCAATAATTGTACGCCGACATCGTTTTACAGGTTTTTGATTTCAGTTTTGTCAGAATTACCGAACGATCGATTTTCAAAACAAACAAACAAACAAAAAACAATACAAGGTAGAGCTAGGCCTGTGTAAATACAGTTACACGTCTCTTGCTGATACTAGGTGGCGGCACTATGTGTTCATGTACTCAATATTTTTATTTACTTATAATATAAGGATTCATAAATAAAATTCATTTCGTATATTTACCAGCATTGGATGCTATCAAAGCAAAGGCTGTCGAGGCTATCAAAGTACGCGCAACTTGGGCATGTGAGACCGGAAGATACGATGTAAGAAGAAGAACCAAAACAAAGGCAGTGCTAATCCTCCTTAATGGGAAGAATGTTCTTAACCCTTTATGCTGAAAGATCGAAATTTTAAAAAAATCCTGATAATTCAATGAATTAATAATGCATTTTATGCTCTACTTTAATAATAAGAGCAATGAAATTTCAAAGAAAATGCGACATATATTATCTTTATACTTAATAGTTTCTAACCGCATGATTTTAAACCAATTAAAACCGTGGCAAGAATGGAATGGAAATAATTAGAAATTAGTCAGCATGTGTCGACCTTATTACGTAAGCGCGGCGCCAAAGCGATTAATTTTATTTTACATTTTTGAGCGCATAAAAATGAAATATTTGTGTAGACAACATTTTGATTCAAATAATGCAAAAATTAAAAATCAAAAGTGATTTTAATTTTTTATCTAAAATAAATAATGCAGTTCTGTATTATACATGTACGGATGCACAACCTCAAATGTAAGATTCCTTTATATGAGATTTACATAAGTCGTTTAAATATCGTAGACGCTCTTCTCCTTTTAGCTATCCACGAACAATGACCCCCCCTCCCCCCCCCCCCCCCACGAATAAAAACGTTTCCACTGGCATTCGTCAGACACGGAAGAACCCCGAAATTGCGTAATATTTACATTTTCCAGTGTCTTTATCTGTGATAACACAACGAATCGATTTTGTAATGTATAGTCCAATACAGTTCATCAATGACTATTTTAAATATTTAACCGTACTATTGCTAAAAATTATATAAATGTAAGTTATAAGGAATCATTATTTGAATATTATGAGGGAACCAAATTTATATGATTTGATTTGATTGGATTGGATCATCACGACCGTATTTGATCACCTCATAATACCCAAAGAAATGTGATTCCTTATTCCTTATTAAAAAACCAAATATTCAATCAAGTTGGTTTGTAACCAGGGTGTAGTAAAGCATATTAAATACAACCATATTGTACAAGGTATGAAGGCATCAATAAACTAAGCAGCATTCTTATTCAATTTGAATTAATTACAAGTGTAGATGTACATTGTAAATTAAAAAAAATATTTCGTTTTTAAAGTGAAGTCATTCAATTTTCTATATACCTGCTGTTGAGAAATGTGATCATCCATCCTGATCGAGTTGTAAGACACTATGGGGTGTTCTCGCCTACCATGTACCTGTCAATGAGACGACTACATCATGCGGGTAAGATGACCCAGGGTGCCAAGTTGTTGCGTAAAAAACCACTTATACATGTAATAAAGCACGCTCTCACAGACATGTACAGAACAGGCAGGCTCGATTATGTGATGTTTGTGATACTCAACAAATTGAAGACTAGTTTCATTTTATTCTTCAATGTTCAAAATATTATAATTTACGAAAAAAATATTTAAGCGAGTACTATTATTTGTCTCCAAGTACATTTAAATTACTTCAGTTGTTGGGTTCAGATCACGTAACTATCTACATGTACCTTGGTTGGTCTTGCAAAATATATTAAATGTGCTTTATTAATCCGTAATAATTAATTGCCAAATTGCATGTAACTCATTCAATGTATTTAAGAAACATATTCTCTCGTATGCTAACATATGTTATGCATTTATACTATGCCTCTAGTTATGTGTAATAATTGTTGACTCAAAACTGAATATTCAAATCGGTATATGTTATGCAAATTTACATTTAATTTACTACATGTACATGTATATGTAATGTGTGGAACTATGGGAACTGTGGAACTGTGGACCACTTGATCAGGGGTTTCACCCCCACCCCCCATTTTAGGCTCCAATGAGTCTAATGTTTATATTATATTATAATATGTGAATTATTGTAAACTGATGGGCTGTATTGCCCAAAGTTGTATTTCTGAATTTAAAAAAAAAAACAAATAAAAAAAAAACAACAAAAAACAACAACAACAACACAAAAAACAAAAAAAAAAACAACTTGTACTTAGATCTACGTATCGTCGGAGGTCCTAAATTCGTGACGGTCCAAGAGTCGAACCTCTTTTGTTTTAGTTTAAACAATATTTATTCATTAAAGATTCAAATACATTAACATGGTGATAATTACAATTGTAAGAGTGGGAAACAAGCCATAGGGCTTATATTAATCCCTCTCTTGCATGCACTGCAGAAATGAGAGGTGTAAAATGAGATGCAAGTACAAGAAACAAAATAGAAAAATATGTCGAAAAACAAAGTTTTTATGAGATAATGAAAGAAGTCAACAAATATCACATAATAGAATATTACAATATATGTGTTGGTTGAACATAACAGAAATGTAGTATACACAATCATGTGTTTATGTTCATACACATCCATACAGAAGGAAAGGTGGCTTTTTTTCTTACATCAGTTCTGTGTACATTTTCAGTCTACACATTGATTTTATTTCATCGGAAATTTTAATTCAATACATGTACTAGCACATCATAAAAATACCATCAGATTTTTGCCATTAATCATTTTCATTTATATAAATATAAATGGTGGAAATAAGATAAACAGGCAATTGAAAAAAGGTATAAATAATTATACATCCATTATATAAATTTCTCAGTTTTGGGTAAAACGTCAAAATCCTTGTATTAATCGAAAATTTCTTATCACAAAAAATATTTAGCCTACAAAGAAAATATCAACATTCTACGTGATATTATGGTTGCTAAATCTTTTACTCTCAAGTATAATCTTTGTACGGTATGAAAAATTTGTTGATTTTCTGCGATACTAAGAAAATTTGATCCGTAAAGTAGTAAGTTAGGATCTGTAGAATTTGCGAGAGTGTTTATTGTTATATTTCGTATTGTAGCATATTTTGGACAATTTATAAGATAATGTTCAGTATTTCCTACTGACCCACACGAACAAAGAGGGGATGGACAGAGGTTTCTGTTGAACATGTGAAATTTTAAAGTTCTACATTCTAAACGTAATTGAGAGTGAAGAATTTGGCCTATTCGAGACCTTATATGAATATTCGGGAATAGTTATGTTGTTTTTGTTTAGATATTTTTTGAAGCTACTTACGGCCGGAAAGATTGTTCTGTACGTTGTTTGGTATTATGTTCCAAAGTCGTATGGTATTGGGAAGAAAAGAGTCGTAATATAGCTTAGTTCTTGCGTAGATTTCTCGTATTGAGTTAGTGCTTCTTGTATTATGTGATTCATTGCAAGGTAGCTGAGTCTGCAAAAGGTTTAATAGATAATTAAGAACTTTGCCGTGGAACATTTTGAACAAAAGAATAAGCCGGTGGTCTTCCCTACGCTTAGATAACGGAAACCAGCCTGTTTCTTTGTATAGGAGAGTTTGGAGGCTCGTCTATTACCCCCTGTCACAATTCGCGCAGTTTCAAGCTGACTGTTCTCTATTTTCAGACTAAGATACTAGTATTCTGGTATATTGTCCCAAATAACATCGGCATATTCTAGGACTGGTCTAATAAAGGAGAAGTACAATTTTTGAAGACTATTTCTTTCTAGTATAAAGTTTACCTTGCGCATTAGACCTAATTTCGCATATTATGCTTTGAATAGAATTTCATTGATATGCAAGTTCCACGGTAGATTGCTACTTATAGTTACTCCGAGGTGTTTATGCGATTCTACATCTTTGAGATGGATATCGTCGAATATTAATGAGGGATTTAAAGGTTTCTTTAGTTTAAGAGAAATAGTCATACATTCCGTTTTGTTAGGATTGAAGAATACAAGCCATTTTTTCGACCACTCGTTTAATTTTTCAAGGTCAGAATTTAATAGATTTTCAACAGTTTAAAGACTGAGGTGTCATCGGCAAAAAGTTTGATGTTGTATTCGATATCAACCACTAGATCGTTTATATAAATAAGGAAAAGGAGTGGACCTAGAATGCTGCCTTGTGGAACTCCTGCTTTGACGTTCATAAATTCTGATCGAGAACCGTTAACAACGCATTGTTTTCTATCATGGAGATTACTACGGAACCATAGTAATAAGTTTCCTCGTTACCTATTTTTTCGAAGTTTATACAATAGACCTTTATGCCACACCTTATCAAAAGCTTTACTGATATCAAAGAATACCACTCTGATCTCTTTGCATTGATCAATAGCCCGATAAAAGTCGCTTGTTATACATATAGTAATTGATTTTATTGTGGAGTCAGTTGGATGGAATCCAGATTGATGTGGAATTAATAAGTTGTTTAAATGAAGATAATTATATATGTGCTTAAAGATGCATCTTTCCAAACACTTTCCAAGTACACTTAACAATGAGATGGGTCTATAATTACTAGCAATATTAGCTAATCCTTTTTTAAATACTGGTATAACATTTGAAGTTTTCCATTGACTCGGGAAGGATGAGCTTTGAAGAGAATGGTTGAAGAGTTTTGTGAGAGGATATGTAAGTTCCGATGAGGCTTGTTTGAGAAGCATTGGGTTTAGGTTATCAGGGCCGGTAGCTTTGCTAGTGTATAACATTTGTAAAGTGTCTTTAACATCTTGAGTAGAAATAACGATTCTATCGATAGTGCACTGCGAAGCATTATTTGGGTTATCTGGTAGTTCAATATTTTCGTCATTAACCTGTGACTGTAGACAAAAATATGCATTAAATATATTTGATTTTTCAAAATCGTCGCTTGTCGGTGTACTATTTTCATTCAATTTGAAAGGAGGAAAAGTAGATTTGTTAAGTTTTTTTTATATTACTAACTCTTTTCAGTAATGACCACCATTCTTTTTGTGACAAGTTTTTTGATTTTTGTTTTTTTGGCTAGTTTTAAGTACATGTAGTATGTTTACCTTGCATTCCTTGCTTTGTTTACACATTCATTTCTAGCTTTTCTGTACTTAGCCCAGTCTGCTGAAGATTTAGTTGTTTTTTGTTTTTGTTTTTTTGTTTTGCTTTAGTGTGCAATCGTTTGCGTTGCCTTATTGCTTTGAGGACTGCATTGTGCAGCCACGGGGGGGGGGGGGGGGGGGGGGGTCGCTAGGGCGATAAGTGAGTACCTTAGTTGGTACATTTTCTGACGCAGATTCTAATATTTTATTTGTAATTTCATTACAGACTTGATTAATATCATCCCAAATTAAACTATCCCAATCTTGATTTTGCAAGCTGATTTTATAATCATTAAAATTTGTTTCAGCGAACGACCAAATTTCCTTGTGAATGTCCTAGAGTATGATTTGGGTAGTTTTAATACACAATATACAGGACAGTGGTAGCGTGTAGTGCTAGGAAGTACATTTTCACCCACCCCAAAGAAATCAATCTTTTCCGTATCGTTTACGATTAGCAAATCTAATATGGATTCGGAATTTTTCGTAAAATGTGTTGGATTTGAGATTAATTGAGTCATTCTAATGTTACTAATTTTACAATTTTTTGAGTTGCGGAGATTTTCATTAAAATCGCCCGTGATAAGTATATTTTCTATATTTGTGTTTTTGGCTTTTTCCATAGAGTATGCTATTAGATTCCATTTTTCCCTTCGGCATTTGGTGGACGGTAAAAAGTTCCAATAAGAATTGTTTTCTTGTAAATTATGCATTCGACCCAGATGCATTCGATTTGGTGTACTTCTAAATCTGTTCGGCGTTTACATATTAGAACCATTTTAACAAGAGCTTGGACTTTGGGTAGTTGTGTCAAACAGCATTGTGACGTAGGCCTGTCTATTTCATTGTTGGCCACTCAGCCACTGCTCTTTGAAATCAGCAAGATTTGTCTGGTATTTGAGCTAAGACTACGCAATCTGTGTATATTTCACTTCAAACCAGCGTCATTTTTTACTTGTTTTGACGCAGGAAAATGATAGTTACATCCTGCCGAAAGTCCAAGGTCTTGTTAAAATGGTTCTATATTACTATTATATAAAAAGTGCCTGTTTGGGAGGGTACCAGTTGAAATTGACACCCCGAGAAACCATTGTCAACCGACGCGAAGCGGAGGTTGACAATGGTTTTTGAGGGGTGTCAATTTCACCTGGTACCCTCCCAAACAGGCACTATTTATTTTATTATACTGAATGTCTTAACTTTATAGCAATCTTACTGCTTTTATATAGAAAATACGTGAGTTCTACGACGAACCGTACGCGCATAATTTACGCGCATGTAACAATTCGTTCTATCGGCCCGTTGCCAAGTGTGTTGCTAACGCTGAGGGTATGAGAACGGATTGTCAACTGCGTCTAAACCAATCAGATTTCAGTATTTAACATGAAAGTATAATAATAACATATACCATCACGCCACCTATCGTCTCGTCTATCACGCCTAAATGGCTCTTGGAAGCCTTGGATCATTAGAGTTTCAGAGGTTGTATTATTGTGTAACCAAGTTTCGTTTAGCGTAATAATGTAAAATTCTCCAAATTCTGCTTGAATTATATCAAGCTTGTTACTTATACTTTAAACATTGAGGTGTATTAGAGTAATTAATTTCTCTAGGTATCCATCAAGAGAATCTAGAGAGCTGTCGTTGTCATGGTTTATCACTGGAGGACCTGGATTTTGTTCAATGTAGCCGCACAGTAAAAGTAAAATATTGATAATTATTGACATAAGTGTCATTGTCCATGTGAGTGATGAAGTATATTTATGTAGGGGCGTGTGAAGGCGGGAGTCGTAGTATTTCGGTTCGTTATGTGATTTTGGAGATTTTTGGTTATTACTTTGCAATATGGTTGTGTATGTAGGTAATATGCATAATATAGATATGATTAGTGATATTTGATTTCGTCTAAACTTAAGTAGTAGGTTGACCATCAAAATAGTAAGCAAATTAATAAACTCATTCTTTTTTAAGCACCATTGTATAACCCTGTTCGGATCCTGTGTGTGACACTGTTTATTGGCATTGTTTAAGTAATTGGCGTGAAAAATACATATAACAAAAGATTTAACCGTCCGCTGTTTGTTGTCCTCCAATATGAGCAAGGTAATTGCTCATTCTTTCGGGTTGAGGATCTTGTGTTTGCGGTCGTGCAACTCGTCCCAAACGAATGTTGATTTGGCTTGTCTGGTTTAAACGAGTTGCCTAGCCTCGTAGGCCAGCTTATTTTGGGGTTTTGTAAGATCTTGGTTTATGGCGACCTTGTCCATGCCCGCAACGTTTCTGAGGCCTTTGCTCGACTTGAGGAGGCGTTGACGTAGCTCGTAATTTTTGATACGGGCAATGATTTGCCTTGGTTTTGTCGGATGTTTTGGTCCCACCCGGTGGGACACCTCAATGTCCGCCTGCTTTAGGGGAACGTCAAGTTTCTGGGTGATGTCCAACAGTATTTGGTCGGTATCCTCACACTCCTCGGATACGCCGGAGACCCTGACACAGCTGCGTCAGCTGTATACATGTATTTCGAGGTTGTCAATCTCGTGCTGGAGGGCTTCCAATCGGCAATCCTCGGCTGATTCCGCTACGCTCCATATCCTCGGCTGATTCCGCTACGCTCCATACAAACCCGAGGTTATTGTCGAGTGCGCGAGACATCCGAGTAGTTCCGAGTGCGCGAGACATCCGAGTAGTTCCGAGTGGGAGGGCTTCATTTCGTTTTGTAATGTAATAATTTGACTTTCTGTTCGATAGCGTTATTTAATTCTGTTACCAGGAGACCCTTGACAGCTAAAGTTATCCGTTGCACGTCGAAGTCAGATAGAACCGTTTAATTAATTTCTGAAATGATAGCATGATAGCATGATAGCATGATAGCATGATAGCATTGCTACAATTAAGTAACTTCAGAGTCCGAATCATATATTTACAAAAGATACGTTAGTATTACCTGATCGAAATTATGCAAAATTACAACATGACCGACAATGGTTTTTATGTAAAAGCAAACTTTTAATATTTATCGCATATACACCCTCTCTTATATTAAGGGACAAACCTTAATATTCCTGTGGGTCACGTAAAAACACATTCCCAATTGAAAATTAACTGGGTTGTTTTTCGAAATCTAATTGATAAATTCCCAAAATAGCAGAGTCTTATTGTGTTTTAAAACATGAATGATAGGCTGCTGACTTTATGGTTTATTATGACGACAGTCTGATTTTAACCTTCCAATTGCTCCTTTATTTTCATGGTCGCGTGGAAGGACCTTCCACGAGACCATCAAAATAAAGGAGCTAGTGGAAGGTTTGATTTTAATTGGACTGTTAATTATGACGATAACATTAGTTTTATGATCAGACATGTAAAATGCAAATGAAAACCAATAAATATGTAATTGAACTTTGTTTTTCTTAAACTTGTGGTGAGTTTTGTTATAATTTAATTCTTTGCTATTTAGTGTGGAAAGTATGGCCATTAGACCGTTAAGATCCTTGTTGAACATAATGTAAGACTGTCTGAAGTATATTAAAAAGAGTACTGACCTAAATATGCGCAGATCGATCCAGAAATTTTTTTTCAGGGGGGGGGGATCCGAGGGATAATTTTGTTTTCCGGGGAGGGGGAGGGGGGGTCAGAGGCCTGTTTTGGACATTTAAAGAGGTTTGCTCCTTAGCTTTTGAGTATCCATTTTGTGTCACCTCTAGTCTGAAAATTCTGCATCACATATTAATTCTAGTAGTATATTTATATTTTACAATGCCAAAATAAACTATACTGAATAAAATTGTTTTTAAAAAATTACATTTTTACAGAGTTTAGTAAGGGACTATATTTTGTGGCGGAAGGTTTCAAGAAGGAAATGAACAATTTTCATAACTCATTAGTTTTAGAGTACTGTTACTTTAGCTTCCTAATTTTCAGTGCAGACCAAACTTCTAGATAGTTTGTGTATTACGATATATTCATGATGTTCTAAAAAAAACATATTTGAACAATATTTTGATATTTCTATCGATATATTTCGGCATATTTAACTTACATTTCATAGAATTAAGTTAAGAAAAAATTAACTCCAATTTTGGCCTAAAATTAGCTTATTTCATGCTATATCTCAAATTTTTGAAATGTGACCCCTACTTGTTTTACTTTTAAATGAGACATTAAATATATGTCTATTTGTATGCATAGTTTAGGAAAGATGACATTACTATGTATTTTTTTTATTTGCGTTATAATTTGATTACTCCAAACTTTTGTAACATATGTTGTTGTGTTCATTATATACTGGCCTTTGAAGCCACGAGTAAAGCAAGAATCTGTAAACTTTGACTTAAATTTTACTTTTATAGTCACTACATGTGTTCAACTTCATACTGTATTAAAATCATAACTAAATAATAGTTCAAACTATAGATATTTGTTTGATTTATTCAAATTCTTAATTTCTAAGTCAAATTTTGGCAAAAATTACGAGAAAATTATTATTTCTGTTTAGGGTCCTACATGTATATTTCCAAAAAATGGCATGTGACATGAGTCGATCAGTCACAAATAAAACAAATGAACATTTTAGGTCCTTAAGCTTATCTTTATATCCAGGTGGGTATCGGATGATTGACATTACTATTATTTTAGGTGCCAACCTCCTTAACTATGTGAATGTTTTCCGGGGGAGGGGTCTGAATCCCCCGACCCCCCTCTAGATCCGCGCATGCTGAAGTATATTGTACGTGAAACATATACATCGGGTTTGAAATTATGTTCAATTATTATCGAGCTCGAAGTTTTTAGTGAAAATTTCTGTCAACAACACGGCAACTCTGATTAGTCGATGTAAGTTATTCTATCCAATCAAAATAGTTTTAACATAGAAAAATGGCAGAATCACAACACATGTGCAATATAACCGAATAAGCAAAATGACAGATTTTAAAGAAGAGCAAAACAACGAGATAGAAGCTTTAGAATCAATATACCCAGAAGAAATCGAAGGCAAGTGAAATAAAATTTATTTCGATTAGTTCTGATAGCATTTCGTTTTCTTCCATGGACAACTTTGGTTGAAATGCATAGCTACATATGAACAAGTGCATAAAGATATTTATGTATATATTTGTGTGAGTTAATTCGATTCCAGTGATCTTCTAGACGCATGGCTTTAAATTGTTGATTTCATTAATGATTCACATGTATTGCTGTTTATCTAAATGTAGTTTGATCACTTTTAGAATTATTTTAATATGAATATTATTATATGATTGATAAGAGCAATGATTTTTACAGTGCTAAAGACAAAACCCTACCATGTATTTACCATTACAATTCATTCTCAAGAAACGGACCAATCAGAAGAGGAGGATCAAGGTGCTTTTATATTTTTCATGGCCTCTGCAATCTCATTTATCGTCGTCTGGTTTATGATGTACTCCGCTCCCCTACAACCCTTTGCCGATTTAGTCAATAGAGGAGCGAGTAGATGGTAAACCCTTGGCTACCGAAGATGATTTATCATGGGCATATGTACATGCCATAAACTGATAAATACTGTATGTAATAGCACAGGCACCTGAATTTTTATCAATCAGTTGCTTAATAAGCCAAATATAAAAAAATTCTACCTCCTCTGTATATAAATACACGTTATATATAGAGGAGGTAGAATTTTTTTTATATTTGGCCTATTAAGCGACTGACTGATAAAAATTCAGGTGCCTGTGGTAATATAAGTGTATTACATTTATTGTGTGCAATATTTGGAGGAAAACGGTTTAAAACAAGTAAGCATAGATTTAAATTCGCATATTTCTGAATGTGCCTATTTTTATACATACATGTATATGAAGTATTAGCATTGTACTCAATTTAGTGGAAGCAGTTTCCCCCCCAAAAAACGCAATGAAAAATACACAGTCAAATGTAATATATTTTCAATTTACAAGTCATAAGTGGAAAATGCCATCTAATGTACAAAATTGGAAATGTAAATGACTTGTGTGTGTATAGACTTGACACTGAACCAAAATATACTTTGACATTTGTATGCACAACAGAAGAAATGAAGTGCAATACATCATATATGTGATTAAATGGTATTTTCCACTGTCTGTATTTTTAAACAAGTTAAGTTTTGAGGATGGGAATCATGCTGAAGGCAAATGAAAGTGGGCTTTACATTAATTTCCCTTTGTTTTAGAAAAAAAATTAACCTAAATACATCATATGTGTAAAATATGTGAACTTACTTATTATTTGTGTGATTTAAAATAAAATTATATCATATACCTAGTAGTGTATCAGCCCTGATACACGTGTTTTGGACTAGGTGAGACAGCAACCAGAAGCTAGGGCTGTATCGCCCTCGGGGCTGATATTTCTCTGTCTCAGCCTGTCGTCAAGGGGGTGTATTGCCCTCAAATTTAAAATTGCTAATTCCAAGATAACTTTGCTTTAAATTAAGACTAGTTTGTGAAATACAGATAAAATAACAAATAAATAATACAAAGCCTCACCTTACACATCTGAATTTTTTAAATATTGCTTAAAAATGAAAATTAATAGATTCAAAAATAGTGCCAAAGAGTGATATGTATCTAAGTAAGGGGAGGTAACCTACACGACGGTTGTGTATTTAGAACAATAGCACGCTTTGTTTAATATCATACAACATTTAAATTATGGAGGATTTAGAGAAGGATAGAACGAAACTTAATCCTAGAAAACCAGAGTTTAGATTGTAAAAAATCAATTTGTTATAGATGCGCTTAATTATGAACGTTCTGAAAGAACTTGCTATAAACGTTAACAGTATGGATTTTTTTAAATGGAATCTGACAGGAAACTTACGAAGTCCCAGTGAAAGAATTTGACTCATTACGAAGGTGCTTAGGATAGAAGTTTCTTTCTCGATCATTTTGAATTCTAGAAGATAGTGCTTCATCTCAGACAACAGACTCCCTTCTACTTTATTTCAAACGACGATGGTTTGTCAACAAAGTCCGACAACTCTTACAGTTCTTAACACATAAAGAGGAATAAAAACAACCGAGTTTTGTAATTCCGAAAAAAAAAAAAATTAAAGCTTCTTCGTGATAAATTATATTCCTTATTTGGAATTTGAACTTAAATAAAAGTCTTTCATTTTAGATATATGATAAAAACAACATCACACTGTTGTTTTGATCTCGTCCCTGGTATCAGCCCTTGTATGGTATCGGCCCGGGCCCTTTGGGCTTGGGCCGATACCAACCGCTCGGGCTGATACCAGGGCCGAGATCAAAACAACAGTGTGATATTCTATAAATATCAATCCACAAGTATACTTTTATGATAGCATCTTCGCTAGCCAAGAGTTAAATTCCTTATTCTCATGATGAGATGAGAATTGTGAAGATGCTATAATAGATGAGGAAAAATAACATTGATTTTTATAATAGACAATGAGTGATAACATTGGTCTTGTATTTGCAGCTTCCTGTGTAATTCAGTTTTCATATGTAGAGAAATATCCAGAGGAACCTCCTTTATTTGAAATTGTTGACAATGAAAACCTTGAAGATGACCAGATAGAGGAAATCATCAGTCTTATTAATGAACAGGTAGAAAACAATCTTTAGTACATACATCTTATCCAAAGTTTTATTGGAAGACTTCTGTTTTTCAGAATTTAAAGATTTAAGTAATGGAAAATTAAATATGCATTAGATGAGGAAGTATATTGATTTTAACTTTTATTCAGATTAAGTTTTATTTTTCAAATCCTAACTTAACAGTAAAGACTCCATCAATACATGTACTAGCTGCAGGTCTGTAGCTCCCACTCTGAAAAAAGTTGGATGGACGACCTGGGAGCTACAGTGCCTCCCATAGTAAAATACTGGAATAGTTTTGGACTGATTAATCTTATTTAGGCACAAATTCTGTGGAAAAAATTAGTACCATTAAATTCCTCATGCAATTTACTACTGATGTTGTCTTTTTGCTTGCCTCAGACTTTCTCCGAAACAAGCTGACCTCGGAAAATGAAGTATGTTAAATTCACATCAAGATCTAGGGGTGCCATTTTTACATGTAAACAAACTGCACCACTTCACTTTATGGGGCTGGTGATGGTGTTTAAAAGAATATCAGAGGCAAGTAAAAAGACAACATCAGTAGTAAATTGCATGAGGAATTTGATGGTACTAATTTTTTAGACCGGGAGCTACAGACCTGCAGCTATACATGTACATATGCTTAAATTATAAAATCTTCT
The DNA here is from genome assembly GCA_020458035.1 of Magallana ariakensis. Lineage (NCBI taxonomy): Eukaryota > Metazoa > Mollusca > Bivalvia > Ostreida > Ostreidae > Magallana > Magallana ariakensis. The sequence goes on along the minus strand of CM035812.1, from coordinate 74,012,996 downwards.
CTTCATCTCTTGTAGATAGAGGAGAACATTGGAATGGTAGTAGTGTTTACAATTGTGTCCGCCGTCCAGGAGAAACTGACAGTGATGGTGGAGGATTCAAAGCGGCGGAAACAGGAAGAGATTGAGAGGAAGAAGCGGCAGCTAGAGGAGGAGGAACAGGTGCTCTCTCGGGAAGAGGGGGTGGGGGAGGGTTCAATTATTTATCATGTGCCTCTTTTGATATGTCAGGTGCTCTGGCAATTTATGTCAAAGTTTAAAATAAGTAATGTGGAAAAGAGGCCACAGATGAAGAAAGAGAAATTACATTAGTATGGCATGTTACATGTATGTCAATTTTTTTGTACTTTTTTAAAAACTGATAATTTGAACTCACACAAGTACATTTTATTGAATGACTTTTACAGCATGTACATGTATTTAGAAAGTTAGAAGTGAAAGAATTTTTGGTACTGTTTTTGTTCTAAAATGTTTAAGTCTGTCACATGTACTACTTAACTGTGATCAAAAACTAATGACCAAATTTGAGATTTGAAATGAAATTCAAATCCAATGTTTTAAGTTCATCTATTTTTTTGGTTTGTTTTGTAATTGGAGGATTTGATGATGTACCAGATTTTTCTGTATTTCAGAAACGCTTCGAAGGAACTAAAGTCACAGTAGAAACTTTTTTAGCATGGAAAACAAAGTTTGATGCAGAAATGGCGGAATTGAGAAAACAAAAAATTCAAAAAGAAAAAACCAAGGGCCTTACAGGTAATTCATAGTTTATAATCATTATTGTGGTGATGGGGATAACTAAATTCAAAGTATTCTTTTACAATTTGAATTTTTCCATTTTTGTAATTGATAAGGGTCCTTCATCATTAGATAGACTGATATGATTGCTACAAAAATTGTCTGAATTTTTTATCAAATTGATACTGGTAAAATAACATCTAATTTTCATTGAAAATTTTAATTGCATGGATCAACATGTTTTACAGGAAAGGAAATGTTTTTGAGAGATGAGTCCATGGCAGATTCAGACTTAAAACTTTTGGAGTCAGGTCTGTAAACATTGATAAAAAAAAATTTTTTTTTGCACAAGACACAAAAAGCCAATATATATCACAGTATCCAAGTGAAAATTTCCTTGTTAATCCAAGAAAAAAACAATTGTAATTTTTTATGTGCAATTTTTTATACTTATTAATTTCCTTGTTTCTACCAGTGTTGCTTGCATGCTATCATTTAAACTCTCTTTACACACATTTCTTTCCATTTGGAAATCACCTTTAATTATATTGCTTTTGAGCTTATTTAATGATTTGAGTTATCTCCTTTTCAGAGGAGGAAGGTGTAGAAGTTGATGAATCCCTCTTCCAGGACATGGATGACCTTGACATCGATGACGACCTTGAGGAGGCAGGAGATTGATGACAGTTTATAAATTAGCACATTAAATTTGTTTATGACTTATTTATTTACCTTATTACTACTTGCATCATAACATTATATTTAAAGTTTCCCGGAGAATGTTGTACATGTACAAAATTAAAAGATTAATTTCTGCAAATAAGCATGTCTTAAAATTAAAACTTGGGTGTTTTTTTTTCAAAGTTTGAGTGAAACAAAAGTTGACATGATTAAAAGTCAGTATGTATTTTTATATCATTTATTTCAAGTTGTTTTAATCAAATATCCAGAGAAAAGGCTTTTTCTAGGTGCAATATTAGATCTCCCTTGGTCTGTCCTGACAACCCATATCTGGTCACCAAGATTTAGACTCAAAGTTAGAGAGACTGAGTTGGACACTTGGTAGGGAAATCCCTTCACAGACAGATAGACCTCTGGGATGCCATTTTTGGAGATGTAACCTTCAAAAGTTCCTGACAAAATATAGATGATAGTCTGGAAGTTGTACAATCCTGCCACAGGAGCTTGGAATGATCCTGAGCTGGCATCATATGCGTGGCCTAAGTTGAATTCAGTAGAATCAAACTTGAGTGTTTTTTCTGTTTGAGTAGGACCAGTTGATGTGTCGGAGATTCTGGTTAGAAATGCTATGGGGGTGTCAGACACTGAAAGTAACATGAATATATTGTAGACTTTTTTGATGGTACACAAAATGGTGAACTTGTTAATTTAAATATTTTGAAAATCAAAAGTTCGATGAAAATGATACAATGATTAATAATTGTACTTGCATTGACTGCCCTTGCTTAGTAAATTGCTAGTAATGTCGGACAAGTTCCTTAAGCTCTCCCTCATATTTACATTCTCGGAATCCACAAGCTGTGTTATCGTCTGCAGAGAAGACGCCATGTTGTTTTGTTTTAGTGAGATTCCCTGTACGTCACGCTGTAACGCCGAGCATGCTCTTTGGCCGTTCGTGACGTCACTGATCAGCGCTGTGATTTGTCTCTCTAGCGTTGCTACCTTGTTTTCCAGCGACTGTCTCTGTAGTATTTCTCTGGCAAGCATGTTGTTCAATATAGTTGTGTTTCTGGAAGATGAAGGTGAATTTTCTGAATTGTTTCCCGAGCCTGAACACGCTGTGTGAAAAAATCCCAAAATTTCCACCAGAACGATGAAATATCCATGTTGCATTATGTGTTTCCGTGGCGGTCCGATTCAGTGAGCAGGGTGGTAGTGAGCGAGCTTGACCTTGGAGGCCCCTGATGTGTGGTCATCGTTTATGCAGGTGGGAATTGGCGCGATAGTCTCGTGACCCTCACCCCAGATAGTATCGTGACTCAACCCCTGATAAACTGTAAATACAACAAATTCATGTTTGTCAAAATCCATGACTCCACGGAAATCTATTGATCAAAAGCCCCCCAAAACTGGAAGTGTTGGTAGACTGTCATAGAAATAATTATAATAGTTTTTACCTCAGTAGGAAAAACGCAGGGGGGAGGGGGGTGTCAGGTAAGTCTAGACGACCACCCCCCCCTTCCAAAATTATCCCTATGCATGGCCAATATTTATCATTAAAGCCTCTTGTAGAAAGATAGTTTTAATATTGCAAAACCTCCCAACCTAACTCCCAACCCCCTTCATCTGGAGAAACGTACCCTTAATATTATATATTAAAGATAAATGACATCATGGACTCACTAATAACGAATGTTAATCAACTACATTGTCTCGGATTTACTAAATCTGAGAATAAATCTCGGACATACTCCGATAATGTTATTTCAATTTAATATATTCAATTTATAGATAATGATGTACCAGATGTACAGTAGGAGGAAAAAAATGAATATTCGATCGGCTTGATTGAAATTTCAGCCTATGTTGTGAATTTTTAAAGCATTCTAAACCACGACATTTTGTGAAACATATGACATAATAAGAATATTATATATGATAATTACATTTTCCGTGTTTCTTACTTAATATCAACAAAAACATATTTAATTTACAATATAAAAATAAATAACTATAATAATTTTACCCCCCCCCCCCCAAAAAAAATGACATTCGATGTCGTTCTTTATCAAAAGTCTATTTCCCCGTCTATCTTATCTTGAACAGCATGTTGTGCTCTGAATGTGATAGACTGAAGAAAAAAATAACCAAAAAAACAAAAATCCAAAATACTATATAGCTAAATAAATGGATGTACATCAGTTGTGTTTGATTATAGTATATAGTCAGGAAACTTATAAATAAGTTATATACTACACATGAAGTCACTTCAAACTGTTTATCAGCGATGCTTTTATCAGTGTATTTGTTTTGTATGTTAATACCTGTATAGTCAATCCAAGATTCGAACAATGATACGCATATACGTACAGAAAGTCTCGTTTATACTTTTAATACCAATATGAGTGCGTATATTTTCTAATCAAACACTGTGGATCCCACGGAGATGAGCTAGACAGTTTCCTGTAATGGTGTTTCAATGTCATTCATTCAATGTATCTCGTCAAAGTAAGTGTTTCATATTGTTAGTACTCAATATCTTGTTGCATGGACCAATCCGGCCTCTTCAAATTTAAGTACACTTACTCATCTATTAGCTAATTCCGTTAAATTGCTTATATAATGTGTTGCACACAATTTAACCCTATACAACGTTGCTGTGTTGATATATAGTAAGTATTTTTTTTAAATACAGAAATAGCGTCGATTGCATGTCACCTGTGAAGCTTTATAATGTTTGTTTATGATTGCTTATGTTGTCAAGGTTACGAGTTTCCGTTACAATATCAGAGCGAATTTAAGAATCTCTAACAAAAGACAACATTACAAACAACTTGAGTGAACTACAGAATGTGAAGGTTAAAACCGACAATCCGTGTCGTGTTTATAACAACAATTCAACAGACAGTAGTCTTATCAACACATTGCATAATTGTGTCCTTTATTAATCTTTGGTCTTCAAGATTAAAATCTTATTACTAAATTAAAAGTAAGTTTTAAATTTTGATACAAAATTTTACAGGACAAATGCTTTGTTACTGACATTATTAAAACTAAAAAAATTTCTTGGACCACAGTCAGAATCTTCCTGCCACCATAATGATCAAAGGGTATTAATGTTTATAATTTTATCGTTTTTGAGGGGGCATGGCTTATATTGGCTTGTACATTAAATACAAGGAAAAAGGTTCATTCAAGTATAAAGATGGAGGGCCCAGGCCCCTTTCCTGTTGTTACAAGTGTGCCTGTATTAAAATTTTGAATTACTACGCATATGTATGCACAAATTACACAAGGAAATTATCTTTTTATTTAAAACATTTTCATGGGTATTGAATTTCATAAACTAGACCCCCTCGATGTACTTAAATTCATTTCAAAATGGATTTCTGCTAGAATGGGGATTTCCGGTAACGCTTGAGTAACAAGGACATGTATGGTGTATCGTGGAAATGCAGACATAAAATAATCGATGCTTATGCACAGTGCGAAGCACAACTAAAATATGCGTTTTAAATTTTAGGTGTCTTTGAGAGGAGATGTGGAATTTTTCCGTCCAGGTAAGATATCTTGAAGTTATCGTTGAAACCAAGTAAAGTCCAGTTGTAAACAAATTTGTATTTCAACAGTCATATTATGCATATTTGGTTCACGAAGTTCTCAAACAATGTAGGTCACACCAGTTGTGGAAAACTAATATCAACCGTTTTCGAACTTAACATATCATTAGATTTAAATGAACATGTCAAACACTATACACTATAGTACACCGCACACTAGTCTTTGGAAGATAATAAGACACATTGCGTATTTTACCGACATTACAAAATCTATAATGACCTATTTCATCTCTAATTTTATACTAACACTACGAAGAAAAAAGTTTACTCTAAAAAAACAGTCAAGGACATCTGTTGTAAACGGAAGTTAAAACATGATTCATCTTGTTTTGGTTCAATATACTTTTAAACCATTTCGCGATAAGTTCGAAATGCGATGCAGGACTTAAAAACAGCGCATGCTTAATAACAGAAGATACTATCTTTTTATACAATGAATTTTTTTCTGCTGTAAGTTCAAATTCGAACAAAGAAAGCCAAAATCACAAACCAGCAGAGAGAAAAGATACTTTTACATTTTGGGTGATTCATGCAGGTAGCTAGCATTGCAAAAAAGATACAGATTTAGCCTGCCTCATAGCCCGTGAAAACATTATATTTTATCTCCGAATCATTTAATCAACCCATGAACAGTTATTAAAAATACCTAAATTAACATTGTTGTCTATCAGAACGTTTCACAGAAGGAACAGCTATTTCTCCATATATGTGAAGGTTACCATGGTAACGACAACTACTTGGAAGCCTGGAGTCCGTGCTAGTCCATGGAGTTCGTGCTCTCCATGTAACTTTACTTTTGATCGGTCAAAATTACAAAAAAAGTCATCATATCCAAGAACGATGTAAAAATTATCTATTATTGCTACTTAAATCAATACTGACATTTAGTTAAGCAATGCGATTGAAGGCAGTTTTAAAAAGTGAAACAAACGCGTTACTCATACGCGAACAGGTCGTTTTACTCGATCGCGTAGACATCTGATTTGCTTGTTTATTACTGTATGAATAACAATCGATTTTTTAAAGAAAGAAAGGGGAAAATATAGAGGATATATTAATATATATCAATCATTACCAACTTTACGGAAGAGAACACCCGCAAATATTATCGTGGTAGAGTTTTTGCTACAAAAGAAAAATGGGATATATCATATTTCAGCCCATGGATCTTTTACTTTGTACCTCTCAGGAGACAAATGCTATGGCCAGATAAATGAAAATCAGAAATGACGTCATCAGGAGCCTCCGTGGGCTTTGAGAGGACCCAGATCGATCCTTGGGACAGAATTGGATTGGCCCTGATCGAGTTGATTGACTCCGATAAGGAGATCCGCCGTGAAGTTTTTACACTGTCAGAGTCCAAGATATCGTTACCTGAATCAATGAAGGTGACCATTGTAATACTGCTTAGATATATTTTATACTTGCTTGTTTAATGCATAACATCCATTGGCGTATACATGTGTATCTCCTTGGATTGCGTCCTATATTTTATGAAATTTCCATATTTTACGATGTCTTAATCTTATAAATTTAATCAGTGTCTTTACTTATAACAAAAGCTTTTATCATTGAAAAATATTCATTGTGTCATTGTAACTAAGATTGATTTTACAGAATGGTACGGGTTTCCTCAGGGCCTTGGAAGATTATTTCAAACAAAAGAGAGACGATATGGTAGAATATTTAAACCACTTGGCCAGTGAAATAAAACTTCACGTCGATGAAGGTTCGACTTCTGTGACATCTATTCTGAAGGAGTACAAAAAGCAGTGCAACGAAAACGATCTCAGACTTATTGAGCTGGGAATAAGACAGACCTGTAGCCTGGTGGGGAGGGACAACGAGCTAGAAAAGATCATCGACAGTTTACAAAGCGCAGAATACAAAGGTTATTGGTTGAATAATTATGTTCTGCTTAACTTCTTCGTATTATTTGGACATTAATCAAATTGGCTCCTGGGTTAAACCTGACATATTCGCTGGTAAATGCCCATACGGCAGTAATGTTTTTGTGTGTCTTTCCTACACTATTTCAAATACTAGGAATATTCTTTTTAAAATTATCCATTTATTATTTGAATTCCTTTGAATTTTATTCTTGGAATATCCCTTTCTGAAAAAGTTGTTTTTTTTAAGTTTTTTGTAAGCAGCTATTACGTTGGGATGGAGAGAAAAAGACACACAAAGACGGGTTTCCCATATCATATCAGTTAACACCATTGACCTGCAAGCTAAGGTTGTTCTAATTATAACAAGTGTTTGTACATAGGTGTATTGATCTGTGGATTGGGAGGTATGGGGAAAACCAGTCTCGCTTTCGAAGTCTGCAGGAGACTGTTCGGAGAAAAGTGGAAAATTTTCAATGTGGAATTGAGGTATTTACTGTATACATCCATCTGGTAGAGTATGAGAGCATCGATTTTTATTACTAAGTATAACAAGCAGCTGAATTTGCTCTGCAAGAATTCTTCTACTTGGCTTTTATTTTCAAAACAAAAGCTGCTGATTAAAGCTTTTCAAGGTGAAAAAATATAAAATTATCTACTTCTTGTCAAATCTTCGCTCTAATTTTTTTCAGGGAGCAAAAGTACGTGAGAGATCTCGTCAGAACCGCACTCAGTGTTATTGACGTAACATTGCTGACGTCATCAGGTGACGGGTTTTCAGACGAAGTCATGGGATCACCCGTAACAGAAGGAATTGAAGGGGACGTATTTGTTGACTACAAAGAGGAGACTTGGAAGCAACTCCTGGTTCATAAATGCTGTGAATACTCAGGTAAATAAGTCAATCATATACTTTCAATAAAGTATGTTGCTTTCCTGATAATTTTTATTTCACATTAAGTATCTATAACACTTTATACAACATCTTCATTAAAATTTGATTATAAATCGTTGTAGATCAAAATCAAGTGTTACTATTGGACAATGTCGATGAAATTTTAGCCAGTGATGAGACGTCTTTTTATGCGCTTCTCAAACGTATCTTGGAAAGACGCACGGAGGTAGAGAATTGTTCTGACCATGCATATGGAATGGTATAATATTTTGACATCCGAATTTATTTTTGTAAATTTAAACCAAAAAAATTATATATAAAAGATAATGTTTGTATTGCATTCGTTTTGTAAGCATTTGAGCAAATCATAAAGTGACTTTGGTAAATAATTAAAAATTAAAAATTAAATTGTTCATGTTATCACACTTTAGTATAGGTTTTTAATCACCAGTAGATCACGATTTGATCTCACCAGACTGGAGGGTTCCTTTCAAGAAATCCAGTTACGAGGATTAAAGGAAAAGCAGGCGATTATATTTCTCAAGGAAAAGTCAAAGTTACACAATGTACAACTTGTAAGTATACTGTCCTGTCAACAATCTGTATGCAACATATTTTGATAATGTCATATCTGAATATCTAATTTTATTGTGAGATTATATGTCGGATTGGTTGTCTTTTCCCTTTCAGCCCGAGAACGAAATGAAGAAAGTTACGTCCCTTTGTGGATGTTGCCCTTTAGCAATGCTTTCCGTCCTTGGTGCATTAAAAGACATCAAACCACGTGACCTCATTGTGTCTCTCCAATCAAGCAACAACTCCGCGGTTCACATTCAGAGCGACGTGCTGGGTGTTGAGTTGTGTCTTCGACAGTCGTTCTCTCTCCTAAATGAACGATACAAAATCACTCTAATGCAGTTGTCCGTGTTCCGAACAACAAATTTCTCTATAGAGGCGGCCACCCATGTCTGTGGAAAGAATGAACGTTCTGGAAAAGCAAGCATGCAGTTAGAAATGGTGTTGCTAAAAAAGCGTCATTTTATAGAGACGCCCATCGGAAGATTTTCGGAAAATGGTCAACCACAGCTCTCCTTATCAGAGACTTATTATGTTCATCCTCTTGTGTATCAGTTTTTAAGAAATCACCAGAACGTGTTCGAAAACTATGTGACCGATGCAAGGTCAAGATTTGTCGATCACGTCGATAGAGTCATATCCAAAACAAAAGACGATTCTACGTCCAATTTGATGAAAGTTATGGAAAACTATGAACCTCACATTAAATTGTTTTATGATTATTTGACACAGATGCCCTCCATTAGACCATCGTTTGAGGAAGATGTTCCCAGTATAGTGAGTGCAATGAATAGAGAAAGGTTGACAGATTTGGTTTTGGACGATGCCTCTAGCCACAAATATATCATCCAGATGATATCTGAATCGAAAACTGAAAATAATGTTTTAGAAACAGTGTATTATCAAACATATTTGGCTAATTTTTATGTTAACAGAGAAAAAATAGACATGTGTATGGAACTTTTAGAAGAAATGGAGGATATCGTAAAAAGTAATGAAAATCTTTCAAATGAAGCTTCTTACATCAAACGTAAACAGAAATCTAAAGATCATATTGCAGCACTTATCCTCAGTAAAGTTTGGACAGAGAAAGCACGATTTCTGAATGCAAATGAAAATTACAGTGAAGCTCTTAAGTGTCTCGAATATGCATTAATGGCTATAAAGAAAAGAAGTAAGGAATGTTGGTCATCTATAGCAAACATTAACAATTTGGCAGGAGTAATTTCATTCAAATGTAAAAAATACTACGAAGCAGAACGTTTTTATAGAAAAGCTCTAGAAATTTTAACTTCTCACGGCGAATCAACAGACAAAGACGTATATTTGACAAACATTGCCACAGCAATGTTCATGAAGACGTACCAAAACATGTCACGTGATACTATTTTAGAGGACGTCGAGCGACACTATACTATGGCTTTAAATTTGGAGACCACTCACAGAAATAACAAAGCAAGAATTCTGTCTTCGCGGGGAAAATTTTACTTAAGGATAAAAAAGTTGGAAGAATCAGAAAAAGATTTTCGAGAAAGTCTACAAATATGGAAAACTCTAGTTCATTCGCCGAATATAAATTTGATATATGCCTACCATTATTTGAGTACCATATTAGTAAGAAAATCTACACAATTGTTAACGAACAATCAAGTGACTGGTACGACTTTTGTGTGTTTATTCTTTTAACTTTCTTTCTCGTTGAAGTTGTTTTGACATACAGTTTAACGTGTAGGGATTTTTTTAACCAGGTTTATCTTCGCTCGGACATTTGTTGCAGAAACAAAAACATTAATCTATTAAATTTGCTTTTTAAAATAATCTAGAAAATGCCACTGTTTACAGTATACACGGTAACTTTTCAGAAGCAGACATGTACCTGGGTGAAGCCAATGCTAACTACAGGGAAATTCGACAACAAATCAGAGAGGGAGGTCTGAATAACTGGCAGCGAAATAAGGTCTTGTATGACCAAATCAAACATAATCACAAGAGGGTTTTACGTCGACTTAACAGAGAGAAAGAAGAAATCGAAGAAGTGATGAACTTTTATCTGGTAAGGTCAATTTTATTTCCTATTTGTGTTATCTCTGGTTTCAGATTGATACGATTTAGATAAAAAATGACATAATATATTATGCTTATTTTTTTAATAGGATTTTGAAGCTGGAAAGTTTGATTACGACATTACTAGAAAAGAGTTCACGGATGCGGAAAGTGTATCCTCTGATAGTATCCAAGTCGAGAAAGAAAGCATGGATTCAGACAGTTTGGATTCATCATCTTTCCTATCGAATTGCAGTTCTCTTCGTGTAACATCTGAGGATGAAGAGAGAGATAATAAACTTGTCACCAAAACCCCGGACATAAATGATTCTTTAGAAAAAAGTACTGTTGAGAATTCATATAGAAATGAAAGTGATAGCGGGTTAGGGGGCTCCATCAGTAGTCCTTTTTTGGCCGAGTCCGATTATAAAGAAAAAATATGGACTTCAGAATCCAGCTCTGTTGAAGAGGAAGTGTTTTCACAAAACGATAATACAAGGACAAATTGCGAACAGATGAAAAGGAAACCTTCAGACAAATCAAAGACTTGTATGCTTAAAAGACAAAAGATAATAATATGACTACATAAGTCTTCAACGGTTTTGTCTAGTTGTTGCTATTTCCTGGCATTGTACCATTGATTTTATTATATGTGTAGTTCCAGAATGAATAAACAAACATGTTTTTTTTTTACTAATGGTCCAGTTCATTCTTGAATTTTTTTTATTAAAATCGACAAATTGAGTATCCATATTAAGAATAAAAAACGATGATTTCTCAAGATACCGTGCTTCTTTTAACCTCGCAAATTGAGTTATAATCCCGCGCAGTGAAAACTTTAGCTGCGAGCAATTTATACTTACTAGTCTTTTTTGTTAATAGTTTCTCAAGACGTGGTGGTATGATACATGAACATTTATCATTTTACTATATTTCTCTTAGTCCATGTGTTTGTAATTTATGATTTCCAGTGTTAGTGCATTCTCTCAAATCTCAATATCTTACCATTATAGTGATTATAAATATTGTAACAATATTCATCATGATTAATATAGACATAAAATCCTTGATCTCTTAAATATTGAAAGAAAATCATCGCGATTTCCACTTTAATACCATAACATTTTTCGAAAACAAATTCAAGTTTGCTTATAAATGAACCAGGTATACACAATCAAACTTCACCAGTTATTTTTTTTTAAACTAGATGATAACCCGCGCGAGCGCGGGAATTAACACTTAACAAATGAATGACATAATGCAATAATGTTGAATCATATTTTTTTCCGTATATATTGTGTCCGAATTATTTCTTTATAGTTTTCTTAACCTATTCTTTAAAATTGAAATAAAAAAACTGCATAGCTGGATATTTAGAAAAGGGATGAAAAATTCAAACTGAATTGGATGATATATACATGAACTTGGCCTTAATTTTAAGTTGAAAATGATAACAATGATTTTTTTTAAACCAGTGAGTGGGTATTTAGGACGTCCTATGTCTAAATTTTGTTCTTAAGGTAAAATTTCACAAATATTTTTATCCCTGTCCCAAATGTGAAGTTCAGATAAAAGACTGTTTCGAAAAAAAAATTGGGTAGAGTACCCCCCCCCCCCCCCAAATTTAACTTCCCCGTTTGATGACACAATTAATGTATAAAGTTCACTACAAATCTGTCGTGGTATTAAAATGTATGAAACTAAAAAATAAAACCGCTAGTGTATGCATATTTATTTGCATTTTTTAAAACCAAAGTTGTCATTTTCAAAGTATTTCGCTCTACACTTTACGCCATAGTGTAAATTAGTCAAACCGCGTTCCTGGGCACCCCATTCTGGGAAAAAAATTCTTTCGATCAAGACTAAAATCGCATTAAATTTTTCCATTTCATTTATTAATTTTTTTGTATTAACCAAAAATGTCCCATTCAAGGTATGAATATCTACCCGCAATGCATGATGAACCCGTCCTACACTTTTCGCCAAGACGTTAATTAGTCAAACCGCGTTCTTGGTTACCCCGTTCTGGAAAGTTCTATTCCATTCTTTCGTTAGAGGTCGCGCTTCGCTAGTTTCTATCTATCAAAACTAAAATCACTCACTCAAGAAACGAATTGCCTTGTTTCATTTATTCAACATTTGTCAAATCTTAACTTCTATGTGTAATCCAGGTAAGTTCCTAATAAATATATTCACTGTTTACGTATTTCTTTGCAAGCATATATTTTGATGCAAACGATCCCTGTCTTGGATCCACCAAAGCGTGTCCACCACCTTACTCTCATTTTTGCTATTTCGGGCCTGTTTATCAAAAATGAAAGTAGGTTTTTGATTAATTTCACAATAATTACTTATCAGTTAAAATTCAATTATACCTTACGGACATCATCACGCATGTGTTGATATACCAAAGGTGTAAGCAAGTACTCTGGTGCAGGCATTTTGTAGTTTATTTGAAAAATGCCTTAATTTATAAGTATAGAAGGTAAAAACATGTATTTCTGGTTCCAAATATTTGCTTGATGATACTGTTTTCGTACTGTCTTTATGTGCACATGCCTAAACCCTCATAATATTGAATCTAAACAAGATAGAATCTCCAACTTGCTAGTCATCATATGAAAAGTACGTCAATATGATAAATGATTGTTTTCCCGATCTTACAATTCTTGTTACAGTTCTTGTCAATACAGGTTAAAAACTTTTTGAACTACGGTGAAAGTCGATCATGTGATTTAAATACATGAACTAGTATATGATGACTGCATGGTTATATTTTGGACAGTAAATAAATGCCTTTTTATCGGCCATGGATCAAACAAGAGTAAAACCATTGGTGGAAGAAAACTGTTAAACTGTAGAAAATACAATTAGTAATAGCATGATTATCATATTTCCAATCATAACATTAAAATATTATTACTAAATGCATGTTTCACTGAACTTTGTCACGAAATGATAGATTGAACAGATAGGTTATGCCAATGTTATATATATCAGATGATTATATTTTTAAACACTAGTCTAAATTTTATTGTAAAATATGGTATATGAAACCCACATCACCGCAGCAGACGAAAATTTATCACTGCAATAGCAGTGATATTAGCAATAACTGACACCGATATGAAATGGAAAAACAGGATGTTAACAGCAAACACAAATACTGTATTACCTTTATTTTCCAATCTCCGTTGATTTGCATTCATTTGGCATTTTTTTTTTCAGATGTAAAAGAAAATACAAAATGGAAGCTATGCCAACATTGACACGAATGGCACATCAGCCTTTGCAGCTGTGGGCGAAAATTCAAAGCGATCTGAACGAGATTTTATACACAGATGACGCCATTAAACAGCAATTTTTCGTTTTATCCGAATCAAAATTAGGACACAATGTCAAGGTCAGACGATTTGTTTAATTTTTTAGTATGTGTAATAATATTATATACTTTTTAATAAATAGTGAAGGAAATTCTTTTAAAATTAATGATAATATGCTGTCTCCTGATATGCAGCTAGTTAACGCATGTAGTTTGATGATCGAATTTATTCAAAAACATGGTGAAAAGCTACAAGAAAAGAAATAACAATAAATGTGATGTACAGAACCAAAAAATAGAAAATGTCATGAAAATGTGTGAATAAGTATAATGAAGCTTAAATTTTATCAGTTTATTACATTACATGAATAAGAATTACGCATAAATTCTAAATGTATATATGAAAATGTAACAAACTCCCCTAACCCTAAACCATAGAAAAATACATGTATATGTAAAACCACTGTAAATTATCAAAATACATAGCCGAGAGTATAAAGAAAAACCTAACAACAAAAAGACTAAGAGATAATGACTTCCAGGTACTTACATTGTTGGCAGACTAGAAAACAGTGCACGACTGTGCAGACCTGAGGTTGGGCGGCGAGTGTTCCAAAATACCCGTGCAATATACAATAGAAAATGGAAAGTAAACAATAAAAGAAAAAACCAAGCCGTACCGGATAAAAAATTTCCGGCTACAAGACGGCACACTCCTCGCATGATATAGAAAATATCACTCTATATTAAACTTTAAATTACCCTAACATGTGACAAATTGTTAACTTACATGTCATAAATTGAAACACAATCCATTTTCAGACAATTATAAAAAGATTCACTAAACGATCACTGTTCAAGAATTACGATAAGTTCAGTAACTGGTCGCACATAGTTTTTAGGTTCACCATTCACGATTACACGAACTGTCACTTTACGCACAAGTTCATCATCACTTGGTAAAGCCTTAGTAACTATACCCAATGGCCAAGAATTGCGGGAAAGTTCTTTGTCGCAGATTAACACTACATCACCAGGCGATAAGTTTCTTTGATGTGAATTCCATTTACGGCGCATCTGTAGAGTGTTCAAATATTCAGTCTTCCACCGTTTCCAGAAAATGATGCAAGATGTTGAACCCTCCTCCACTGCGTCTGTAATAGCTCGTTTTTATTTCCATGATCAGCGAATATCACATCCTTAATGTTTGTTTTCTGAGTAAGAAGAGTTGAAGGGGATAACACAAGGGTATTTTCAGGATCTGTAGACACTGGCACTAGAGGTCTTGAGTTGATAATGGAAGATGCTTCCGCTAAAAATGTAGTGAGAACCTCATGAGTTAAAATCCTAGATCCATAATCAAGAAGGATCGCATCCAATATGCGTCGCGTAGTCCCGATCATGCGTTCCCACACTCCTCCCATGTGAGAGGAGTGAGGAGGGTTGAAGATCCAGATCGTTCTCTGTTCGTTGAGAAAGTTATGTAGGTGTTCTTCTTCCACATTAATGACATTGACTCTCAGCTCCTTCGCAGCACCAATAAAATTTGTTCCCCTGTCTGAACGAAGGACTTAAACAGGTCCACGTATGGCGATAAGCCGACGAAGCGCATTAATAAATGAGGAGGATGTCATTTCTTCCACAACTTCAATATGCACGGCCCTGGTAGTGAGGCAAGTGAATAGAGCGGCCCATCATTTACTATTTGCTGCACCACCTCTGGTACGTCGTGTAATGATGTTCCATGGTCCAAATATATCAACTCCAACAGAAGAGAATGGCGGTTTTCCAGGTATGAGACGATCCTCAGGCAAGTCGGACAGTTTCTGATGTTCAGGTTTTTTCCGAAGTTTTCTGCATTTGACGCAGTTATGAAGAACAGATGAAATGAGTCATGCCTCCGATGATCCAAAATCCAGAGGAATGAATATGACCCTCTGTTATATGACGTCCTTGGTGCCTGACATCTTCATGGAGTTTTCTGACAATAAGAGTGGTAACATGATGTTTTGCAGGCAAAATGATTGGATTCTTGAATAGAGGATCATCATTGTATTTCTTCAAGCGACCACCAACACGCAAAATCCTTTCACTGTCAATGTAGGGGTCAAGTTTCTGAATGGAACTATTTCTCGACACAGGCTTAGAGTCTCTAATATTTTCAATTTCCTCTAAATAGAACTTCTTCTGAATGTCTCTAATTATAACTGTTTCAGCGTTGTGAAGGAGTTGAACATCACTCAATTTGCTTTTTGTGTTACGACAATTCTGAATGAAACCATAAACTTTAGCAACTACAGCAACCAGTTTGTTCCACTTGGAGAATCTTGTTAGGAGTTCATTGTCCAGACCTACAGCTGTTTTTGTTTCAATGTCAGTTTTATTACAACGGATTTCTTTATCCTCTTCGGGGATCACTAAAGGAAATTGTTCAATAGAGGGCACTATCTCCATGTTCTCTATGTTTGAAAGCCATGCACACTTTTCCATTTCATTTGGAAGAATTCCTCTTGTGCTCACATCTACTGGATTCATTTCACTGCGAATTTAGTACCATTGGGTTGGACTGCTGAGACTGTGGATATGAGCAATGCGGTTTGCCACATACACAAGGAAACGTTTTTTCGTGTTGTTAATGTATCCTAGTACAATACGACTGTCACTGAAGAATGAAAAAATGACAATAACAAACCGTCAACCATCTCAAAAATCCATAAAACGAAATACAAATTCAAAGCAGAGCAACACGGACCTCCTAGATAGAGGTAGGATCAGGTGCAATGGAGGAGTGAGCATCCTCTGCTGACCGGTCACACCCGCCGTGTGCTCTTTGTCGTAATCGGGAAAATAAAAACCGCAAAAGTCCGTAGACAATTAGATAATTAATTATGGTCTAACAATTAGTATGAAAAACGTCAGTCAGCATGCGACTCAGTGGAAGATTGTATTTGCTGACAAGGTCGTCGTATCGACCATAGAACTTACGAAAAGATGACTTTAAACGAGACTGTTGATAGTCCTGTTTTATCAACTTGTTTGTCAGTAGCTTGCCTCATTTTTGATGTCATCATAGTGCCCTCTATTGAACAATTTTGATGTCTTCTATTTTCACTTTCAACTGTTCTTGGCTATTTGTGCTATATCGGTAGCAAGCACTGCGGCACATAGTTCCAGTCTAGGAATTGTATGTTCACTAACAGGTGCCACTTTTGCTTTTCCTAGAACAAATCCTTGAGATGAAGAACCATCTGAATACTGTGCCTTTAAATAACAAACAGCAGCTATGGCTAGTTCAGACGCATCACAGTAAACTAGCAACTCCCTTCTAAGTGCTTCACACAATTTGGGAACAATCACACGAGGAATACGTAAATTTTCCAAATCAGGTAAGTTATTTTTCGATTTTTCCCATTCTTTGAGCAAATGTTCATGTAAGGCTTCATCCCAGCTGGAGGTGTTTGACACAACTTTACGCAGAATAATCTTGCCTTGTATGACGACAGGTGCAATGAATCCAAGTGAATCATAGAGACGATTCACAACTGAAAGTACACCTCTCCTTGTAGATGGTTTGTCTTCACTGGAAATTTTGAATCGTATGGTATCTGTTTGTAAATCCCATAGAAGGTCAAGACTGCTTTGAGTTAAGACATCCTTCTCAAAGTTAAGGTCAACAATATTCTTTGACAAATCATTTGAGTCAAAAGCTGCCATTACTTCTTTTTCATTCGAAGCGAATTTATGAAGTCGCAATCCACCATACTCTTTCATGGCATCTTTAGTCTTCTGTAGAATGCTTATCGCTTCATGAGTAGTTGCACAAGATTTCAAGCCGTCATCAACGTAGACGTCATTCACGATGAAGTCTTTTACTTCCTGTGCATACCTTTCAGCAGCCAAATCACCAATACGACGTAATCCATACATTGCAACAGATGGGGAAGAACGATTGCCAAATACGTGAACTTTCATTCGGTAAGTAATAAGTGGTCTTTCAATGTCATTATCTCTGTGCCACATAAAACTTTAATAATCCTGATGGTCTTCATCAACCAGGAATGAATGAAACATACTTTGGATGTCAGCAACTACAGCTACATTTTCCTTCCTAAATCGAATGAGAATTCCTAAGAGGTTGTTTATGAAGTCAGGTCCCTGTAACAATTGTTCATTTAATGACATACCCTTGAGTTCAGCTGAGGAGTCGAAAACACCGCGAATTTGATCTGGTTTACGAGGATAGTTGACTCCAAACAGGGGAAGATACAAATGTTCTTTGTCAGGTGGTATTATCGGAGCTAGTTCTGCATGATCATAATCGAATATTTTCTGCATGAACGCAGTGAAATGTTCCTTTTTGGTGCTGTTTTTTCTTAAGGAAGCAACAAGACATTTGGGCCGGAATGATGCTTGTGAGTAGTTTGCTGGAAGTTGTTCACGATTTTGCCGGAAGGGAAATGGCGCAGTCCATTTACCCTCAGTAAGATCAAGATGAAACTTGTTGTCCATAATATTCAGAAAAGTGTGGTCTTCAATCGAGAGCCAACTTTGTTGTCATCTGATGTTTTCCTGAAGACGTCTGTTTTCTCAATTACAGTCTTATTCGAGGTGATAACAGTGTTTTTGATGTTTAACATCTGTGTACATGGTTCCAACATTGTAGGTCGACCACTTCTGTCTATGTAGGTTCTGTTGACCTGTAATGGTGGAATGTGTTTTCCAGCCAAACAAATGTCTCCAATTATAGTCCATCCTAAAGGAGATTGTTGAGCAAAGGGAAATCGTGATGGTCCTAATCGCTGATCAATGACGTGATGGGCTTCTGGAAGATCCCGTCCAATTAGCAAGAGGATTTCCATAGACGGATCCAATGGATGTAGATCTCGAGCAATATCTTGCAAATGAGGATAATGAAGAGCGATATCCGGTGTTGGTATCTCTGCCTGACTATTGGGTATACTATCACACTCCAACACAGGTGGTAACTTTAATTGGCGATTGTCATTGATCGATTCTACGATAAGGTTGTCAACAATGCGTCCTCGTGTTGCAATCTTGCCTGAACATGATTGCATAGTATAGTCCACTGCCATGGTCTTGATACACAAAGCGTCAAAAAGGTAACTTTTACCGAGAGTTCTGTTGCTTTGGTCGTCCAACATGGCGTAAGTGAATATCGATGCTTCAGGTTAACCTTGAACAAACACCCGCACTGGTACAATCCTTGCACACGACTTTCCACTGAATTCACAACAAATATCGGTACACTTGGTAGTGACAGACTGGTTCACAATTCCAGAAGAAAATCTTTCCTCCTCGCCATGGTTTTGTGGAGAAGAAAAGTTTCTCGACATTTGACGGTAACTAACATCCTCATGAAGAGCGGTACAATGATAGTTACTTTTACACACATCACACAAAATTCTAGTTTTGCAACGATTAGCGAAGTGGTCTGATGTTTTACAGCAACGAAAGCAAATGTTATGATCACGTAAAATATGTTTACGGTCCTCGATACATTTGGTTCTGAAAGCTTTACACTTGTTTATGGTATGTTTGGATCCTTTGTGAATCAAACACTGATGTCCAACGTTTGCTGTTTCAGATGAAATGTCAGTTTTGTGAGTAAACACAGTTTTGACTTTTGTATCTTTGCGGTCAAATCGAGGTTGTTTAGAAGTATCAAACATCAATCCAGGATCATTTCTGATGATGCTCATCTCACCAATAAAAGACACAAATTCACCAAAAGGAGGGAAGGTTGTTAAATGTTCTTTTTTGTAATTGACCACACGATTAATCCATTTATCCTGGAGAAAACGAGGAAGTTGTTGAATTCTAGGTTTCAATCCTGGACGAATCAAGGTAAGAAAACATGACACTGTATTCTGGAATGCTTTTTACGGCTTGTATCTCACAAAGTAAGTCATGGAGTTCATACAACTTCTTTGGGTCCGTGAAATTCGTAACAGTTTGTAGTCTAGATTTCAATGATGATTTAAGTAATTCTGGAGAGCCAAATCTTTCATCCATACGTTTCCAAATGTTCACTAGACATAACTTGGGATCACTTGCATAGGACGCTCTAAGACTCATGATCAATCTGTGAGCTTCTGAGTTTTTGCTCGTACAGTTTGTCAAAAGAGTCATTTCTTCTAACGGAGAACAGCAGATTTCTGACACCATTGTCCTAAACTGCGATTTCCACACCACATATCTATCTGATTTGTCATCAAAACGTTGCTGCTGAAAACTTTTCAACAATAAGTTTTTCTTGAGAAGAAAATTTGAATCTGAATTGTTCTGTAAAGGTAAATTCACGGTAGTTTGTAGTTGAGTACTGTTATCGTTGTCTCTTCTTTGTTGATCATGATGACAGACATCTGAAGTATGTACAGGATGATTTTCTTTGTCTGAATCAGGATTCACTTCCTGCTGATAATTCGTACGAAATCTACGACCAGACGGTTTCACATCATGGTTTAATGTAAGATTCTCAACAAAGTTTCTTGTCTTCTGATCACCAGATATACTTGGAACAGTGGCATGTTGGGTCATAGATCTTTATGTTTGATACTTTCTCCCTCCTCTTCAAGTTCGAATTTCAGCTGCATATTTGCAAGTTCAATTTCTGCTTGTTTTTGAAGTAGATCTAATTCTGTATCCAGATCTTCCCGTTGTTGTTGACTTTGTGCTAGGTGAATTTTCTCTTCTAAGGCGATTTTTGATTTCTGTTTTTTAAGTTTAGCAGATTGTTCGGCAATTTTCAGACGAGTTTATGCTTCTTTTGCTTTTTGTAGGGAACGTACTGAGCGCTGGCTAATTGATGTAGATGTAGAATTGGAAGTACTGTGAGATTTACTCGAATAAGTTTCTAACTGCACAAAATCAATGTCATCTTGTCGTTTTACTAAGGCGTTTTGAACTTTTTTATCTACGCTTTGAAAGTCGCTCTCTACAGAAGTCAACTTTTCAATACTTTCTTTAGTGTATATATTAAACGGGAATTCACTAAATTCTTGATAAATGTCTTGATAGCGTTTATGTCTATTTTCCAGGTCGGTCTTTGATGATGTTAAGACCTTTATTTCTTTACAGCAGGATGCTATATCCATTAAAATATTCTTTATTTCATCAATGCAGCCGGAGACTATAAATTCATATCTATTCACTTTATCCAGGTAGATTTCTTGTGCTTTAGGTGTAAGTGTTCTTACTCTCCTTGATGTATTTTCTGGAGTAGAAGTTCCTCCCAGGTTCTGAGCCATGGTTGATTTTTGTATTCTGCAATCTTTTCACTATGCTGTCTCCTGATATACAGCTAGTTAACGCATGTAGTTTGATGATCGAATTTATTCAAAAACATGGTGAAAAGCTACAAGAAAAGAAATAACAATAAATGTGATGTACAGAACCAAAAAATAGAAAATGTCATGAAAATGTGTAAATAAGTATAATGAAGCTTAAATTTTATCAGTATATTACATTACATGAATAAGAATTACGCATAAATTCTAAATGTATATATGAAAATGTAACAAACTCCCCTAACCCTAAACCATAGAAAAATATATGTAAAAACCACTGTAAATTATCAAAATACATAGTCGAGAGTATAAAGAAAAACCTAACAACAAAAAGACTAAGAGATAATGACTTCCAGGTACTTACATTGTTGGAGACTAGAAAACAGTGCACGACTGTGCAGACCTGAAGTTGGGCGGCGAGTGTTCCAAAAAACCCGTGCAATATACAATAGAAAATGGAAAGAAAACAATAATAGAAAAAACCAAGCCGTACCGGATAAAAATTTCCGGCTACAAGACGGCACAGATAATGAAATAATATTGTCAAGATTAAAAGAAATAACTGTTTTCAAAATTTGTGTATTTTTTAAAAATGATTATTGAAATATCTAGAAATTAAAAAAAAATATATATATATATATATATATATATATGACTGGAAAACTATACCTATATGACATTGTAAATGTTATTAAATCTTATTAAAAACTATTTCCTTCAGTCTGTTTTGTTGATTAAATTCTGAAATAAATCAAAGAAGTTTAGCCTTTTACAATTTTATATGATAGGTTTATTGCATATAAAATTTAAAGTTTTTATATATATATATATATATATATATATATATATATATATATATATATATATATATATAAATCGACAAAAGTTTATTCCTTAACAGACAGGAGAAGAGTTTTTTGAGGCTCTGGATAACAATTTTAGCGAGCATTGTGACGTTGTTGAATTTGTCATCAACCTCACTGAGGAAACCCGGCTTCATGTCGATGACGGTGCAACAAAGATGGCCGACACGTTACGTCAATACTTGCAGAGTCTGAAAGAATATGACGAAGAGCTAACTGCAAAAGGGCTAGGAAAGAAATGTTTTGTAGGACGACAGAACGAGCTGGATTGTATTCTTCGTACAATTAAATATGACGAACGCATGAAGGGTACATACGCATTGAAAATTGTTTTAAAAATCCTTTTGGTCTCAAAATATAAATTTATAAATGATATATTGCTTTCAATTCATGTAACTGTTAATGGAAGTATCAAAATGTACTGAATTATTTATGATCCGAAATAGCTTTACATTAGGGACCCAATGATAAATAAAACAAGCAAAAGTAAGAAGTAAACATCACTAAATCGTATTCAGAGCCATATAATTAATATAAAGAGAGACAAAAAAATTAAATTACATCGGAAGGTTGCAGAGGTTAGGTGTATCATATTAAGTACATGTACACATACATCTTTTACTTCATTTTATTGATTCCTTTAAAACTAAATGACGTACTTAATTTATTCAAATAATTCATTTGATTCCACACTCAGAGCAGTTTAAAAAATCGCAATAGCTCCTCTCCGTTTAGATATTGGTTTGTATTTTCAAATTGCAATGTCCCCAAAGATCTTTAGATAGCTGTAAGTAAAACGTTTCTTGTGTTTTAGTGCCACCACACAGCAATGTCCTTTGTAATTTTTTTCATTTGCTTTTAGGGTCAAGATCTAATTACCAAGAAATCCGTATTTTATTTTAAATTTTTTAATAACGCTTCAAAACAAAAGCTTGGTTTCATAAGGTATACCCGGTCTTAATTTTAAGATAGGCACGATGAAAGCCATAAATTCAACTCTCATTTTCAATGATGGATGAAGGAAACCAGCAAAAAACATCCAAATTCTTGAAGAAAATATATCCAGAATGCCTACAGTTTTTCTAAACACGGCGTATAGAATGTTCTTGACCTCTTATCTTAAATGATTTTAAATTGAAAATAGGTATCATGATTACGTTTTTTAGGATTTTAAATCGAATGTCAAAAACATTCTTTATAAACCCCTTTTAGTCTTAAGGTATGGATTAAAAAATATATCAAATCAATTATAACGTCATAATGGATAGGAACTAAAAACACTATGAAATCATTGACTAGATCTTGACCTCAAGGGACAGTAAGGCATAAGGATAGTTCATTTATCGTGGCTTTGTCAAGCTCATACATATAACTTGACTGGTACGAAGATAATGGTCAAATAAACTTTTAAATAGTGTTTTATAAGCAATGTTTATGTCTTAAACAGGATTACTTATACACGGTATGGGTGGGATGGGAAAAACCAGTTTAGCTGTGGAAGGATGTCGTCGACTGTACATTGATGACAAATGGAACGTCTGCAAGATAGATTTAAGGTATAAAGAATGTTGAATATGCTAATCGTTGTGTGACTTTGGGATCAGTGTCAGCATGAATTTTTACCTTTCAAGGGAGTATTCGGCACTGAGGGATTTAATTTGCAATACTCTAACTAAGCTGGGAGAAAAGTTGCCGATTTCATCAACCGATCAGAATGCAGACGACCTATCGGGAGAAAACCAGAAGTACTTGAAGGAATTGTTGATTCGAAGATGCTGTGATCAGACGACAAGTATGAAATGGTCACGAATCTCTCTCTCTCTCTCTCTCTCTCTCTCTCTCTGTGCGTAGTATGCTTTAATATGTTGTGACCAGACGACAAGTACGAAGTAGTCAGTAATAGTCTCTCTCTCTCTCTCTCTCTCTCTCTCTCTCTCTCTCTCTCTCTCTCTCTCTCTCTCTCTAAGTGTATGCTTTAATCTGTATATAAAATTTTGTAGATACTGTCTTCTTTTTTGACAATATTGACGACATATTGGAAAAGGACAGAAATCAGTTTATGTTGTTTACTCAGCAATTGTTAGAAAAGATGCCAAGTTTTTGTGCGAATGATGACTCCCAGCCTAAGGTGAATTACCTTTTATTTTTACTTATATGAATATTAATTTTCATTGCAATAAAGTGATCAGTTATACGGATAAATTGGATAAATTTGGAATAAACTGAACTTCACTTCTTTCGGTATTTATAAAATATCGATGAAAAACCTACGTAATAAGTACAGTGAAAGGCCTGATTTTCTTTTTTCCGGTATATTTTTCATTACAATGTGGTAACTTTATTCACAAATGTTACACCAGTAATTATCATAAGTGCGGTAATCCCGCCCCAATTCCTGTATTATAGAGATAAATATATTAATATATATATTTCTTTTGACATTTTTTCAGATTCGCGTTCTTTTTACAGCAAGAAAGACACTTTTGGATAACAGTTCAGCAGTAAAAATGATTGGTACTTCGATTTTAGAAGTTGAAATCGTTGGATTGGAAGAAAAAGCGGCTATTGATCTGTTTTATACAACTTCTGCAATGAAGGTAGGAATGGTAAACTTTTTTATTGCATATCAGAATAAATGAATGTGAAAACACAAAATGTTATTCAATGAATATAACACTTGTATTCCATTGATAATTAATGCGAACTTCTAACCATGAACAGCTTTACTTGCAGTCGGACCCAGAAACTGTTAAGAAGATTCTTTCGTTTTGTGGAAATTGTCCTCTTGCCATTTTGTCGCTGTGCAATAGCATACGAAACTCTAATATCTCACCAGACAAACTACTTCTGAATTTTCAAATGACCCAGAATGAAACCAGCGGTTTCGACACCTTTGGAGTTGAGGGTTGCTTGAAGCAATCCTATGAACGTTTGGATGAGAATCTTCAGCAATATTTGGTTATGTTGTCGGTTTTCCGGACAGCAAAGTTTGACATTGACGCAGCTTCTGCAATAAGAGGGAAAAACAAAAACTGGGGAAAAGCGAACACCTGCCTTGATATGGTTCATCTTAAGAGTCGACACTTCGTTGAGATGGCATTTGAAGATTTTTCGGCAGGACGCTCAAAGTTTTATTGTCTCCATCCCCTTGTTGTCCAGTTTCTTTTAAAGAAATCACAAATTGAAGAACGAAGTAATGCCCTCCTTGATACGGCTAAAAATCGCTTTATCGAACATTTTGACGGGATAGTTTCAAGTATCGCCCTAGATTTTCACACACATCCAGTTGAATCCCAGAAAAACCTATTCGAGAACAAAATTCATATTCAAAACTTCTTTAACTATATCATGAAGTCAAAGGGAAATTTAAAACACGTCTGTGTGAATTTGCCCCACGTTGTAGGAGAATTTCGTAAAGATGAACTTTGTTCGTTTGTTTTGAATGACCACGAACGACACGAGTATTACGATCAAAACATCAGTTTTGCAAAATTAAATGAACTTGTTTTAGACGAAATTTATTGGAAAACGGCAAAGGCAAGGCTTTATTTTGATATAGATAGATCTGACGAATGTGACAGACTACTAGGCGAGATTGAAGATACTCTTAAAAGCAAGTCAATTCCATCCGAGGGACAAGGTCATGCCGTATTAGGAATGTTTTATTGGATGAAAGGTAGACTTTTGAACGCAATCAATCACTGTAAAGATTCGTTGCAGTGTATGGAGAAATCTTTATCGTATTATCAAAAAGAACCAGAACTCTGCAAGACAGAATTAGCAAATATATACAATTCCATTGGTGTGATATACTATAAACAAAAGGAATTTGAGAGATCACAGGAATACCATGAAAAGGCAGTTAAGGTGGAAAAGCAAGTTTCTAAGAACGAGCAAGACGCTCTAGGTATTAATCTGCAAGTATATTATACCAACATCGCAACTGCTCTTTTTGCACAATGGCAAAAACATTCTGGATCAAGTGTATCGGAAAAACTGAACCACCATCTCATAACCCAAGCTGAAAACTATTATACTCTGGCAATAAACCACGACCCAAAACCTTCTGAAGACAGAGCCAAAAAATTGACAAATAGAGGGAAATTGTACCTAGCCATGAAAAAATTCGATGCTGCTGAACAAGACTTGTTGGAAAGCCTTCAGATCAGAAAAAGCATTCTGGTCCCTCCAAATTTAAACCTTACACTTGCCTATCACAATATTGGTCATTTATTTATACGGAAGGGGCAAATTCCTGGTACTGGTGAGTATTCAAATGGATCAGACAAATAGATTACCACATCATTTTTTGTATATATGCTATTTATTATATTATATTGGTGTACATTTCCCTAATGTGGAGTCACATATAAAATAATATTATTTTTGTTCGTTTCACTAGTGTGGCGTCACAAATACATGGTAATATAGGTGGCACGGGACAGTATTTTTGATTCAACTCACTGTAGCTAGGAGATGTGTGTCTTTGGAACTCTGAAACTACAATTTCCTCAGTTTCCATTCAGCACAAATACCTTTAATTCACTCCTTATAAGGCCTATCACCAATTTCTGAGGCGGGACCAGTCTTATTTTACCACATATATTAACGGGACCATTCTTATTTTACCTTAAATATTAACGGGAAATTACTAGTCAGAATGTGTAAAATTTTCTACAAAGTGGTTTTTGCTGAGATTTCGACCCTTTCATATTTCGCCCATTTTTCATGATTTCCCAGCTTTTTAGACCATCCCCAGCTAATTCCCTGCAAAGGGTTAACAATCTGTACTTTGTGCATGTCGCACCTTTACATGACAAAAACTTACCGGTGTATAGCTTACTACGCCAAATTCACCTACTTTTTGTGTTATTTTACCTCCCGTCTGTAACTTGCAATTTTACCTTGTAAAGTCAACCCAACAGTGATAGCCGCAAGGTTCGCATTTTACTTCTGATTCTCATGTATTTGATATTAGGGGCCTACATAATGCATACCAATTTCAACAGGAGACATCCCTCTAACTAATGATAGTCATTAAAAATCATTTCATGAATTTTAACAACGCTCAATTTTACAAAAATGTACTTTATCCGAAACTGTCTCTTGCTACCTATAGGATAGACACTGTAAACGACATTTTACGCTTCATATCCACTTTCCTAATGAAGAAGAGTACCTCTTTAATAAATCTATGACAGCCTGTCATTGACAGGAACTATTCCCCGAGGTTTAGACCGAGAGAAAAAGGCTGTGGGCAAAAGATCTTTATCTGATTGTGCATTGTAAGATCAAATAGAGGAGATCAGTTTGGGGTTGCCACATTCATTTTGATGTAAAACTTTTTAAAACGATTATTTTCATAAATTGCATCTTTTTGTAACTGTTACAATAAATCGTCTGTCATTCAAGCTATTCCAAGAAGACAATTTGATTAATACTATTGTGTTGTATTTTTCAGACAACGACACCGTGGCCGACTGTTTTGCCAAAGCGGCAAATTATTATGATGAGGCAATGTTTCAGATAGAGAGAGGTGGATTGGAAGTGACAGACCCAGCGTATAAAACTATTGTAAAAAACCACAAAAGTGCACTTACTGTATTGATGGATGAGCGAAGATCGGAACAAGTAAAGCAATTCTACAAGGTTAGTCTTATGCAGAAATCAAACATTTTTTCTTTTTCGCCCCTCCCAAGATATATATGTTCATTTATATGGAGAATATTCTATGTCCCGAAGAAAATTTAAAGGCCTATGCATTATGCACATAAATTATCTATTTTTTCATTCCTTTTTTAGGACTTTGAGGCGGGGAAATTTTTAAAGAAGATAAAAAAGTGGAGAAGCATTGATGAAACCATGACGAAAAGTGAACGTCTAGCTTCGACAGGCAAAAGCTTTGAGAGAAAATCCGAGTCCGAATCTGACCAAAATGA
The DNA here is from genome assembly GCA_020458035.1 of Magallana ariakensis. Lineage (NCBI taxonomy): Eukaryota > Metazoa > Mollusca > Bivalvia > Ostreida > Ostreidae > Magallana > Magallana ariakensis. The sequence goes on along the minus strand of CM035812.1, from coordinate 73,985,126 downwards.
GTCGGAAAATGAGTCGAGCTCTGACAGTCTGTCTGATCAATCTTCTTCCGAGGACATCACCGGAGATGAGGAATGTTCCAATGACGGAGACAGCAATATTGTCGGTGATGACGATAGATTTTCGGATGATACTTCGCCTCGGAACACTGTTGAAGAATCTCAAGTAGCAATGGAGACGTTATTGTCCGCTCCTGATCTCAACGATGGTCCCTGTAATAAACGTCGAGCTCTCCCACGACCGGAGAGGGAAACACTGGACAGTGGGATCGAAAGTTTGACCTCTGTTCCTTGTGAAGGATCATTCACTGATACTGATGACATATTGAGCAGCAAAAGAAAACGACTTGTTTCGATGGCTTCAGGCGGGTCATTGGAAGACAATGTCTTCACTAACTGTGATAAATGAGAAGTCACGTGTGGATGAGTAATACTCTGTATCATTCAAACGTTCCAATAAGAGGTGGACGACGGGGTAATTTTGAGCAAAGAAAATCAAATAGTAAATCTCAAAAGCGTGTAAGTTTACATTAGCGATTGCAATAGAATATACAGTTGCCAATATTTTGTATTGTATATTTAATATGATATTTTCCTTGTATATATTTTTCTTGACGGCAGCATGTTAATGCAAAGATGAGAATTTTTTTGTGTATTTTTTTCTTGCCTTCCAAAGATATTATTTTATTTTTAAAAATATCCAATATTTTTGTAGATGTTTAGATTGTCAACTTTTTATATTATACTTGTTCCTTGTTCATTGATATCTCAACTTAAAATATCAAACATATCATAAATGTGTAAAATCCAATTCGAAAACGTTAGTAATATACATGAAATTGGATTATATAAGCAGTTGATGCTTGTTTTGCACAGAGTCTGAAGGGTGTGATTTTAGTGGATGTCTCGAAAACAAAATAAAGTCCTCTTATTTAAACTTATGTACGTAATGCAGTTCGCACATAAACTGTATGCAGTAGCTAATAAAACTAAAGTCTGTTCAAAGCTACAGTTTCCACCACTATTGCTTAATATTTCGCTATTCATAGATAGATTGTAGTCTATTCTATGTTCATTCATAAGAATAAAAAAAATCTGTTTTAAAATGTCCCCTCTAACCCAGCTTTAAATTACAATACACGGCTAAAAATTAAATAGTCTACGAGAATATCTGAATAGATAAAAGATGTCAGATTTTTCCATTTTTAATCCCTATAAGAAAGGTTTTTTCGAATTTGTTCGTGTTGATAACTCTGGGTATGAAGATGCAACATATGAAAAAAAGAAATCTTAAATCTTAATATTTTTGCTTCGCTGTAAGATATGTGTGTTTATAGATAAAATAGATATAGATATAGTTTATAGCTAAAATCACCAAGTGATGAAAACAGTAACATGGGACTGACTATAACTGATTTTAACAAGTATTTATGGAAACAAACAACAAATGCATTATACGGCATATGTTTTATCTTTTTGTGTGAGGTTTGCAAATAAAGTATTTTTTTTTTCATTACTTCTTTGAATATTTTTTTTTCAAAATTAAGATCAGTTGCATGAAGAAAGTCCTCTTCTAAAGAAATCATAAAGAAAGGATTCGTGATACATGTGTAGTACCAATGACACAATAAAAGAATCTGAAGAAGAGAGTCAACTTATGATTTTGAATTAAAGAATGAACACCATGAATGTGTAACCTTTCTCGTTCTGAACCAAATTTCTACGCATTATGCATTATGGGATGCACTAATTTGCAACTCTGATTAGTCGATGTAATTTATTCTATTCAATCAAAATAGTTTTAGCATCGACAAATGGCAGAATCACAACACATGTGCGATATAACTGAATTAGGAATAAGCTTTAAGCAAAACAACGAGATAGAAGCTTTAGAATCAATTTATATGTACCCAGAAGATATCGCAGACAAGTGAAGTCAAATTTATTTTGATAAGTTCTAATAACATTTCATTTCTTTCATTGACAACTTTGGTTGAAATGCATACCTACATATGAACAGATGAAAAACAGGTGCGTGAAAATGTTGAGATAAATTGTTTTTATTTGTTTGAACTACATTCGATTCTAGTGATCTTCCAAACAAATTTAAATTGTTGATATCATTAATGATGTACATGTATTGCTGTACAACTATAAGAACACTACAAGAACACTACGATTACTTTTTAATTATATTAATGAAATTAATAAGAGCAATAATTGTTACAGTGCTGAAGACAGAACCCTACCGTGTATTTACCATAACAATTCCTTCTCAAGAAACGGACCATTCAGAAGAGGAGGAGGATCAATGTGTTTTATTTAGTACCGCTAAGTATCTGTCGAAGAAATATTGTTATTACTCAACAGTTCAACAATGAAACACTAGCATTATTTATTATAAAGACGTAAGAATAAAAGTCGTAGGTCGGTAGCAAATATCAGGGGAGGAGGGGGAGGTGTCAGGTAAGTTTGGACGACCCCCCTCCCTCTTCCGAAACTATCCGTATGTATGGTCTTCTTTTATTAATAACGCCTCTAGTAGAAAGATTGTTTCAATGCTGTCTCTCAACCCCAACTCCAAACCCCTTCATCCGGAGAAACGTACCCTGAATATTGCATATGAAAGATAAAAGACATCACTCACTTATGACGTGTATATAGTTTAAGACAGTTCTGTTAAACAGCAGACTCTTTTCAGATTCTATTGATAATAAACAAAGACATGTTGATTTGGAAAAACCTTTTACTCTCCTATAAATTATATTACAAATCACGATAAACATCAATCAATGTTATCCTGTAATCTCAAATTGTACTAAAAAATATGTTTTTATTGATGTGGTTTTGAGCTGAATGAAGAAAAGTTCAAATCTTTTAAGTGTATTTTCGATTGACTTAATTCACTGCGTCCCATGGGGAACATAGGGCGACTACAGTGGCTTTCCATCTCCCTCTGTGTTGTGTGATGGTTTTTGCCTCTCCCTAGTTTTTGCCAATTTTCTTCAGGTCTGATGTTAACACACTATGCCAGCTTTTCTGGCCATTCATGCTTTCGTTGTCCTTGTGGGTTCCATTCTAAGGCTTGCTTTGCGTTGGCTTTTTTATGGGTATGCCCTTTCGGATCCCGTTCCATCTGCGTGTTCTGATGGTTACTTCCACTGGTTGTTGTTCGGTCCTTCTCCACAAGTCTACGTTGCTTATGGTAACCGACCACCTTATCCCAAGGATTGCTAGTATTGTCAGACACTTTTTCACAAAGTCCTGGACTGATTATATATATATGATAATGTATAATGTAAAAATAAGTATCAGATCAGATCCGTGCAGGAATACTTACCACGTTGGCTTTAAATATTTAATATAAGTTTTTCTGATTATAGTTGACAGATAATCACGACAGAAGAACGACTTAATGGTATCGGATTTACTAAATCTGTGCGAAATCCCGGAGATACTCCGATAAAGTAATCTCAATTTCATGTGTTCACTTTATAAGTATAGTAGGAGAAAAAACAATTCAAAGATAGTGATTAAAATTTAAGCCTTTTTTGTGTTGTAAATTTGTAACCAATGTTAATCAACGACATTGTATCGGATTCACTAAATCTAAGAAGAAATTTCGCAATACTACGATAATGTTATCTCAATTCCATATATTCAATTTAAAGATAATGATGTACCATGGAGTACATAGGGAGAAAAAATAATTAAATATTCGGCTTGATGATTGACATTTCACCTTATGTATAGTGTTGTGAATTTCTAACTAATGTTAATATTCACGATATCATGTGAAGAAAAACAGAACATAATAAGAATATTATATATGATAATTCCATTTATCTCGTTTCTACCGAGAAAATATATACTAATATACTAACTTTACAATAAAAAAATAAAAACATTAATTTTACCAAAAATGACAGCAGATATCTTTCTATATCAAAAAGTCTATTTCCCCGTCTCTCTTTTCTTGAACATAGAGCGACCGCGTGTTGTACTATGAATGAACCAAAAGCAAAAGTCCAAAATGAATAAAATGAACATAATTGTTTGTGCTTTATATATAATAAGAGGAAGCTAAAGTTATATATATTACACATAAAGTCACTTCAAAATAAATGTTTGTTATCAACAATACTTTCAATAGTGTTTCTATATTGTGTGTTTATACCTGTATAGTCAACCCAAGATTTAAACAATGATATGCATATACGTACAGAAATACCAATATAACTGCGTATATTTTCTCATCAAACACTGTGGATCCCACGGAGATGAGCTAGACAGTTTCCTGTAATGGTGTTTCCGGAAGCATTCAATGTATCTAGTCAAAGTAAGTGCTTCAAATTGTTAGTACTCAGTCTTGTTGGCCCAGTCTGACACTTTCAAATCTAAGTACACTAATTCATCTAAGGGCTAATTCCGTTAAATTACTTATAGTATGTGTTGCACACAATTTAACAATATAAAGTTATCATGACCAGTGCTGTGTTGATAGTAAGTTAACGTCGATTGCAGGTAACATGTTAAACTTTATTATACTTGTTAATGATTGGTTATGTCTGCTAGATTTTGAGTTTCTAAACAATATCAGAGCCAGGTTAAGAATCTCTGACAAAAGACAGCATGAGTTAACTAAAAAATGTGAAGGTTAAAATCGATGATCCGATTGTGTCTATAACAATTCAACAGTATAGGTTTTGAAACATTGTCTTTATCAACAAATTGCATAATAGCATAAAGCATCAAATTGCATAAAGATAGGATTGCGCATGCTCAACATGTGAGGCGGTTGGGATTTTTTGAGGGGCGCCTATTTCTGCCGAAAAAACCAAATTTTAATGCATTCATTGAACCAAAAGAAGTGAAAATCATGTTGAGAGATTTATTTAATGACTATGTGGTGATTTTGTGATAAAAAACCCATCTGGAGCTTAATTTTTCAACAAACTGAAGGTTCCTTTGTCCGGCCAAGGCGCGGTGAGTTAAACTCATACTAACATTCCAATGTCTAACTTACAAAATAATAACATAAACACAAAGAAGAGAGCGCTACGGGATAGTATGGATTCCACCGATGAAAAAGAAAGCAGCGGTCTCGAAGGATATCAACTTAATGAGATTATGTCAGGCATATCCAACATTCAAAATACCCTCGCAAATTTCATGTTAAGACTAGACAGTCAAGGTCGTCAAATGGATGAACTCGCAAAAGAAGTTCAGGGTCGAGATGGCATTCAAGAGCGTCTAGAACTAGTTCAAGAACAAGCAAATGATACTGTTTACTCTGTAACTGAAATAAATAAATCACAAGAAATTATGGCCAGAGAGATTAGCCGCCTCAAAGATTATGTCATTAAACTAGAATTTAGATTCAATGTACAAGAAAAACAAATTCTAGAATTAAAATCTCGCTCAATGGAAAATAATGTGATAATAAGCGGGCTTGATGAAAAACCAAACGAAAATCTGGCAAACGTCGTAAGAGATGCTTTTATGCATGAACTGGATCTAGGCGAGGAAGAGGTTGATTCATTCCATATTCTCAATCTGTTTAGGCTGGGAGAAAAAGACCCCATGCACAAGAGAAAATACCCAAGACCCATCTGTATCCAGTTTGGATATAAAATGCACAAAGACAAAGTGATGAGCAGAGTGAGGGTGTTAAAAGAAAAGAAATCCCGTATTCGAATGGCTGTGCAGCAACCCGAAGAAATACGCGAAAAAAGAAAACGACTGTATGATATCCAGAAAAAGTACTCAGCCAAAAATGTAGAAACAAAGTTAAAAGGAGACAAGCTTATTTTCACCAAAAGTGGAAATGTTTATCGGGACAAAACCGGAACTAGACCAACAGCCGAGGAAGTCATCTCAGGTGACCAGGTGAAGATAACGGTAAACAAGGGCAAACACATTGAAGACAACCAAAACCGGTTCGAGTCGCACGCCACGTCAGTGAATTCATACAAACAAGTCAAAGAGTCGCTGATCGAAATACTAAGACTGCCAACGATATCCAGCGCAAGTCATAATGTGTACGCCTATCGGTTCGCAGGCAGTGACGGCACGGTGCACGAGGGTTCTGAAGATGACGGCGAGCACGGGGCGGGGAGAACTCTGCTTAGCGCCATGAACGACAATGGAATCCAGAACGCGCTGATTGTGGTCTCCAGATGGTTCGGAAACAAAATCGGTATGCGTCGCTTTACCCATATCGTCGATGCGGGTTTGAGTGCCGGAAAGAACATAAATCCGTCCTAGCCAAAATGTTTTGACTCTAAATGCAAGTGCGTATAAACACTAGCTGCTACATGTATTTACATGTGGGTTTTTCTTTTCGATATTCCGTTCACTGCATATACGATCCGGATGTAATCATATTTTTGCTTGCTTTGAATTTATTTATTAATTCATCAACGGGGTGAATTGTATTTATCTATTTATATATATTTTTTTGTATTTATCAACTTCTGAAATGTGTTTCTGATTTTTCTAATCACTCCGGAAATATATGTTACTTTTTATCTACTCGTGAATTAACTAATTTACTCATAAACTGGGATACTTATTTTTGTATTTCCGAGTTTACAAACTGTGCTTCTGTTTTTTGGTTTTTTTTTTTGTTTTGTTTTTTGTTTTGTTTTTTTTTTTGTTTTTTTTTTTTTGTTTTGTTTTTTTTTTTTTAAACACAATATTATAGTCCGGAAACTTTCTGTCAATAATAGATGGAGTTTTCCTTCAATAGGATTTTCCCCCCAAGTATTTAACACGTTATTATTATTATTATTATTATTATTATTGTGTTTTATAATTACTTACACATAGTATGTTTCTGTGTCTCTGGACATTCCAGAAATCTGTTCGGTTTAGTATTCCGGAATTATTTGTATCGATTCTATACAACTTTTACCTTTACATGCCAACAAACGGCATCCGGTTTGATTTGCTTTAGTAACGAGGTATGTTGACTACCTTTTTATCCATTTCTATTTGTTTATAAAATCTTAAATATTCAGCCACTAGTCCTAAAGTGGTAAGAAATGCATTCTCTTTTTCGGAGTTAATAAATGTCAGTGTTTTTTCTGTTATTTTACACTATTAGATTGATAGGTCGCAAGACTGTAAATTTGCAGTAAAGTTTGCATAGGAAAATACTTTATACAATGCAGCCTGTCTCCCTTAAATATATTTTTATTAATATGGAGGGAATGTGTTTAATACTTCCTGTCCGTTTCCATAAACTGTATTATTTTTCAAATTATTTTAACTCTACCTGAAAATAACTTCAACATATATAGGCTTATCGGCAGTTGTATAGCATGCCAATGTATACAAATGACAAATAATACCAATTCATGCGCTAAATCAACACCTTTGCTATGTCATGGCACTTTTTTCTCTTCTATACAGTGTATATCTCTTTTAACTGTCTTTTGCAGGGGTAAAGTTTTATTAAATAAATCTAAAGCAAATGGACAACAAAACACTTAAGGAAAACAAGTTAAAAATGCTATCAGTAAACTGCCAAGAGCTTAATGACTTCCATAAGAGGAAAGATGTTTTCAGAAATCTTAAAATGAAAAACCACAATATTTATTTCTTGTAAGATACACATTTTAGTGAAAAAGATGAAATGTTGATACAATCTCAATGGGGAATTAAATCTTTCTTTAACTCATTCAGAACAAACTCTAGAGGGGTGGCAATTCTTTTAAATAACAATTTTGAATGTAAAGAACATAACATAGATAAAGACGATAGTGGTAATTATCTCATATTAGACACTACTGTTGAAAATATGCACCTTTTACTGGTAAATATATATGGCCCAAACTCAGATACACCAAATTTTTACTCAGAATTAAGGAATAAAATTGACTCTTATCTTAATACACAACATATTATATTTGGAGGTGATTTCAATTTAGTAATGAATAAAGACTTAGACTCTATGAATTATAAACATCTGAATAACCCAAAAGCAAGAATAGAAGTTTTGAAATTAATGGAGACTTTTAATCTTGTGGACATATTTCGGGAAAATAATGCACATTTAAAAAGATACACATGGAGAAGGAAAAGTCCTGTAAAACAAGCCAGATTAGATTTTTTCCTTATATCTGAAACTCTAACAAACAGACTACCACATGTTAAATTTGAAAATAGCTATCGTTCAGATCATTCTCCAGTAATTCTTGAATTTAAAGTGAATGAATTTATGAATGGGAAAGGCTTTTGGAAATTCAACAATTCCCTATTAGTCGATAGAACATATATTAACTCTATAAAAAAAATCATTGGGGAAGTAAAAAGACAATATGTTTGTCCTTTATACAATATAGATAATCTAGATAATATAAGAAATGAAGATATCCAATTTACAATTGATGATCAACTTTTTATCGATATTCTTCTTACTGAAATAAGGGGCAAATCCATTTCATACTCTGCTTTTAAGAAAAAAAAATCTAATGAAAGAGAAAAGGAATTAGAAAAAGAGATTACTTGTCTTGAGCAGAATTTAATGGAAAACTCCTTAGATATATTATCGAACAAACAAGATGAGCTACTCAACATAAGAAAAAATAGATTAAAAGGTCAATGTATCAGGTCAAAGTCTAAATGGATTGATGAGGGAGAAAAGCCAACCAAATATTTCATTAACTTAGAGACTCGGAACTACATAAGTAAACAAATACCAAATATCGAAAAAGATAATGGGTCGGTAATTCTTGATCAAATGGAAATATTAAAAGAAACTAAATCATTTTATGAACACTTGTATAAAAAAAGAGAAGTTATAAATGAAGAAAGTTTCCATGAAAAGTTAAAAGAAATAAAGTGTCCTAAACTTAATAGAGAAGAGTCAAATACCCTCGAAGGTCCTTTAACTGATACAGAAATTCTGAATTTCCTTAAGAAAATGAAAAATGACAAAAGTCCTGGCCCTGATGGTTTTACAAGTGAGTTTTTTAAATTCTTCTGGAGAGACTTAGGAACATTTATCACAAGAGCAATAAACCACTCTTTTAAAATAGGAAACTTTTCAGAAATAAATAAATTAGGTGTAATTACATGCATTCCCAAATCTGGAAAACCTAAACAATTTCTGAAAAATTGGCGTCCCATTACTTTACTAAATGTTATTTACAAACTAGCCTCAGGAAGCTTAGCTGACCGCATGAAAACTGTTCTAGATAAATTGATAAATAATGACCAGACTGGATTTTTGAAGGGAAGATTTATTGGGGAAAATATGACTTATATATGACCTTATGTATTATACAGAGCAAAATAATATACCAGGCCTTTTAATGTTAATTGATTTCGAAAAGGCTTTCGACACTATCTCATGGAGTTTTATCTCAAAAACACTAGACTTTTTTAATTTTGGACCCTCCTTTAAAAATTGGATAAAAACATTCTATAATGGAATAAAGGCTTGTGTGATTCAAAATGGTATAAGTTCAGAATACTTTTATCCGGAAAGGGGCTGTAGACAAGGCGATCCAATATCCCCATATCTCTTTCTTCTCTGTGCTGAGATTTTAGGAATATTAATAAGAAATGAAAAAGACATCAAAGGTATACTTATAGATGGAGAAGAATACAAAATATCTCAGTATGCAGACGACACATCAATTATAATGGATGGTACACCACAATCATATGATGGCATTCTTAGGGTTTTAGATTTTTTCGCACAAGTATCTGGCCTAAAAATAAATTTTACAAAAACAAAAATGGTTTGGATTGGTAGCAAAAAATTTTCAAAGGATGTATTTCATCATTCACGATGGAAACTTAGTTGGAATAATTTAAATTTTGAGCTTCTAGGTATTAAATTTTCAGTTACACTAGATGAAATGGAAGAATTAAATTATTTACCAAAATTATCTGAAATTAGAAAATTGATTAATCAATGGAAGTTACGAAAATTAACTCCAATTGGTCGAATTACGATAATCAAGACACTAATAATACCAAAGTTAAATCATTTAATACTAGCATTACCTAACCCAAAAACTGAATACCTAAAAACCTTTGAAAATGATATTTTTCATTTCCTATGGGGCTGTAAAGTTCATAAAGTAAAGAAAAGTACAATCATACAAGATTATAATCATGGGGGTCTCAAAATGGTTGATTATGGGAATTTTATCACAGCTCTCAAAGCTACTTGGATGAGAAGACTTATAAGAACTGACACAAAATGGATAAAGCTTTTAGAATCAATTTTGAAAATCAGTATATCTGAAATATGGAGGAATGGTCCAGATTATTCATACAATCTATGTAAAAATTTAGAAAATTCTTTTTGGAAAGAAATGTTCCTCAGCTGGTTAAAAATAAATGAGCAAACTCCACTTAGTAAACCCCAAATTATAAATGAAAATATATGGCACAATCCCAAAATTACAGTAGATAATAAATCTATATTTTTCAAAAGTTATGTTAATACAGGATTTATTTTTGTTAGTGATCTACTTAATATAGATGGAACATTCATAAACTTTGATGAATTGAAACACATTAATCCAAAGACAAATTTTATAGAGTATGCAAGTTTAAGAATTGCAGTTACGACCAGACTGCTTACACAAGATATACACTTACCAAACTTGCAAAACACAATAAAATATGGACCAATTATCCCTAATCATATTCTATTGTTTATTAATACATGTAAAGGTTGTAAGCCCATGTACAACTTACTATTAGACAAAAAAAGAGAAATATGGACATCTATATTAAAATGGAGAGATAAGGGTTACAACTATTCACAAACTTCTTGGAATAAAATTTTTGAACTCCCATTTAAGTCTACACAGGAATCAAAACTACATTGGCTACAATATCAAATACTTCATAGGATTGTTCCTACAAATAAATATCTTTTTAATATAAAAAAAACAGAGTCTGCTGTATGCACCTTTTGTAAAACAGATGAAGAAAGCATTAGTCATTTATTTTATGAATGTAATATAGTAAAAGAATTGTGGTGTGGCGTTGAAGAGTGGATTCTTACACAGTTTGAAATCTCAATTACATCTGATATTCAATCAGTTCTTTTTGGAAAATATAAAAATAAAGAAAGTTATAAATTTTTTAACCTGATAGTTCTTATTGTGAAGCAATATATTTTTTCATGTAAATATAAAAGTAATCCAATACCTAATATACATGCTTTGAAAAAGGTCATAACAGAAAGAATTTTAACTGAAAAATATTTGCTGTTGAAAAAATGTAAATATAAGGAATATGAAAGCCACTGGCAGAATATTTGTGAAAAATTGTAGTTATATTGACAAAGTCAAGCTTTTTGTCTTTGATTTTTGTTTTTTGGGTTTTTTTTTCTATACCTGTGAACCCTCATATCATTTCAGTTGTCCTCAACTGAGTTTAGAATAGTCTATACATCTATAATAATCCACCTGCATTATACCTCTCTCTCTCTCTCTCTCTCTCTCTCTCTCTCTCTCTCTCTCTCTCTCAAAATCAGCTTCACTTCATATGAAATATAATGAGACATAAAAAATTGTTTTATTAAGTAGAAGTAGCTTAAAGATTATGTGATATGTTTCTACAAATGCACCAATCACCTAGTATGTCATATATGTACATATGTTGTGAAACGAAAAACTCAATAAAAAAAAAACAAAAAAAAAAACAAATTGCATAATTGTTTCCTTTATTAAACTTCGGTCTTTAAAATGAAATATTATTACAATCAATGCGTGTGCACAGCGGGGAGCACAGCTGAGATATGCGTTTTAAATTTTAGATGTTCTTTTGAGGAGATTTGGAATTTGTCCATTCAGGTAAAACATCTTGCAGTTATCACTGAAAATAAGATAAGCACAGTTGTAAACCGAATGTATTTCAACAGTCTTAATATTCATATTCGGTTCATGGAGTTCTCAGACAATGTAGGTCACAAGCGTTGTGGAAAAATAATATCACTTAACATATTTTTAGATTAGAATGAACATGTCAAAAATAGGGATTGCAATTTCTAACTGGTTAACCGGTTACTCGTCTGTAAGATAGTAACCTGTTAAAAATCAGTAATCGGTTAATATTCGTATTAAATGTAAAATGTTGTATATTTTAATGCAATTTCATTACAATTTTATTTTGTATCTTTCGACACAGTGATACGTAACTTTTTAAAAATGAAGAAACCTAGTTGGCATTCCCCATTATAACCTTGTGAAAACTCGATTAACTTTTCATAATGTTACATGTCTGTTCTACGCGTGTCACGGGACATCCATATTGGTAAGCGTGTTCGATGTGAATTGATATGCCATTAATATTCATTTATGCGAATGCATTTATTTGTAAGTTGTGATTTCAACGGATCATATTTTTCCTTAACTGGTGAGATTTTGGCGATAAACAATGTCACGGGATATGTAGATCTGCTTAATTTCTTTATATAAATATGTCCTCTTTTGTACTAGGGCCCGCCCAATTTATTCATATAGCAAGAATAGGTCAAAAACCAGTGCGAAATTCACTGTTAGTGGGTCTACAAAATCATCAATAATGTGTCAACTATGAAAATATAAAGCTGTCAAAGCTATTCACACTAATCAAGATGTGTCACTTTTTTCACTCTCATTGAAGAAAATTAAAATCATGGTAGATTTTTCTATAATCCGCCGAATAAAAAGAGGTCGGTGACATATGCTTAGGGATATTATCCTTTGTGTATTTTGATACAAATAACTCGATTGTAATGAATTGCGATTTACGGATTAGCAATACTGGAATCGATTGCCATTTAATTTTATTCAAATACTATGAAGAAAACATGTTTACCTTAAAAACAAACAGTCAAGGAGATCTGTGATAAAGCGGAAGTTAAAATATGATTCATCTTTTTTTTAATTAAATATACTTCTTAACTATTTCGGGAATTTTACGCAATAAGTTCGAAATGGTAAGCAGTATCGGAAAAATATTACAGGTTCAACTTAACAAAAGAAGACACTTTTCCTTTTTGTATAATAACACTGCAATGAATTTCTTCTGCAGTGAGTTCAAAGTCGAACAAAAAACAAGCCATAATCACAAACCAGCAGAGAGAAAAGATACTTTACTACAACTACTTGGAAGTCTGGAGTTTGTGCTAGTCCATGGAATATGGCTTCCATGTTGTTTTAGTTTTGATCAATCAAGGAATTTATTCACGCAACACAAGAATTACAAAAAGACATCATATCCATGAACGATGTAAAAATTTTTATTAGTGCAAATTAAATCTGACATGAACTCATAAAAGCATTTGGTCGCCATAATAGATTCGATCGGTACTCAACTGCCACTGGGGTATTTATACATGTACCTGTCGAGAAAGTTACGATCGGTTGATTTCTGATAGAGGCATTCCAAAAAATATGAAACTAAAATCAATAAAACAATATATATAAATATTTCTTCTTTGAAAGAATTTCCCATGTATCCGTATTATTTTTGCAGAGATAGTGCTCTCTTACTTCGCATGCACATCGAACACGTGTGTCGTTCATACAGAGTGCATAACGTTTGCATATTTTTACGACCCGGCAGCACTACACCCAACACAGTAGATAAATGATAGTAAATCCAAGAAAGTAACAACATACCATCGTTTCCATCGGTTTCTACAAAACACTAGCTCCGTTTCCAAAATTCATGTTGTCACTGACATTGCTCGATCTGCCAAAGTGTGTGGTTTGCGCATGTGCGATGTTATAAGATACACAGGAAAACTTTCTACAATTATCGAGGATTTTTTTTGAAAATATTTGTGCCTGGATTTTATTCTGTCTTGTTACGTCGTTCGTCGGATATTCCTTACCAGTGCAGTGGTTGTTAAATTATTTTTGTTCAAAGCAGGATTTTACAAGTCTTTCCTCAAATGTAACTTTAATGTAATGTAACAAATGTAAAATTCATGTCAGCTTTAAGTTAAAGGCACCTAGACGAAATTTAAAATCAAACTTTTACAAAAAATGGTTAACTTGTGCATTTTGAATGATTGAACAAAATTTGAATGTCAGAAGTCAAGTAACAAGCGAGATACAGAGGCTAATAAAAAAGCTCGAGTGTTATTAGCGAGCGCAGCGCCGACGAGCAAAGCGAGCTCTAAGAATCAGTGCGCGCGAAAAAGAACGCGCTAAACCTACAGATTCATCAAGAATTTTTTTTGGGGCAGCATCCCATAATGCTTTCTATTGCTTTCCAGCTCCTGTTGTGCTATGGTCAAGTGGCTGACATTTAACTCGTAATTTACGGTTTCTAGAAGTTCATCAACTCTTTTAGTGTATCGTACACGCTCAGGTAAGATCCAAGAGAGCTATAACATGCCTCCATTTCTTTGTTTTCTGTTGTGAAACATAAAAAAGCCAAAAAAGGTTATGAGTGACGTCACAATAATATCGCGTTGTATTTCTCGCGATAAATATAGAGTTAATCAAATATCTGAACCGCATGTACCGGTTCTCGCTATGTCAGTGTAAATTTGTTAGTTGTTTTTTTTAATTTATTTATTTATTTTTGGCTTAGACAAAGGGATGATATACATGTATATACACGCAAGTTCCATACTTTACTGTCATATTGGTCCGAGCTAATTTTGTATACAGTAAACATTAGTGGGGAGGAATTAAAAATAGAAAAATTAAACAGTTAAAAATCTATGTACAAGTTGCATATGGGCATATGGCCAAACCGTTAAATTGGGAAATTGAAAATTACACAACTGCAAGTTGGATGGGGGTGGGGGCATGGATACAATGCATATTTAGCATACAAAAAATTAAAAACTAAATTTATGAATCAGGAGAAAAAAAAACAATGAAATCAGATAACAATTAAGGAGCAAAAAAAAAAAAATAATAATTATCGTTTACAGATTTATTCAAATTACAGATTACAGACTGATTAATATTCTCCAAAAGTAGATGAATATTTCAGAGTGCAGCAAGTCTTTGGAATGTATTTTGTTTTAATTTCTTTTTCTAAAAAAGAAATATTGTTTTTCTCTCTCACACACACCAAAATTCTCTAATGTTAATTGATAATTGCAAAAAACACATAGTTGACAATGATGCGAGATTTGTGTAGTTCCTGGTATGCACCGTAATTTGTTTACAAATAAAGTAGAGTAAAGAAAGTACCAGTACTTTGAAAAAATGACTCGTGGCGAACAAAACAAATTGAGTAAATGTGTTTATATATAATATTATCAACAAAAAAACCCAACATTTGATTGAAACCCAAACCAAAAGAACAAATATGTAATCAATAACAAGACTCGAGCTTTGTTTACAAAATTAAGACTTCAAACTTTGTATCTTGCTTGTAACTTAGATATTTGAGTTTCAAATTTGACATTAAAAATACCCATATTAACCATTTTAAACATTAAAAATGGAATATTAAAATTTGAAATATTGAGCTCAAATCGTATTTTGGTTCCTTAAAAGCTGACAATTAATTAGCTAAACAATGCGATTGAAAGCAGTTTAAAAAAGTGAAACAAAAGCGTTACTCATACGTAAACAGATGGTTTTAATCGAATGCGTAGACATCCGATTTGTTAGTTTGGAATGGTATGAATAACAATCGATGAATGTTAACATATATTAATAGTTACCAACTCTTCGGAAGAAAACACCCTCAAATATTATTTTGTTAAAGTTTTTTTCTACAAAAGAAAATACAATATATCATATCTCAGCCCATGAACTAAAGCTTTTTTTTTACTTTTATTATGATTTTCAAAGGCGACAAATGGCAAGATAAATGAAAATCTGAAATGACAACACCCGAAAACACTGTGGGCTTTGGAAAGAAACAGATCGATCCGTGGTGCAAAGATCGATGGGACCTAATCAAATTGATTGACTCCGATAAGGAGATCCGCCGTGAAGTTTTTACACTGTCAGAGTCCAAGATATCGTTACCTGAATCAATGAAGGTGAAAATTGTATACTGCTTAGGTACCTTTGCCATGTCATTTAATTTTTAGATGAATTGGCGTATACATATTCATCAACTGAAACAACGGAATTTATTATGATTGTTTTTCTATGATTGACCACAATGACTAGTTCTTCTAACCATATTCAAATTTATAACTATTTAATGCCTACAGTTGAACCAAATGCTTTCCTCATTTAAAATTTCTCAAAATCCTTCTAACTGAAATATATTTTACAGAATGGTGAGGAATTTCTTGATGCTTTGGATAATTATTTTGAACATAAGATAGATGACATTGTCGCCTATTTGTACCGTTTAGCCAGAGAACTAAAACTTCACGTAAATGAAGGGTCGACTTCAGTGACATCTATTTTGGAGACGTACATATGTCAGCGCAGGGAACACAATCTCGGACAAAAAGAACTGGACTGTAAACTGGTGGGAAGGGAACAGGAGATAGAAAGCGCCATCAAGAGTTTACGAAGCGCTAAATGCAAAGGTCATTGATTAATTATATTCTGTATAACGTATTTGTAATATGTCTTAAGGTCAATATTTAGTATTCATGATTTCTGATTGTGTTTTAAGGTAAGGTTTGCGGTTACAGGGAGATAACTCACAGGTTTTCATTGTGACGTAGCATCAACTACCCATGATTTCAGCTGTGACGTCAAAATTTATATGACGTCATAATTGGTGTAAGGTTTTTGTTATTTCCCGGGGTTTTGTAGTTTCATTGAAAAAGTAACAGAACACAAGCATTTTATCAATTTTCACAAATACGAAGTCTGCCTCCTATAATTTTGAATAGTGTTTTAGAAACACCAGATTACACATATACTAAGATACGTTTTTCTTGAAATCGGTGGACTTGGAAAGGTTTCAAATAAGATGTTTTGTTTTATAACAAAGTAGTCCAAAATTATTACTTTTGTTGCATTTTATTCTTTTTTAAATAGTTCATCAGAAATTAAAAAATAAATAAATCATGATATAGATAGTGACAATTTTTTTGAACATCTTAAGCATAAATAACCCCAATAATAGTCACATTTAAAATTTATATATTTTCACGAAATAACTTACATTTCATCAACATGAAATTTGAAATCATGAACTTTGACCTTTTGTAGTTATAAAAAGGGATGGGCAAAATCATTTATATTTCATAAGAAAAAAGACTTTAGTATAGTGAACAAAATGGTATGTAACTTTGGTACAATTTCTAAAAAATGCAAGCCGCAAACCTTACCTTAAGCGCTAGATCCATTATGACGTCATAATTAATTTGATAATTCCCCCTGTATTTTACAGCATTAATGGAATTAATAAAAATGAAAATTTCTTTACACTCTTCTGAAACATGATAAAAGTAATCCGGATACTGATATTCAATTTGATATCATTTTAGGGTTCAAAACATGATTTTTCATTGTTTACTAAATATTTAGTCCCAATTCACCTTATTGTAATGAAGCATCATTGTTGAATTTTATAAACCTGTAGGCACCGTTCATTTACTAGATCTTGACCTTAAATATTTGATTGTCACTAATTGTCGATGATTGACCCCTGATTTGAACCTGGCGTGTTCTTTGGTATAGACAGTATTGATCTTACTCTTACCTTTCGTACATGGTTTTACCTTTCATGTCAAGCGTCTGGCGTAGGAACGATTATAGCGTTTTTGATAAAGACTTCTAAAGGTTCACGTTTTCAGCATATCAGAAGGTTTAGTTTGAAAACATTAAAGATTCTTAAAATATATCACAGACATTTAAAGCATATGACATATATACGGTGTAAGAATACAATAGAATTGAAGAGAGAGAGAGAGAGAGAGAGAGAGAGAGAGAGAGAGAGAGAGGAACGAGTCCGTTATATTTTACTGACCACTTATGACATGCAAGATAGGAATGTTCTAATTATGACTAGTGTCTGTACATAGGTGTGTGGATCTATGGATTGGGAGGAATGGGGAAAACCAGTCTAGCTTTCGAAATTTGTAGGAGACTGTTTGGAGAAAAGTGGAGAATTTTCAAAGTGGAATTAAGGTATTTACTGTATATATTTCTGGTAGATGGACAAAGCACGAAAGTGGTGATTCTTATTACGTATTTTATGTTCCATAGCAAATGTGACTAGAAAGATGAATATGCTCAGCAAAAACTCATGTAATACTTTGATTTAAGATTCAAATCAAAAGTTGCTAATCAAAGACAATTTTTCAATATCACCTTTTGTTAATTTCTCATCATGCTGGGTTTTTTGGCCAGGGAGCAAAAGTACGTGAGAGATCTCGTCAGAACTGCACTCGGTGTTATTGACGTTTCATTGCTGACGTCATCAGGTGACGAGTTTTCAGACAGAGTTATCGATTCCCACGCAACAGAGGGAATTGAGGGGGGCGTATTTGTTGACAACAAAGAGGAGTTTTGGAAGCAACTACTGGTTCAAAAATGCTGTGAATACTCAGGTAGATAAATCAATCATCTTCATTCAATAAAGTGTACTGTTTTTACAGCATAATTCTAATTTGATGAATTTCATATCATCTCAAGCATTTATAACACTCGATACAAAATCTTCATTTAAGTTTTATTATTAATTAATGCAGACCAAAATCAAGTGTTATTATTGGACAACGTCGATGACATTTTAGCTAGTGGTGAGAAATCGTTTTATGCACTTCTCAGACTCATCTTGGAAAGACGCAAGAAGGTAGAGAATTGTCCACACCATGTATATGGAATGGTAGGGTATTTTGATATTTGGTTTCATTTTGAAATCTTATTTTGACAATGTTAATGTATTGGTTAGTTATCTTTAATAAAAACACACGTCAAAATTATTCATACATACAAGATAATGATTGTACTGTATGATTGTATATCATTGGTTTTGTAAGCATATAAACAGATGATAAAAGAAACCTTTGGTAAGTTGTTTTAAAGATGTCATTCTTATTTAGTATAGACTTGTGATAACCAGTAGATCACGAATTGACCGAACCAGACTAGAGAACCCTTTTAAAGAAGTCGAGTTACGAGGACTAACTGAAAAGCAGGCGGTTATATTTCTTAAAGAAAATTCAAAGTTACACAAAAATCAGCTTGTGAGTAGACCACGCTATTTAGAATATTCAACATTTATAATATAATAAGAGCTGAATATCTGATTTGTTGTGTAGCTATCCGTATGATTGGTAATCTTTTTTCCTTCAAGGCTGAAAATGAAATGAAGAAAGTTACCACCCTCTGTGGATGTTGTCCTTTAGCAATGCTTTCTGTCCTTGGATCAATACAATCATTACAAGACATACCACGTGAGTTAATTGAGTACCTACAATCGAGCAACCACTCCGCGGTTCATGTTCAGAGCGATGTTCTTGGCGTTGAGCTGTGTCTTCGTCAGTTGTTCTCTCTGCTGGATGAACAATACAAAATTACTTTAATGCAGTTGTCCGTGTTCCGAACCACAAATTTCTCTTTAAAGGCGGCCACCCATGTTTGTGGAAAGAGTAAACATTCTGAAAAAGCTAATATGGAGTTAGAAATGGTGTTACTGAAAGAGCGGCATTTTCTAGAGACGCCCACTCGAAATTTTTCGGAAAATGGGCAAGCACAGCCACGCTTATCAGAAATGTATTATGTTCATCCTCTTGTGTATCAGTTTTTAAGAAATCATCAGAGCGAGTTCGAAAAGAATGTGACCGATGCAAAGTCAAGATTTGTCGAGCACATCGATAGAGTCTTATCCAAAACAAAGAAAGATTCTATGTCCAATTTGATGAAAGTTATGGTGAACTATGAACCACACATTCAATTGTTCTATGATTATGTAACACAGATGCCCTCCATTAGACCATCGTTTGAGGAAGATGTTCCCAATATTGTGAGTGTAATGAACCGAGAAAGATTGACAGATTTAGTTTTAGACGATGCCTCTAAACACAAATATATCATCCGGATGATATCTGCATCGAAGACTGAAAATAAGGTTTTAGAAACAGTGTATTATCAAACTTTTTTGATGAAATTTTATGTTGACAGGGATAAAATAGACATGTGTATGGAACTTTTAGAAGAAATGGAGGATATCGTCAAAAGTAATGGAAATCTTTCAAATGAAGCTTCTTACATCAAACGTAAACAGAAATCCAAAGATCATATTGCAGCACTTATCCTCAATAAGGTTTGGACAGAGAAAGCACGATTTCTGAATGCAAATGAAAATTATAGTGAAGCTCTTAAGTGTCTCGAATATGCATTGTTGGCTATAAAGAAAAGAGGTAAGGAGTGTTGGTCATCTATAGCGAAAAACAACAATTTGGCAGGAGTAATTTCATTCAAATGTAAAAAATACTACGAAGCAGAACTTTTTTACAGAAAAGCTCTCGAAATTTTAACTTCTCACGATGAGTCAATAGACAAAGATGTATACTTAACAAACATTGGCACAGCAATGTTCATGAAGACGTACCAAAACCTGTCATGTGATACTATTTTAGAGGATGTCGAGAGACACTATACTTTGGCCTTAAATTTGGAGACCACTCACAGAAATAACAAAGCAAGAATTCTGTCTTTGCGGGGGAAATATTACTTGAGCATAAACAAGTTGGAAGAATCAGAAAAAGATTTTCGAGAAAGTCTACAAATATGGAAAACTCTTGTTCATTCACCGAATATAAATTTGATATCTATCTACCATTATTTGAGTACACTATTTGTTGGAAAATCTACACAATTGTTAAAGAACAATCAAGTGAATGGTATAGTACGACTTTTTGTGTCTTTATTTTTTAACTTTCTTTCTCGTTGAAGTTATCTAAAAAGAAATTATTACTTGTTGTTTTTTGTCCTTAATTTTTGCCAAGTTAAAATTCTCTCTGACATTTATTTGTGAAAGCAGAAAATTGCCAAGAATCATGCACGTATTAAATTTGCTCATTTCAAATGATGTCGACATTGGCACTGTTTATAGTATACGTTAACTTTTTTAGAAGCAATGATGTACCTGGGTGAAGCCAATGCCAACTACGGGGAAATTCGACATCAAATCAGAAAGGGAGGTCTGAATAACTGGCAGCGAAATAAGGTCTTGTATGACCATATCAAACAAAATCACAAGAGGGTTTTACTTATGCTTAACAGAGAGAAAGAAGAGATAGATGAAGTAAAGAGTTTTTATCTGGTAAGGTCAATTTTATCTCCTATCTGCGTTATATCTGGTTGCAGGTTGATCAATACGATTTTTAAAATAGACATACAATTATACTTAATTTTATTCCGTAGGATTTTGAAGCTGGAAAGTTTGATAACAACGTTACTGGAAACAAATTCATAGATGCAGAAAGTGTATCCTCTGAGAGTATGCAGGTCGAGAAAGAAAGCATGAATTCCGACAGTTTGGATTCATCATCTCTCCTATCGAATTGCAGCTCTCTCCGTGTAACATCTGAGGATGAAGAGGGGAATAATGAACTAGTCAACAAAACCCCGGAAATAAATGATTCTTTAGAAAAAAGTTGTCTAGTTGATAATTTATATAGAAACCAAATTGACAGCCGGTTAGGGGACTCCATCAGTAGTCCTTCTTTTTCGGCCGAGTCCAATTATAAAGAAAAATTCTGGACCTCAGAATCCAGCTCTGTTGAAGAGGAAGTGTTTTCACAAAAAGATGATACAATGACGAATTGCGATCAGATGAAAAGGAAACCTTCAGACGAATCAAAGACTTGTATGCTTAAAAGACAAAAGAGAATAATATGAATATACAAGTCTTCAACAATTCCATGTAGTTGTTGTTTTCTGGCATTATACCTTTGATTGAATTGTATGTGTAATTCCAGAACGAATAAACAAACATGCTTTGTTTTTAACTAATGGTACAATTCATTCTTGAATTTTTTTTTTATTATAATCGACAAATTGGTTATCCATATTAAGAAACATGAACGATGATTTCTCCAAATACCGTGCTTTTTTAACCTCGCAAAGTGTTATAATCCCACGCAGTGAAAATTTTAACTGGGATCGATTTATACTTAATAGTCTTTGTTGTTAATTGTTTCTCAAGACGTGATTGAATGATACATGAACATTTTTCAATATTTTCTCATTGGGCATATGTTTGTAATATATGATTTCCTGTGTTTTCAAATATCAATATCTTACCATTATGCTGATTATGAATATTGTAACAATATTTATCATGTTTAAGGTATCGGATGTACAATTGAGCCTGAGAGCTCGGGATTTTCCGGAATGAGCTCGGTAGATTACGGAGATTGAAATAAATTTTCAAAATGTCGAACTATTTTTTATTTAACATAATAAACAGTAAAGAATCAACAATTGATGCATAATGTCAAGCAAGTTTTCTTTTACTAAATTTTTAAACAAAATATTTTAACTTCTTCTCTGTACGCTGATTATGACGTTGTGGCAACTTTACGTCATTTGCCGTTGTATGACGTTATTTTTTTCCCGCGGCGCTCTTGTGATAACGTGAAGAAAAAAACCCTAATTTATAGAGTAAAGTTTGCAGAGCGCAAGGCACGTATTCCGTTGAAAAATAAGTCGTTTTAATTATTGATTTCGAAGATTTTGTGACTGTGCATAACATGAATTTAGGGTTATCCGGTAATTGTATGACACTATTTAATTTGTTAAATTTTTGGTATACCTAATTTTACAATACATAGTAACTACAGAATATTTCGGACCCAACATTTGTATAACGCGTATTTACCACTAAGTATTTTTAATAAGCACCATACGTACGGATTTCCTAGTAAAATTGTTTGTACACGTTTATTGTTATCATTGGCTTTAAACATCTACTGGTTATTTTCCGTTAATCAAGTTGACAATAGTCAAATAATAAAATTTCCAATCATTGTATTTTTTTCATCGGGATTCCAAACAATTTTCTTCTCGCGCATTTCATATTATGTGCTTGAACAGTATATTTTTTTTCTTTTATTTAAATTGCTGGATTTTTTATCATTCAAATTATACTATTAAACACTGATTCCGGCTGCTTTAAAGTCAATTCGTTCCAACTGGCTGTTGACATAAAGTGTCACCATCCAATGAAGTCAAATACTCAAAATTTGATTGACAGGTTCAGCCAGTTAGTCGATGTCCGATGTTATGTGTGGCAATTGTACACAATATAGTCGTGTAAAAAATCCATGCTAATTACAACGTCACAGCGTAATTTACAGTTGTTTTGGATTTTTTTTTCTATAAAAGTCATATTTTTTTTTATAACTGTATAAAGCATGTTGATGCATTGCGTATTTCACAGTTTTACCGGTACGGAGACATCATAGACAGACTTTATTGGCAGTCTCAATTTAAAATTGACTTATTCTTTTGTTCGCTGAAAAACAATACAATTTCGATAAAAAGATAATACTATGTATATTGTTTTCTACAAGTAAGAGGTTTGAAATGAATTCTGATGAAACATTTCACACGGTTCCCGCACACTATGTTCGTAACGCTTTACACGCCTGATGTGACCTGCAATTCGCGACTTCGTTATAATAGTAACAATATTCTTCGTGCAAACCATTTGTTGAATGAAAAAACTCAACAATTTAGATTTTTAATTCTAAAATTACAAGTTCTCAATCGTAAAGGAATAGAAAAAAAACAGCAAAATTACCGGATAACGGGAACATGCGTTAGATTATGATTGCGACGGCCGACCCGGGGGGGGGGGGGTGGTGGTGGTTAAAATCGCGTGACGTCATCATGGTCATTGTGATAAAAAAAATCTTTAAAAAATTAAAAAAAGATATCAATAATGGAAATTAGTTAATATCACAACTTTATTATTATTAAAATATGTTGGAAATTTTTTTTGATAAATATCGTGATTACACTTGTTTTCGTCAAAGAGACAAAGTATTTGACCGTGCATGATTTACAGCCCTAGGGTTACTTCCCCGTAGTGATTTGGCGGGAAAAAATTATATTTTTAGAAACTACATACTCAAACCTATCAAATGAGTATATAAAGTATGTACCTTACCAGGCATCATTTTTTGGTCAATTGTACATCTGATACCTTAATATAGACATAAAATCTTTAATCTCTTAAATATTGAAATAAAATCATCGCGATTTCCATTTTAAACATCAAGTTTCCATAACATTTTTCGAAAACAAATTCAACTTTGCCTATAAATGAACCAGTTATTTTTTTTTTAAAACAAAAACATGTATTTCTGGTCCATAGATTTGCTTGATGATACTGTTTTCATACTGTCTTTATGTGCACATGCTTAAACCTTCATAATATTGAATCTAAACAAGATAGAATATTCAACTTGCTAGTCATCATATGAAAAGTAAGTCAATATGATATATGACTGTTTTTCCGATGTTAGAATTCTTGTTACAGTTCTTGTCAATACCGGTTTGAAACTATTTGAAGTAGGATGAAAGCCGATCATGTGACTAAAATACATGAACCAGTACATGATGACTACCTGGTTATATTTATATTCTATATAAATAAACGCCATAAGTCAAACAAGAGTAAAACCATTGGTGGAAGTATACTGCTAAACTGTGGAAAATACAATTAGTAATAGCATGATTAATATTTAAAGCCCTTCGGGCTTTATTGGATTTGACCGAAATTATTACCTCAGAATACTCAAAGAATGATTCCTTATTCCTTAAACACTAGTCGTAATTTTATTATAAAATGTGGTATATGAACCCCACATCACTGCAGCACTGGACGAAATTTGATATTGTAATAGCAGTGATATTAGCATCAACTGACACCGATTAGAAATATTTCCAATTTCTGTCGTATTTGATTCATTTGAGGTTTTTTACAGATGTAAAAAAAATGCAAAATGGAGGTTATGTCAGCATTGACGCTGTGGGCAAAAATTCAAAGCGACCTGAACGAGATTTTGTACACAGATGAAGCCATAAAACAGGAATTTTTCGTTTTATCCGAATCAAAATTAGGACACAATGTCAAGGTTAGACGATTTGTTTAAATTTCTAGAATGTGTACTAATACTAATCTACTTTTTAATATACATCTAAGGAATTTTTTTAATTAATGGTAATAAAATAATATTGTCGAGATTACAGTTTTCAAAATATGTATATTAGTATTTTTTTTAAAAACAAAACACAAATATAATAATAAAGAATGTGGAAATATAAGTATATGACGTTGTAAAGAATAGTAAATTTTCATAAGAATTATTTCCTGCATTCTGTTTTGATGATTAAAGAGTACCTGCAGTGCCGGTCATTTTTTGATATTATGGAGATCTATGTAAAAAACATCATCCTGAAAATTTTGCTGCGATCACATAAGTACTTTTTGAATCAAGCCGATTTGGCGCGAGATGAACTGTGACGTCACGGGGTCAACACCAAGAAAATCGCACGAAAACTGTTCGTTTTCTTGCATTGTTTTATCGATATATGAACAGTTGTTTCTGTATTTTTATTTCCTTTTCAACCCAGGATGGCTAAATAAAATGTTGTTTGAATTTAAACTCGTATTTTACCGTACAAAAATGCCGAATTCGGAAAATTGTTTGATTGATGAATTTAGTCAAATTTGTAACACAGTTTCCATATGAATTCACAGTCTATGTAGCAAAATGACAATCAATCAAAGCGCTATTGTTAAAAGAAACATATTATCGTATTTTTCTGGGATGATTTTTCCATTACATTATTCAGTAATAATAATGATAATAGTACATATTTTGTAAAAGGTATTATAACGCGAAGTCTATTCCTCGTATGAGACTTAAAATTACCAATTTGTCGCCCGATTATTCATTTATACTAATTTCAAACCAATAACGATCAAAACAGCATGCATATAAAATAAACACAGGATTAATTATAAACGGATCAGGGCGAAAGTCAATGCAAGATGACTGCATGATGAAGTCGTCTTGTATTCTTTAAAAATAAGATAATAGAATTTTATTTTAGACTTATTTACATCCTTTGTCATAATTTTTTTTAAAGATTTTATAATGATTCGGCGTCAGTATAGCAACTTAATTAAGCTATATGGAGTCTTGAACTGCCGACCATAGAGTTCAAAAGAAAGTTGCACTTTATTAATATTAGATAAGAAATTGAGACTAAATTAATGATCATCGTAATTACTTCCGAAATAATTACTTATTTACATTTTTAAAAAGATTAAAACGGCTGAATGGTAAATTTTGTCATTTTAAATGTGAGAAAATAAATAACAATCAAGGCATTTATTCTAAACGTTAGCAGATTAGTGGTTACGTTTTGATAGTCTGATTGACAGACTATACACATGTATTAGCTTGTGAACGCCTGATTTTACAGTCTAATTTATTTTTCTGTTTTGAATAGCTTATTATACACAAAGCAATTTACCAGTCTAGAGGTGTGAAACCCCCCTTTGTTCACCAGACATCCATGTGTACCATGTGTATACATACCCCAGATATACACGTGTCTGGAGCAGTAGCTCCGTTAGTTTACCTGTTTACCTGTGTCATTGTCTCGGATCATTCGCGTGTAAAGTGATATTATGTAATCAAAAACTGAATAATGAACATATTCTGCCCATGCAAGTGTTTTAAGATATCGTAATCATCGGTAAAGAGGCGAGGAGGATAGCAAAATTTAGAATCCTTTAAAAATAAATCTAACTGTAACAAATATATACGGATACAAATTTCTAAATCTACAATACTTAAAATAACTTAATACGTCAAAACATCAGACCTATATCAATCACTTTGGCTGTAAAATCGAATTTATTTTGTATAGCTTTGAATGGAAATTTTCCTCCTGTTGACTTCGTGACGTCACTTCCGCTGAAGCCTCGTTATCGCCTAATTCTATTTTCTCTTGATTGGATTTCTCAAAGCAGGTAAAAATAGCCACTTTGAAGCGGCGTAACTCCGTTATTTTTGCATCGATTTCGATGCGGATTTTTGCATTAAATTCTGGTAAATAAAAAATAATAACATAAGTTTCACATGGGTTTGGCTGCAGGTACCCTTTAAATTTTGAGATAAATCAAACAAGTTTTGTCTTTGTTTTTTTACAATTTTTTACTACAGACAATAATTTTAAGTTTGACTTATATCCATATAAGTGTATTCCTTTACAGACAGGAGAAGAGTTTTTCGAGGCTCTGGAAAACAATTTTAGCGAGCACTGTGACGTCGTTGAATTCCTCATCAACCTTACTGAGGAAATCCGGCTTCATGTCGATGATGGTGCAACAAAGATGGCCGACACGTTACGTCAATACTTGCAGAGTCTGAAAGATTATGACGAAGAGCTTACTACAAAAAGGCTAGGAAAGAAATGTTTCGTAGGACGTCAGAACGAGCTGAATCGTATTCTTCGAACAATCAAATATGACGAACGCGTAATGGGTACATATTAAATTTAAAAAAAATCTTTAAGGTTCCAAAATATAAATTTATAATAAATTGCTTTGAAATTATGTAACTATTATTTGTATTTATAAATATCGAGTAATTAAGCAAAATGTGAATCCAGGATATCTTGGGACAGAGTAAAGTATTGCTTTGAAATTATGTAACTATTAATGGAAGTATCAAAAGGTACTGGATTATTAACAATGATCAGAAATAGCTAAACATCAGGGACTTAATGATAAATAAAAAAGCTAAAGTAAAAAGAAAACATCTCTAAAATCATATTCAGAGACATTTTCTTAATTAAAAAAAATACCTAACAAACCAAACTTTTGCATTAAATTAGCAGGTTAGAAAAAGACAGAAATTATAATATATGGGAAGGTCACAGAGGTTAGGTGGTTGATATTGAGTACATGTATACATACATCTTTTAACTTACTTTATTGATTTCTTAAACTAATTGATGGTTTTATTTTTACAACGAAATTACTTAATTGATTTGATTATTCATTTGATTCCTCACTCAATGCAGTTAAAATCTCAATAACTCCTTTCTGTTTAGATATTAGTTTGTATGCTCCCAATATGTTCCCAATAAGATCTTTCGATAGCTGTAAAATGTTTGTTGTGTTTTAATGTCACCACGCCGCGATGTCTCTTGTACTTTTTCTTTTTCATTTCCTTTTAATGCCAAGATAAGTCAAATGAACCTACAGATTTTTGAAATTTGAGATATGAATTATTTTAATGACGCTTCAAAACAATAGCTTAATTTTATAAGGTGAACCCGGGTTTAATGTTAAGATAAACACGATGAAAAGCCGTGATTTAACTGCTATTTCAATGATTGATGAAAGAAATTAGCTACAAACATTGAGGTTTTTTCCGTTTATCACAAAGGTAATTTATAAAAAATGCCTACAAATTAAAAACAAAACGGCATATAGAATGTTCTCGACCTCTTCTCCTAAATGATATTAAATTGAATGTAAGTATATCTTGAATCCGTTTTATAGGATTTTAAATCGAATGTCAAAAACATTCTTTATAAAACCCTTATTGTCTTAAAGTATGGATAAAAAATATACCAAATATTATCAATTACAAGTATAAGGTCACAGTGGATAGGAACCAAAATGACACTATGAAGTAAATAATGGACTAGATCTTGAGCTCAAGCGATCATTAAGTCTTAAATAGATTCATTAGTCGTACCTTGGTCAAGCTCATAAATATAACTTGATGCTCCGAAGATGATGGTCAAATAATCTTTAAATGATGACGTCATAACTGATTTAATTGTAAATTGTTATGATGCCATTTATTCCTTATGACGTCATAAAGGATTTGATAGATGTTTTTCCCGTACTTGACGGCTCTAAAGTAGTCATTATCACAACATGAGCTGGTGGAAATTTAACATTTTTTATTTTAGAAATTTAAATGTACAAAATCATAAGCGGTTCATATAATCAGATATATATTCTGATAATGTTCTGTTCATGTTAATCTAAAAAATGTATTACTTTTTTGATTGTTCCAAACAGAATTTGTATCAAAACGTCACAATAAACATACTGACGCAAGCGTCAAATGGGCCACAAAAAATAATTGTTGTATGAATCATAATTGGTTGTTTACATAAAAAAAACACACCACAGAGAAGAAAATAATGAGTTGGTTGTAATAATCTTTATGGTAAATTATAATATATACTTTCAGCAACACGTTTTGAAATTTAACAATTTTACTATTATTATTTAGAATCGAGTTCGTTACTGTAAGCATTTCTAACGGTAATTGTATAACCATTGCACAAGTTTGAAGTAATGGAGAACACATTGATTTCTACATTATTCTAATACAAAGCTCAACTCATCATTATTCATTTGGAGATTATGTATTTCAAACCATTTTATTTTTTGTTGCATTGTATTGATTTAAAACTTAATGCATTAGTTTATATGATTTCAAGGGACCACATAATAAAATAGAAATAGATTTTTTTAAAGGCATATGTAAGATCATATGCTCATCCGGTAGAAACTGCACAAGTTTAAACTTCAGTTTATGAAGATAATCATGATTATTTGATTGCATGAGGTTCTCAAAAGTATTAAAATAAATTAGGTCAGCTCAAATTTTCAGGTCTTTTATATTTTTGCGTAAATACTTGATATGGATGTCATTTCATGATATTTTCTACCACATGTCGCATAGATATATAATAAATACACACACACAAAGTCATTTTATTTGACGTAAACCATAGTAATATATCATTTATATAAAATTTAATGTCATTCAGGTCTTTAGTATGTCCCGTATACCGATCCCGATACATTGTTTTGAAAAGAATGAAAAACTCCGATATTTTCCAAATAGATTATAGTCTCGATAAAAACACGCCTAACACGGCAGTCTATGACCTATTTTACATTTACGAGTAAAAAAACAAAATGTGTAATATTTTTTGAAGGCATAAAACATATTTCTACATGCAAATTTACTTAAAATTCATAAAAATAAGCATAATATTAATTCTATAACAAAAAAACTATCCCGCAGAAATGCAGTTACAATCTCTAAATGTATATCAAATAACGGACCGCCTTCTGGCTGCCCGTAATAATTCCAGAATAAGGGGTAGGAGTGATTCGTATTGTAATATCTCTCTTAAATGCCAAGAAAGTTGTCACGAACATTTCATAAGTTTTAATGCACATGCTAAGGTTAATATATGGATTTTTTAAAGATTTCATTAACAATTTTTTATGTGCCATCACATTTTGTTCAAATTTAGAATCAAAAACTTCAAAATTTGAAGTGCTGATTTCAGCAATATATTGATAAAATTATGATATTGCTATGTAAAAATGCCAATGTTGTTAACAATTTTGAAATTAGGTTTCATTTTCAAAATTAATGAATATGATTTGCAATTAAATCCATCAAATAAAATAATTATTGCAGAAAATTGAAATTATTAAAAAAATGGTAAAAAAGTAGTCATGAAAATGATATATGTTGTAGTTGACATCTTAATGTAAATGTGTTAAAAATAGCACACACAAAAAATCATTTACAAATAATTTTACACTACAACCCCCTGTTCCCCTTTAAATGGTGTTGTATTAGCAATCTTTACGTTTTAAACAGGAGTTCTGATACACGGTATGGGTGGAATGGGGAAAACTAGTTTAGCGGAGGAAGTGTGTCGTCACCTATACATTGAGGACAAATGGAACGTATGCAAGATAGATTTAAGGTATGAAGAATATTGACTATATGTTAATTTTTATGAGAATTTGGGATCAGCATCATTATTTACCTTTCAAGGGAGTATTCGGCGCTGAGGGATTTAATTTGCAATACTCTAACTAAACTTGGAGAAAAGTTACCGGTTTCATCCTCCGACCAGAACGCAGACGACCTATCGGGAGAAAACCAGAAGTACTTGAAGGAATTGTTGATTCGAAGATGCTGTGATCAGACGACAAGTATGAAATGGTCACGAATCTCTCTTTCTCTCTCTCTCTCTCTCTCTCTCTCTCTCTCTCTCTCTCTCTCTCTCTCTCTCTCTCTCTCTGTGCGTAGTATGTTTAATATGTTTGAAAATTTTGTAGATACAGTCTTCTTCTTTGACAATATTGACGACATTTTGGAGAAGGACAAAAATCAATTCTTGTTGTTTACTCAGCAATTGTTAGAATAGTTGCCAAATATTTGTGCGAATGATGACTCTCAGCCGAAGGTAAATCAGGTTGTTTTCTTTTACCTATAAAAATATTAAAGGGGCATGGTCACGATTTTGGTCAAATTCTATTTTTCTGTGTTTATTATTCATAATGCTTTAGAAATGCATTTCTAATGATCTAATGAAATTTGAGAGTCAGTCATAGAGTTTTAAGCAAGATATAGGGCTCACTATTCTTTGTCATGTAAACAAGGCTCGTGCCCTGTTTTTGTTTACATATGTTTAATATACTAATAAAAAATTTTTTCAAGCTGATTTTTCTATCTTCTTATTCATTTTAAGCATAAATAAACAGTCCCTAACGTTTAACACATTCATTTTATGTCTAAAATTGGAATTTTTACTTCAACATTCAAAATGTAAACAAAAGCTTTGTTTACATAGCAAAGAATTGTAAGCTCTGTAACTCGCTTATAACTCAACAAATGACACTCAAATTTTGGTTGACTGTTAAATAGGCCTATTAAAGCATTTTAAACATTAAAATCGGGAAAATATTTTTTGACCAAAATTGTGACCATGCCCCTTTAATCTTTTGATCAGTTTTACGGATAAATTAAGAATAAACTTTACTTCTTTCGGTATTTATACAATTTCGATGAAAAACCTAACTTATCTCACGTAATGTACAGTGAATCTGCCTAATTTTCTTTTTTCCAGTTAATTTTACATTACACTGTGTTACTTTATTTACTAACGTCACACCAATAATAATGAAGAGTGCGATAATCCCGCACAAATTCCTGTATTATAAAGATAAATATATTAATATATATCTTTCATTTGACATTTTTTCCAGATTCGCGTTCTTTTTACAGCAAGAAAGACACTTTTGGATAACAGTTTAGCAGTAAAACTGATTGGTGCTTTGATTTTAGAAGTTGAAATCGTTGGGTTGGAAGAAAACGCAGCTATTGATCTCTTTTATACCACTTCTGCAATGAAGGTAGAAAAGTTCAACAATTTTTTAAATTGATGAAATTTATTTTTCATTGTAAATCAGAATAAAGGAATGTGAAAACACAAAATGTTAATGAATTCAACACTTGTATTTTACTAGTTATTAATATAAACTTCTAACTATGAACAGCTTTACTTGCAGTCGGACGCAGACACTGTTAAGAAGATTCTTTCGTTCTGTGGAAATTGTCCTCTTGCAATTTTGTCGCTGTGCAATAGCATACGAAATTCAACTATCTCACCAGAGAAACTACTTCTGAATTTCCAATTGGCTCAAAATGAAACCAGCGGTTTCGACACCTTTGGAGTTGAAGCTTGCTTGAAGCAATCCTATGAACGTTTGAATGAGAATCTTCAGCAATATTTGGTTATGTTGTCGGTTTTCCGGACAGCAAAGTTTGACACTGACGCAGCTTCTGCAATAAGAGTGTAATGAAGTTCTTTATAGATTTTGTGGTGGTGATAGCGAAAACGACAAACAGTAAAATAAACGAAACAAAATGAATTTATTTAACCAAAACAGAAATTAAAAAAAAAGAATATGAAGATACTCACACTCACAAACACACACTCACTCTCACTAAGAAAGAAAATATAACCTTAAGTTTTAAATCAAACAACACTGACAATGAAACAATAAGAAATAAACTTTTAACACATTCAATTGTCAGTATCTATATGAAACGAATAAATGCTTTTAACATCAGCTAAATATAGCTATAACAGTATGTAAGGAATAAAGCAACAAATCAAAATTACCAATACTGTTATCTGAATTTCACAGGAAAAGTAAATTGGAATGTTATCTGTAATTGAACAATCAACTGTTATCACTAGCTTATTTAATCATTAAATAGAATTGAAAGTTTGGCTTCATATAATTGCAACAGCCAACCTAGAATAGTCACCACTTGGCCTCCATAGCACACACAACACGTAAACAAAATGTCACATCTCCAGTCCCGGACTCGAAGGTCTCTCACTGGAAGAATATATCAAATAGGGCCTCCTGACCACAAACGTTCATTAAATACGAGCTCCCGTGCGTCCCACTTGAGTCACACCCTGCTCCGTTAATGTTTCTCGGTCCCAGTCCTGCCCCACATACACGTATGCTACGCTAAGCCTTCAGTTCACCATTGACACACCTCGTTTAACGATAAAACTCTCCCTGCACTGAAACAATAATTACCTATTCTAAAACCTATAGAAATACTATAATATTCACTTATACAACGAAAATAACAAACGACCACACCCCCGTAAATATACCATGAAACTGACAAAATATATACAAAAACTAACCGGCTAGAGAAAAGCAAATGCCCAAACAGATTCACAGTAATCCTGGCTACCAATCTACCATACTAACTTCTGGATTTCGCCAAAATTTCCAAACTGGAGGACAAATTTACCAACGTGGCCGCACACTTGACAAGCAGCCACGACTCCAACTCACCAAACCGGTTATACTAAAATTAGCCCTAATACCGAACACTCTCAATTGGATATATGGAACACAACTTAGTCCAAAATTACAACTATTTACACAAACAAAGTCAAACTAAAATAAACTGAATTCAACTTCATCACAAAGAGGGAAAAACAAAAAATGGGGAAAAGCGAACACCTGCCTTGATATGGTTCATCTGAAGAGTCGGCATTTCGTTGAGATTGCATTTGAGGAATTTTCAGCAGGACGCTCAAAGTTTTATTGTCTTCATCCCCTTGTTGTCCAGTTTCTTTTAAAGAAATCGCAAATTGAAGAACGAAGTAATGCCCTCCTTGATACAGCTAAAAATCGCTTTATCGGACATTTTGACGGGATATTTTCAAGTATTGCCCTAGATTTTCACACACATCCAGTTGAATCCCAGAAAAACCTATTCGAAAACAAAATTCATATTCAAAACTTCTTTAACTATATCATGAAATCAGAGGGAAATTTAAAACACACCTGTGTGAATTTGCCTCAAGTTGTAGGAGAATTTCATAAAGATGAACTTTGCGCGTTTATTTTTAATAACCGCGAGCGACATGAGTATTACGATCAACACATCAATTTTGCAATATTAAATGAACTTGTTTTAGACGAAATTTATTGGAAAACGGCAAAGGCAAGGCTCTATTTTGATATAGATAGATACGACGAATGTGACAGTCTACTTATTGAGATTGAAGACACCATTAAAAGCAAGTCAATTCCATTCGAAGGACAAGTTCATGCTGTATTAGAAATGTTTTATTGGATGAAAGGAAGACTTCTTAACGCGAGCAATCACTGTACAGATTCGTTGCAGTGTATGGAGAAATCTTTATGTTATTATAAAAAAGAAGCAGAACTCTGCAAGACAGAATTAGCAAATATATACAATTCCATTGGTGTGATTTACTGTAAACAAAAGGAATTCGAGAAATCACGGGAATATCATGAAAAGGCAGTTCAGGTGGAAAAGCAAGTTTCTCAGAACGAGCAAGACGCTATAGGTATTAATCTTCAAGTATATTACACTAACATCGCAAGTGCTCTTTATGCACAGTGGAAAAAACATGCTGGATCAAGTGTATCGGAAGAACTGAACAGCCATCTCATAAAACAAGCTGAAGATTATTA
This sequence comes from Magallana ariakensis, assembly GCA_020458035.1. NCBI lineage: Eukaryota > Metazoa > Mollusca > Bivalvia > Ostreida > Ostreidae > Magallana > Magallana ariakensis. The sequence continues at coordinate 73,950,362 of CM035812.1, read as the reverse complement.
TACTTTGGCAATAAACCATGATCCAAAGCCTTCTGAAGACAGAGCCAAAAAATTGACAAATAGAGGGAAGCTGTACCTTGTCAGAAATAAATTCGATGCTGCTGAACAAGACCTGTTGGAAAGCCTTCAGATCAGAGAAAACATTCTGGTCCCTCCAAATTTAAACCTTACACTTGCCTATCACAATATTGGTCATTTGTTTATACAGAAAGGGCAAGTTCCTGGTACTGGTGAGTATTCAAATGGATCAGACAAATAGATTACTACAACAATTTTCGTATAAATGCCGTTTTATTATAATATAATAACATATAAGTCACATATATATTAAATGCTTAATTATAAAAAGAATTGAGGTGATTTAGGATATATTCTGCAAATGTTTGACATTAAACACTTATCCAATTTCCTAAAAACGATGGGTGCCACTTCAATAATTCAATAACAACATGTCATTGACAGGAACTATTCCCCGATGGTTAGAACAAAGGAGGGATGTTCTGTTATGCGTTTGATAAATGAGACATCCTATACTCTTAGTGTCTGATATTGTAAGGTAGACAAATCGCTAATCAATCAAATTTAAAGGACATATCGCATGTTTCTAAAGTATGGGACATTTTACATTTTTGCCTTCCTTGTATATATATTAATTACTTCTAACAGTTTGTTTGGTGTAAAAAAAAAAACCGGTAATAAGCCATAATATAAATTTAATTCATAGCCCCGATCGTATAAAAACTCATTAATTAGATAGCGTGTCACGTGGTACGGTGACGTCACATGCGACCTTCTTCGAACAGCGGATTGTAAACAAATGTAGGATTAGCATTATCTTCTTTAAATCTTTGACATTTTTTCACCATGTACGAAGTTTTTTTTCCCGATGTTGACTAAATTAGAAGAATCTTATTATTCAGTTGTACATATTTGAGCCACGAGAACGGATAAAAAACGATGTTATAGCCGAAGAAGTGACGATGAAGTCGGCAATAACGATCAAATTGATCGACGTGTAAACATTGTAAAAACAACTTGGTAAGGATTATAGCTTTAAAGAAAATCGGTAAAAGGTATTTATTTTATTACAATCTACAATAATATTGTTTTTGGTGTTCTTCAGGACTCAGGATGCTCATTGTTGTAAAGCTGTGGTGCATATAAAGTTTGTTTCTTTGGCTGTAACTGTTCACAACTTTCTACGGTTCTTTATTTCATATTACCCTGTATAAATATATATAGCAGGGACTTGTTAATGAAAGAAGAAAAAACATTTTTTTAGTTATTGTTTCTTCTGTAAGATCCCATCTCCGGTTTAATCTGTTTACGTATACATGGATATTTACAAACTTGGTCTATTTCTCGCATAAACATTCAATATCGACAACTCCTTGACCCCAACTCCCACAACAGTAAAACTTACAGAAATCTCACATACTGTATTTATGTTTTCTGCAGAGGTGAGCTTTGCATGAATAAATGACTTATACAAAACCGACGCATACATGTATGTATATAGTTTAACAATATCTATGAGAAAACATCTAAAGAAGCGAGGCGGTATCCAAAATGGCGTCCTCTCTTGACATTTTCCTCCGATGACTTGCTTTTTGTACACAGGTCTTTGTGCATAAACTTCTATTTATCTCTTTGAAAATAAAAAAACCCGACTTGTTATTATTTGTTTGTATATAGTATTGTATAGCGGTTAGGTCACACCAATTTGATTTCTTGGTCTTCGGATTTTAGTCAAAAAAATATTGGGGCGAGCGAGCGATTTAATAATTTTAAAATTAAAATACTGAAATTTGAAAATTTAGGAGCGACATAAAAAAAAATAGAGGCGAGCGATTACATTTTATTTTAAAATATCATTATTTTCTTTGAAATACATGTAAAAATCATTATTACACTGTACTAAAACCACTGTGCAATGTCTTAGATTATACTTTCACACCCTATTAGTCAAAACTGGAATTATATAACAATAATACTAATATTTCTGGTGCAAATTATGTATTTTGGGCACATGTACACAATATGAACAGCTTTTACCTTCGGACAAAATAATGAAATAAATTGTTAGCAAAGAATGCACACTGTTCTATTTGTTACAATTTCACTTCATCATGAACAACATTCAACAGTTTATCTTCTGCACCTCTTGGGCAGAAATGTTCTTGCATCTTTGCCATTATTTTTTACAAATCTGGCATATGGGTCTAACAATAGAATATTGCTCAAATAAGCCAGAAATGTAAGGGTCTGTATCATCTAAAAACTGTCAACACTTCCACAGTGAACACAAACTGGAGGTAAGTAGTGCTTTAACGAGGTTGAGAAATAACTTGTTTCCACTTCTGTTGTGCAGTTTATGGCCTCACGAACAACCATGCCTGGATCTTCCACATCCTCTGCTACCATGGGGTCTCCACATGTGTAAACATGATCCTCCTTTAAACGCAGCAACAGTTCCTCCTACAATAACATGACATCATGAAAAAAAAGTTTCACAAATCTACTTTAATATCAACTTAAATTTAGCGTAGTTAAAAATTGCAGGTACTGAAGGCCTCTTAAGCTTGCTAAACGAGACAGTGGAGCCACCAATAACATACAATACTAATAACTTACTTGTTCACGGGTAAGCTTTTTATCACTGTAGACACATCTTGGTTTTGAGCACTCTCCACATACAATAACATCACGAACTTTTTGGGTCTTAAATGTATCTCGGTTACGCCTGTCGTTGGCAGTGGCAGGATCATCCTGTACTTGAGCACTCGGCCTGTATGTATCGCCTGTTACTTGTCCATAAACCTAATAAATTTGATAGTTTTAGAATCATATATTATAACCCATAAGCAAAGTACATGAAATTAATTCAATGCCTTATTAACATGAACGATTTTAATGTTCTTTTTCATTTTATCTGATCTTAATATGTTTCGGAATCCTTTGAATGAAAAATTATGCCTACCTCCTCAAAGGATTGATAATGGCCATCTCCTCCAGGAACAGGGTCAGGCAGAAAATGCAAACTCTGGAATTCAGCAACAGGAAGCCTTGGGGGGTTAATAACTGTGCAATAGGCACAATTATTGCACTTTTTCAACTGGAACATGTAGTGACTACTCTTTCCATGGTCTGCCAAGAAGATCTGAAATTATAATGCAGGTGTTACTGGTATATAATAATTTATCTCTATAATAACTGTGTTCCAAAAAATATGATGATATTAGTGTTAAACTTCTCCATCGGCATGGATTTTTTTCTCTACTCATTGATAGCTATTTTTCAAATATCAAAGTACTATAAAGAATTCCATGGTAATGGTTTTGAAATTTTTCTTAATATATTACTATAATTACACTATTTATGATGTATTTTTATATTTTTTTATCAATGGTGAATACATGACACTGTACAAAATAAATCCTGAAGAGTTCAGTAAATTTACCATGGTCTTATTTACCTGCAAGTTCTTAACCTTACGTAAATCTCCTGTAGACATGTTAACAGTGAGATTGGAATTAAGGACCTGACCAACAACACCAAGAGAGGCTTGAATTTCTTCATCTGGAATGCCTGTGTATACTTTTAAATGTTCATCTTTCAGTTTCATTCTCTTGAATCGAGAGTTAACAAGTTCAATGACACTCCCAACAGATTCAGCAAAAGCATCTTTGAAACCAGTCTTAATGTTAGCCAAGTTACGCACAGCACCAAGTGTAGATTTGTGTTTGACAGCATTTTCATATGTGGGTTTCATTTCTTTTCTTGCAAGAGCAACATGTTGCAGTGCTAAATTTAAAATTGACATGCACCTTTCTGCTGGATTCATCCAGCTGTGGTTTGGTGCAGTTTTTAGAGCAACTAGCATGTCAAGGTCAAGTTGAATAAACAGTTGAACAAGGGATAACTTGACAGTTTCAAATGTCACTCTGTGGTCTGGCCCACCATCTGTCACCAAACAAAGAATCGGAGTCATCAAATCAACACTGTTTTCAGAATACTGTTCACGTAATATCTTGGTAAGTTCAGATGCATGACGGTGGGGTGTTGATGGCTGAAAGACCTTATCCTTTGTTGTAATGTAAACATTTCCTTTAAAGAAACTGTCATTACTGTTTCGAGGTATCCTAGATACAAAGGCTACAGATGGTACTAGACCTGCTATGTGAAAATCATGGTCGGTACATACTAGTTTTGGACCATCTGAAGGAGTCAGCACTTTATTATGCTCCCTAACACCAGTACTGATAGGTATTCCTGGCTCCCCAACGGGAACAATTGCTTTGTCATCTTAACATACTAGTGTAACATCATCCCGATTACTAACGCAGAACTCCTTCAGATATCTAAATGAGGTAGCTACATACCTTGCGTCAACATGGTTTACTCTTGCAAGTCTAGTTTGCACACGAAATTTCACATTAAATTTACCAGAATATTTTAAAGCAGTCTTTTGTTTGGTTGAAACTGTAAGCGAACAGTTTCACTGCATGGAATTGGTGTGCCATTTGATAATCTCTTTGAAACTTGTTTCCTTAAATCTTCAATTGATATTGCCATAGGTAAGTAAAGTTCTTCCCCATGTCGCCTTTCATTAACTGGCATTAACTGTTCATCAAAGTATTTACCCATTTCCTCAAAGAAATCTCCGTATTTGGAATCAATATCCTTTCCATTTAAAGATCTGTAATCAAGTAGAAGAGAGGGATCATCACCATTAAGTAATATAGATGCTACACGCTCATCAATTTCAGCTTGTTCACTAGATTCCCATGAAGGTTCACAGCCAGTAAGATCAAAGAATATGTTTCTCAGCACAGACTTCGTAATCTTGACATTCTTATAATAGCGGTTAATGAACTGCTTTCTCATGGACCTTGTTGAAAACTTTTGAAGTGATTTGTTGATTTTGTTAACAATTTTGATATTTTTTGTTGAAACCTCTGGATCATTGCTGTCATCTCCAGGTACTTTCCAAATAAAGTTCAAGGTACCAATAGAACCACCGAATGCCATTCTATACAGCATCACTGGCACATCTAATTCCAAATTATTAATGTATTTCCTTCGTTTTAGTCTGTTTTCAGGTGTGTAATTATCTAGATCTATGAACTGAAAACTCTCTACACATTTCACATCTTCCTCTAGAGTCTTGTATACGCTGGAATCATCTAAACAATTTTCATTTTGAGGTTTCCCTGGTATATACTTTAGGGATGTGTCCGACTCAAGTGAGCGTGGAGGGGAACAAGATTTTCGTGAATTTTTATGACGAACATTGTCTTTGTCTAATCTTGTTTTGTATTGACTTAAGGTGGCAAGAAGTGATTCCATGTCAGAGGAGAGTTGCTTGTTTCTAGAAAAGGACATTGATGGAAAAGATAATGCTTTTGTCAGATCCATCGAGAGTTCATTAAGTCTTTCTGATTTTATCTGTGGTATTCTGTGGTGCAATTTCTTAAATTCATTGTATCCATGAAATGTACAGAAACAGTTAGGAATCGGACAACCACTTTCCTTGAATTTTTCATGGGCATGATCTATATACCATAAAGAATTTCTCAATATCTTGACAACAAAGTCAGCTGTATCCCTAGAACTTTGTGTCCACCCATAACCCTTTGAGGCCATCCAGTCTATTATATCACACTGAAGTCTTTGGGGACCATTTAACTTTTTGCCATCTTCAGGTTTTGGTTTAGGTGGTAGTATGATATTTTTGCTACCATGCATTAGTAAAGCAAAAGCGTTTTTGGTGCTAGTACTACATGAAGCAGGGTTAGGTTCTTTACATGCTGAGGAGCTGGTTAATGCTAGTTGCTGTGCAATAATAAATTGTACAAACTTACAATTAAGTGTAGAGGTTATTTCTGAAACGTCCATATCAGCATTATCTGCGATGATGAATTGGGCATTTTGTCCTTCACGCAGACGAACTTCCACAATCGAATCAACAGACAAGATAATGTCTTTCGATTCCACACACTTTTCAAACAACTCGTAGAATTTACCCCCCGAAAAGTTGGTAACTGTATTTGCCAATAAGTCAGTACCTTCCTGATCACTTATTCTGACCACAAGTACAGGCATTTTTTAACTCTTGAACGTTTGTAAACCACCGCGAAACTTCGAAGAAATGTTCAATGTAAATCGAGACTTTCACACGCAGTATAAAAAAGCTTTGATTTCAAGCGTAATCATGACTAAATAAAAAAATATAAAAGTAAAAACCGAAAAATGGAGCGGAAAACGGAATGAAAATTTCCGGATGCTGGATTTATTTTTTAATATTATTTTTTAAAAAGCCATAAGAAACGTGCGCGCGGATCCGGCGACCAAGAAATCAAATTGGTGTGGCCTTAACTAATTTTGTTAACCTATGGCGAACGTATTATAGTATACTACAATACTTCCATCTCGATACGACCCGGCCTCAATACCTAATTACCTCTCAAATGCACTGACACAGTGAAATTAAGATGCAATGAGGTACACTTACATGCTCCGTACAGGACGTATGGGTTGTCCTGCAGTTTAAAAATAAATAAATATAAATAAATAATGGACCACCGGGTGTACCTGGTGACAGTGGTACTATTTTTTCAGTGGCCGGATGCTTATAAGCGAGGTCATGTCAAAACTCAAAATTAAAATCATTATAAATTATAATAAAAAAAATTTGAGGATAAAAATTTAGAGTTTTACTAAAATAGATGATTTATTAAATTTTGTCAAAACCTGTATACAGCCTAGTAAAGTTTAATAAAATAAAGTTTATGATTTTATAATTATATGATTTTATAATTATATGATATTATAATTATATGATTTTATAATTATATGATATTATAATTATATGATTTTATAATTATATATAAAGTTATAATTATATGAAATATATTATGATTGTTTAAATTGTAAAAATATTTAATAAAATAAGACTTATGATTTTATAATTATATGATTTTATAAGATTTTATAAATATATAAGATATGACTATATGTTTTAAATATAATAGATTATATATGATATTATAATATATGAAATTATAATTAATTATGTATAAAGTTAAGATTAATATTAATTGTAACAAATTTAAGAAAAATGCAAAATATTTGATGTATGTTTATGTATGTATATGTTCAAAATAAAATGATAAAGATAAGGACCAAGGGAGAGCTGCCAAAGATGAATTTTGTAAAAGAGTGCTACAATATTAAAGTCATATTACCAAACATGAATTTTGAGGTCTCATCAGGTGCTACACCTCAGGCCCTACACCATGTTTCTGTAGCTACTCCAGCCGTAGCACGACATGGTTTCTTGATCCTTATACGTAGTATGTAAATGCATAAAAACTAAGGATGTAGTATGTAAAAATTAGTAAATATTATATAAACAAAACATGCATGCTGTACATGTAACATTATATTGACTACAATGGAATTTACTTACACTTAATAAAACAATGTTTTACCTAATTAAAAACCTTATTGCTAAAAAATTTACTAATTTTATAACATAATCAAGATACCTGAGCATTGTAAATTAGTAAACATAGAATTAAATTAATTTTAGCATGTATTTAATATGTAAGAATTGAAAAAATACATAAGTTAATAGGATATTAATATTAATGACGGCTATAATACCCATAGGAGACATAAAACACCATCATGTCCCGTTATCGGCAATTTGATTGGTGATAATTAGTTTAAATGTCGTTTAAATCTCATCCAATTGCAAAGATTACTAACAGCACCTACTCGCTCGAGGTCGCATATGACGTCACTCATAATGTCGGGTAGATCGAGAGAGAAAATATGCATATCGCGACATTAATTTTCATCGCTTTCAAACTAATTAATTAGCCAGATTACCTTGTTTAAAAGATAATGAACTTAATTTTTAATGAGTATAGAATGATTTTATTTAAAAAATTCCGAAAATTGAAAAACATGCGATATGTCCTTTAAGAAATCACAGTTGGCGTAAACGTTTGCATGCTGGAAATCTTCAAAGATGTTAATGTTGTTAAATCAATAAAATGTACTGAAGACAAAATATGTACTGTTTGACCTGAACAGGGATCTTTTACATAAAGCAGGAGCAGTAGGCTGTGGGAACACTTGATCTGCTCGCGTATTATAAGATTAAATACAGTAGATCTACTTGAGGATTTCCGTATTCATATTGATGTTTAACTTTTTAAAACAGTACTTTTCATCAATAGCATAATTTTGTTACAATATATTGTCTATCATTCAAAATATTCAAACAAGACAATTCGATCATTGTATTATTCAGACGTCGAAACCGTGGCCGGCTGTTTTGGCAAAGCATCAAAATATTATGATGAGGCCATGTTTCAGATAGAGAGAGGTGGATTGGCAGTGACAAACCCAGCGTATAAAAATATTGTAAAAAACCACAAACTTGTACTAAATGTATTGATGAATGAGCGAAGATTGGAACAAGTAGAGCAATTCTACCAGGTAAGTCTTATGCAGAATTAAATCTTAAGAAGTTCTATTTTTCTTCCTCCCTCCCCAGAATATATATGTTCATTTATGGAGAATGTTCTATGCCCCGAATACAATTTAAAGATTTATGCATAAAGCACATGAAGTACCTATTTCCTCACTCCTTCTTTAGGACTTTGAGGCGGGGAAATTTTTAAAGAAGATAAAAAAGTCGAGAAGCATAGACGAAACCATGACGAAAAGTGAACGTCTAGCTTCGACAGGCAAATGCTTTGAGGGAAAATCCGAGTCAGAATCTGACAAATCCGAGTCTGAAAATGAATCGAGCTCTTACAGTCGGTCTGACCAATCGTCATCTGAGGACATCACCGGAGAGGGTGAATGTTCCAATGACGGAGACAGCAATATTATCGATGATGACGGTGAACTTTCGGATGAAACTTCGCCTCGAAATGCTATTGAAAAATCTCAAGTACCAAAGGAGACGTGTAATTCCGTCCCTGATCTCAACGATGGTCCCTGTAATAAACGTCGAGCTCTCCCACGACAGGAGAGGGAAACATTGGACAGTGGGATCGAAAGTTTGACCTCTGTCCCTTGTGTAAGATCATTCACTGATACTGATGATATATCGAGCAGCAAGAGAAAACGACTTGTTTCGATGGCTTCGGACGGGTCTTTGGAAGACAAGGTTTTCACTAACTGTGGTAAATGAAAAGGCGAGTGTTGATGAGTTATACTTTGTATCATTCAAACGTTCGAATAAGAGGTGGACGACGGGGTAATTTTGAGCAAAGATTATTAAATTACGACAAAGAGCACACGGCGGGTGTGACCGGTCAGCAGAGTATGCTCACTCCTCCATGGCACCTGATCCTGCCTCTGAGGTTTTCCAGAGGTCCGTGATTGCTCTGCTCTTGACTATTGATTGAATACCGAATTGTCCACGGATTTTTCTCCGTTTTTTCCGATCATGATATTTTTCCCAAATAACGACATTTACCCCGATAACGACATTTACCCCGATAATGACATTTTTACCAATATGATATTAGGCGCACGGCGGGTGTGACCGGTCAGCAGAGGATGCTTCCTCCTCCATTGCACCTGATCCTACCTCTATATTGGAGGTCCGTGTTGCTCTGCTTTGAATTTGTATTTCGTTTTATGGATTTTTGAGATGGTTGACGGTTTGCTATTGTCATTTTTTCATAGTAAATCTCAAAAGAGTGTAAGTTTACATTAGCGATAGCAATAGAATATACAGTGGCCAATAATTTGTATTGTATGTTTTATATGATATTTTACTTGTATATATTTTTATTGACGGCAGCATGTTAATGCAAAGATGAAATTTTTTGTGTATTTTTTTTTCTTGCCTTTTTAATTTTTTTTTATTTATTATTTTTTTTCCATTTTTTTTAATTTATGTTTTTATTTATTATTTATTATATTTATTTATTTTTATTGCCTTTTATATTTGTCAAAGATATTATTTTATTTTCAAAACTATCTATTATTTTTGTAGATGTTTAGATTGTCAATTTTCTATATCATACTTGTTCATTGATCTCTCAACTTGAAATATCAAACATCCTAAATGTGTTTTTTTTAATGCAGTTTCGAAAACGTTAGTATTATATATATTATACTAGTATTAGATGATATTAGCATTTGATGCTTGTTTTGCGAAGAGTCTCAAGGGTGTGATTTTAGTGGATGTCTCTAAAACAAATTATTGCTCTAATTTAAACTGATGTACGTAATGCTGATTCGCACATTAACTGTATACAGTAGCTAATAAAACTCCAATCTGTTCGAAGCTACAGTTTCTACCAATATTGCTTAATAATTCGCTATTTATAAATATATTTGAGTCTATACTATATTCATTCATAGGAATAAAAAAAAATCTGTTTTAAAATGTCCCCTCTAACCCAGCTTTAAATTACAATACACGACTAAAAAAAAGTCTAGGAGAATATCTGAATGGATAAAAGACGTCAGATTTTCCCATTTTTAATCCCTATGAGAAGTGTACCAAAGGTTGTCCCAAAATTGATAAGACAAGTGGCGTTATCCAATTAATAGAAGACGCAGAAATATCAGACTTGTTCAAAAAGGGGTCAAGTTGTTTGCATTAAAATCATGTGTCGATATCAAATATAATGTGAAATTAAATTAGTTAAATGAAAGCATATTACATTATAAATTCGACATGCGGCGCAATGACAAAATCGAAAAGTTAAAATTAGGATATAGAAAAGAATATTTTGATTAAAAAAATAAAGAAAAAATTTAGTTAAACGTTGTTCTTCAATTTACCCAAAACATAATTTGGTATTAACGCAGTTTTTAAAGATTTTATAGCGCATTGTGCGACAAGTTGAAGTTAGAATTTGTAGTTATGACAGTACGTCACAACATGGCGATTTAAACCCATAATGGAACTGTTTTATCGCCAATTCTTGTTGTCGATCTCTGTTGCGCAACAGTTGAAGCTTTGATATATTGATCTGCAGGTCCCGAGTTCGAATACTGTGGGGAATTTTGTTTTCATAAATACCGATAAAGTTTTAAAAATTGTGTTTTGTGTTTTTTTTTTAAATAATTGAAGGTTTTTCTGTCATTTTCAAGTCGAACAGATGCAGGTCCAACACATTTCTTTAAGTAATTGAGAAGTTTGGGTATGTATGCAGAACTTTTCCCTTGGGTGTGGAGGACCCTTAATTGAAGACGTCAGCTTTTGGGGCGGTGAAACGGTAACTGAAATACAATTTTGTAAAGTTCTTTGAAACAGACTCTAAGACAATTTTAAAGTAAATTAAATTAACAAAATCGCGAAGAAATGCATTGAGTGATTATATAGTCAAACAAAAAAAATCAAACAATTATTATGACATCAAGCGAAAAAAGAAACCCCCACCGATAAAAATGGACGAAAAATTGCTGAACGACAAATCGAGAAGACAGACGTTATACAAAAAGAAATACAGGGCATGATAGGAATCAGCAGTTCGTTTGTATTAAGAAATATTCTTAAAAGAAAACTAGAAATGTATAGTGAATATGCAAGCTGTGTAGTTCAAGGAAATTAAACTTTTCCATTACATTTTCGGAATTTAAACGTAGAATTTAACCAATCGATGTAAAGTTTTAGCAACGACAAAAAGACTGGACATTTTCTCGCCGCCTGGCAAAACTTGTAACTAATTATTCTTTTTTAGCAAGAAATAGATAAAGCACATATTTGCATTTTTGGGTTTTGTTTCCCAAAGGGTTATGTAATAAAACATAGAAGTCTTATGAAATTGCAGGGAACAAATTTTAAGTTATGTGTTATGTACACGCTATTTAGGACAATCTTTGTATTTTTGAATTTGTTCGTGTTGATATCTTTGGGTATAAAGATGCAACATATGAAAAAAAAATCTTCAATATTAATATCATTGCTTCGCTAAAAGGATTTTTTGCTTTTAAAAAAGATCACCAAATGAGGAAAACAGTAACCTGGGACAGACAATAACTGATTTTAGCAGGCGTATATGTATGGCAGCAAACAACTTATGCATTAAATGGGATATTTTTTTTTCTTTTTCTGTGAAGTTTGTAAATAAAGTATTTTTTCAATATTTCTTTGAATTTTATATTTTTCAAAATTAAGATCAGTTGCATGAAGAAAGTTTTCTTCTAAAGAATGGATTCGTGATACATGTGTAGCACCAATGACACAGTAAAAGAATCTGAAGAAGAGAGTCACCTTATTATTTTGAATTAAAGAACGAACACCTTGAATGTGTAACCTTTCTCGTTCTGACGCATGATGCATTATGGGATGCACTAATTTAGTATCTGTCAACTACACGGCAACTCTGATTAGTCGATGATAATTTATTCTATTCAATCAAAATAGTTTTAGCACCGACAAATGGAAGAATCACAACACATGTGCGATATAACTGAATTATGAAAAAGCTTTAAGCAAAACAACGAGATAGAACTCTTTAGAATCAATATACGTGTACCCAGAAGATATCGCAGAACAGTAAAGTAAAATTTATTTTGATAGATTCTAATTACATTTTCTTTCATGGACAACTTTGGTTGAAATACATAGCTACACAGGAACAGATAAAAAACAAGCATGTTAATGTTGAGATAAATGGTTTTTATTTGTGTGAACTACAACTGATCTTCTAGACGCCTGGTAAATTTAAAATTGTTGATCTTATGAATGATGTACATGTATTGCTGTACAACTATTAGAGAACTACAAGAACACTTTGATTACTTTTTTAATTATATTAATGAGATTGATAAGACCAATGATAGTTACAGTGCTGAAGACAAAACCCTACCATGTATTTACCATTACAATTCGTTCTCAAGAAACGGACTATTCAGGAGGATCAATGTGTTTTGGTATTTTTTTTATGGTCTCTTTAATCCCATTCAATAAGGGCATGTGTACTTGCAATAAACTGCTCAGTATACAAGTAGAATATGCTATCTGATATACGAAATTGGAAATTTAGCTTTGACTGTATGTAGACTGGACAATCAACGAAACTATATTTTTTTTAGAATTTGCAGAAGAAATGGAGAACAATATGTGATTAAATGGTGTCTATCTGTAATTTTACCTTTTGGTTTTGAGGACAGGGATAACGCATAATGTGTAAGATATGTGAACTTCATTATTATTTGTGTGAATTAAAAAAATAAATCATAAATGAAATTATACCTTTATAATAGCAACTTTGCTAGCCGAGTGTCAGATTCATTATTCTCATGATGAGATGAGAATAACAAACCAGACACACTGCTTGCAAAGATGTTATAATAGATGAAGAATAATAACATTTATCTTTACGATAGACAGGGAATAATAGCAATTGTATTCGCAGCTCCTGTGTAATTCACTTTTTATATGTAGAGAAATATCCTGAGGAACCTCCTTTATTTGGAATTATTGACAATAAAAACCTTGAAAATGACGAGATAAAATCATCAGTCTTATTAATGAACTGTTATAAAGCAATCTATCATTACATTCATCTTATACAAAGTTTTATTGGAAGACTTCTGTTTTTCAGAATTTACCGATTAAAGTAATGTAAAATCAAATAAGCGTTACACGAGGAAGGTTTTTTAATTTTAACTTTTATTCGAATTAAGTTTTATTATTTCAAGCCCTTATTTAATAGTAAAGACTTCATCATACATTTCATATGCTTAAATTTGTAAAAATAAAACTTTGTCAGGTGCTTTGTTGCAATTTGTTTTCGAATCTATAATAAGTAATGTTGAAAAAAGCCACAGATAAAGGAACTTTCATTGGGATAATATTACAGTTAACCTAGTGTCATTGGGATAATTTGATTATAAGCATTCATAGGAATTTAAGTGGTTTTAATTTAAATGTTATTGGGATCATTCAAGACGTCATATTAGGAAATTTGGTAAATTAATGTAAATTGGGGTATGGTTGGGGTTAATTGTTCTTTAAGTAGTACAAGTTTATTGTTGTATAAATGGGATTTATTTCTGTATCATTTGGAAAATTAAAATTCATTGGTGAATGAATCATTTCAAAGAGCTCATTTTAAGTTTATTACGGTTCATTGAGGGTATCAATGGGTTTGGTTGGGATATCATTGGGGTTCACTGGGTAATCATTGGATATAACATGTCTTATAAAATGACGTTGTAGGGTAGTTGAGATTTCATTCATTTATGTAACATGTTGGTACATAAAATTCATTAAGTGTATCATTTATGCACATATTTAGTATCATTGGGGTTCATTTAGGTCAATTTGGGTTCATTGAGGTAAAAAGACGCACCCGTTAGTACTCAGTATTGTGTGTCCAGTCTGGCCCTTTCTATCTAAGTCACTTATTCGTCTATTAGCTAATTCTTAAAATTACTTAAAATATGTGTTGTACACAATTAAACAATTTAACGTTATTATGACCAGTGCTTTGTTGATACATGTTGTAAGTTAAAGTCGATTGCATGTCACCTGTTAAACTTTATAATATTTGTTTATGATTGGCTACATGTATGTCTGCTAGGTTACACGAGTCCATAACAATACCAGAGCCACCTTAAGAATCTTTGACAAAAGACAGCATGACTAAACTACAAAATGAGCAGGTTAAAATCGATGATCCGTGTTGTGTATATAACAACAATTCAACAGTATAGGTTTTAAGCATTGTCTTATTAACATATTGCATAACCATTTCCTATATTAAACTTTGGTGTTTAAAATTAAAATCGTATTACAATCAATGCTTTTGCACAGCGGGGAGCACAACAGAGATATGCGTTTTAAATTTTAGAGGCTCTTTTGAGGAGATTTGGAATTTGTCAGTCCAGGTAAGACATCTTGGAGTTATCTCTGGAACTAAGTAAAGCCCAGTTGTAAACAAATTTGTATTTCAACAGTCATCTTATGGATATTTGGATAACGAAATTGTTAAACAATATAAGCCACGCATATAGTGGAAAACTAATATAACTTAACATATTTTAAGATTTTAATGTCAACAAATAGGGACGGCAATTTCTAACTGGTTAACCGGTAACTCGTCAAGCTGTCAATACTCGTCAAATGCATAACTCATTAAGACACAACAAAATGTGTAATTTTTTCACTCTCGTTTGAAAAATATTAAAAATCATGGTAGATTTTTCTATACTTCGCAGACTAAAATGGGGGACTGTGATATATTTTTAGGGATACCATCTTTTGTGTATTTTGATATCAGAACGAATTGCTATTAACCGATTGGCAATACTGGAATCGATTGCCATTAAATTCTATATAAATACGTTGAAGAAAAAATGTTTACTTTAAAAACAAACAGTCAAGGTTATCTGTATTAAAGCGGAGGTTAAAACATGATTCATCTTGTTTTTGGTTTAATACACTTCTAAACTATTTCGGGAATTTTACGCGATAAGTTCGAAATGGTAACCAATATAGGACTTGCAGGTTAAAGTTAATAGAAAGTTTTGTATGATAACACTGCAAAGACTTGCTTCTGCTGTAAGTTCAAACAAAGTCAAACTAAAAAAAGGTCAAAATCACAAACCAGCAGAGTGAAAAGATACCTTAACGATTTGGGTGATTCATCCAGTTATGCAGGTAGCTAGCATTGCATTTTTTTTTAATTAAACCCCACATCATAGCCCGTATTAAACGCCATAGAAAGCATTTTACTCTATTTCAAACTCTGTATCTTGCCTGTTACAAAGCATTAAAAATACCTTGATTAACCATTCTACGAATTGAAAATGGAAAAATAAGATTAGAGAATGTTGAGCTCAAATCATGTCTAGGTCCCTTTAAAGCTGACATTAAATGGGCTAAACAATGCGATTGAAAGCAGTTTTTAAAAGTGCAACAAATGCGTTACTCATACTTGATCCGGTCGTTTTACACGATCGCGTAGACATCTGATTTGTTAGAATAATATTCGATGGATGTTAATATATGTTAATAGTTACCAACTCTTCGTAGAGTACACTCTCAGATATTATTTTGTTGAAGTTTTTTTTTTCCAAAAAAGATAATACAATACAATGTATATCATATTTCAGCCCATGAACTGAAGCTTTTATTATGGTTTTCAAAGGAGACAAGATAAATGAAAATCTAAAATGACATCAACAGAAGACACTGTGGGCTTTGGTGAAAAACAGATTGATCCGTGGTGCAAAGCTAAATGGGACCTGATCGAGTTGATTGACTCCGATAAGGAGATCCTCCGTGAAGTTTTTACACTGTCAGCATCCAAGATTTCCTTACCTGATCAAATGAAGGTGAGTATTGAATACTACTTAAATACCTTTGCCATGTCATTTTATATTGAGATGAATTGGCGTAAACATGTTCATTAACTGAAAAAACGATCTTTATTAATTTTTTTTTCTTTAATTGATCTCGATGATTTGTTCTTCTAACCTTAATCAACTTTTTAAAGTCTGAAGTTGAAACGAAAACTTTCCTTATTTAAAATTTCTCAGAATCATTGTAACTGAAATATATTCTACAGAATGGTGAGAAATTTCTTGATGCTTTGGAGAATTATTATGAACACGAGATAGATGACATTGTCGAATATTTGAACTGTTTGGCAAATAAACTACAACTTCACGTTAATGAAGGGTCGACTTCAGTGACATCTATTCTGGAGAGGTACAACTGTCAGCGCAGGGAACACATTCACAGACAGAAACAACTGGACTGTGAACTGGTGGGAAGGGAACAGGAAACACGCAGGTATGATAAGACAACTCTGAGCGATCGATTGAGTAAAAATTCCTCTGATTGATATGACGTCACAATAAGCAGCATGATGTCATATTTCACTCAGAAACATGTCAATTTTTACTTTATATCTAGTCCAAGTTATAAAAAATACGGCGTAAATGTCACTAGAAACTCTTCTTACTGAATATATCTTCGATTTTTCTGTATTACTTATCATCATTGATGACGTCACAAGCATGTTTAAGAAAGAAGATCAATGTCGGGAGACAAATCATCGGATTGCATTGTAAACAATGCCGAAATAAGACTTTTTTAATACAGATACGCAATATTTAGATGAGTGTCAGTTGGGATATAATCAGGATAATACAGGCGTGGATATTTTGTTTTATCAGCGATTGTTATAAGGTAAGCAGATAGACATTTTTATGGCTTGATCAGCCTTTCCTCTGTCAGTGTGTACAAAAAGGTAAGTGTGACACTACCGCGAATGTTATGAAAGATGAATTTGGCAAATATCAAAAGCTTATGACATAAAGTACTTAAAAAAACACTGCTAGAACCCTTTGCTTCGCTGTTGTAAATAAAAAATACATAGTAGTTTTAAAGAAATTGAAGAAGTTGAGGGTGTTTCCGATAAATAATGACAATGTCTATTTTATGCGATTAACAATAGGATTCTAGCAGTAATAAACCTGAACTAATTACCGATCGAATTATTATATCATATATACAAATGAACTTCGGGGTAGTGTTACACTTTTTGATTTTTTGTTAAGGTAAAATAGTGATCTATTTTTAATTGCATCTGATACCATGGTACGGCAGCTTTAAAGATCGACTAGATTCAAAAGAGGAAATATAGTACCCTGGTGAATAACCTTACTTGATATTAATACCCGTATTCAGCGCTGTTTTCATAAAAAAAGCTCAGTTTTTAAAAATATCAACGATGATTAAACTTGAAGTTGCCTTACCCTACCCACGTACAAAGCGTTATCAAGAGTTTACGAAGCGCTCAATACAAAGTTGATTGATTGATTATGTTCTGTTTAACTTCTCTGTAATATTTCTATCTTATGTTTGGACATCAGTCAAATTGGCTCCAAATTTGAACCTGATCTATTCGCTGATAAAGACCATAAAGCAGCAAGTTTTTTTTTTTTGGGGGGGGGGGGTTGTTATCTTTTCTTCTCTTTCTGAAACATAAGGAGTAATGATTTTAAAAGTTATGCAATGTAGACATGGTATTTTTTTTTATATATATGTCTCCATTACAAATGTGTATAAAATAGATAATATTAAATTATTCATTTAAAGTTTTAACATGTTTAGAAAATTTAAATATATAATCTTTTTTGTTTATGTATTTACATATTTTCTGTCACAGTTTTTTTTAAATTAAGACACCTCAACATTAGTATGTTTTACGTATCATGTTTTATAATACGTCCTCTTGGTGATAAAACACGTTCAATGCGATCTCTTAAATTTAGAATCACTTCAGGACAAATGACAGGGATTATTCTTTTATTTCTTGCTTGATTGCTAACTTTAAATCATTTAGAGTTTCAGAAGCAGATTGGTAAACACGGTCCTTTAGATAACCCCATACGAAAAAGAACAAAAAATACAAAAACAATCCCCCGCCAATTAAAAAAAAACCTGAAAACGAAAAAACTAAGACGTTTAAATATGATTACGTTATTTTGTGACTCTATTTACGGATCATGTATCCATCTTGCGAACTGAAGACTGCTTGTTATGTCTGACTGTTTCAGAAGTTGTTCAAATGATACGGTATATTATGTCAAGAAGAAGGTACAGTTTTCTTCAATATTTGCCCTAAAATTCAAAAGTTGTTTAAATCTCATAAAAATACACATATGCCATCTTTAACATGTGTGTATATAAAGTACTATGTTCTACACTTTTATCTTGTTTCAAAAAATAATTATGACTTCAAGATTTTGGTATATTTCTAAGATTTGGTCAAAAATGATGAAAAATGACACACTTTCTCATAGATTTTGAAGAGGAAAATGTGTCCGCAGCCGTCGCCCACAACGAAATTAATATATTTTATGTGTTATCATAGGATAAAGTTATTTTGTGAGTTTCATCGTGGCGACAGCTGCGGACATATTTTTCTATTCAAAAAACTACTAAGAAACTGGTGTCTTCTGCTTGTTTTTATGAAAATTACGGGAAATGCACTGTTTGTGACGTCACAATTAACCTTGTGAAAGACTAATTAGGTAAATATTTATAGATTCTTAATGTATGGGTATTCTTGTGTAAATAAACATTACATTTCAATTTCCTGTGATATTTTTAAAAATCAATATAAAACAGGGCCAAATATGACTGAAACTGTACTTTGTTCTTTCCAATCAAAGTGAAGCATCCTAATTTTTTTCCTTACACTAGTATTGTCCTCGAAGTCGTCGGTAATTTTCCGGATTTACTTTGTGGAATATATATATCCTTTTTACTCTTGAAACACATGTCATCACAATTGTTGGACTTCCCATCATATTCTTCTTTTTCCTCTTCTTTACACCCATTGTTCTGAAATCTCATAATAATGTACATCGACTCTGTCTTTTACAAAAATTTTCCTGGTTTGGATACTTTCCTTGCATCATTTTTATAAGTTATTGGGGAGGAGACTTAAAATTATAGTTTATAGACTTTAACACTTTAACTCTTTGTTCTTTGGATAGAGACATATCGAGATATTATCTTTTCATTTATGACGTCATATATGTCATAATAATACGAAAAGAAATCCGATATTTTTAAATATTAAACTAATTTATTTTTTTCTCGAGTAACCTTTTATAATATGGTTGCATAGAAAGATTTTACAGGGATTTGTTATGGTGACAGAGAAACCCCTGTATTTGAGTTCCTCTGATTTTTTTTTTTTTTTTAAGAATATTCCTTTCTGGATGTGTGTTAATAATTATTCTGTAGGAATTGAGAGAGAAGGAAAGACCAGAACACTTTTCCCATTTCATATTAGTTAACACGATTGACCTAAAAGCTAAGGTTTTTCTTTTTATGACAATTGTTTGTACATCGGTGTATGGATCTGTGGATGGGGAGGAATGGGGAAAACCAGTCTAGCTTTCGAAGTCTGGTAGAGACTGTTTGCAGAAAAGAGGAGAATTTTCAATGTGGAATTGACGTATTTACTGTACATATCCATCTGGTAGTTGGACATAGTATGATAGTGAAGATTTTGTTGAGGTATTTTTTTTCTTTTCTACGTTTAACAAGATACATGTATGTGACATGCAGGATGAATTTTCTATGCAGAAGTTCATGTTATACTTAGATTAATTCATTCAGATACTTTATTTTCAAAACAAAGTCTGTACATCGAATACAGTTTTTCAAGGTTAAAATGGCATAATAATTATTTCTTTAATTAAACTCTAACCTCAATTTGGTTTTGGACGATGCCTCCAAACACAAATATATTACTCAGATTATATCTGAATCGAAAGCTAAACATAAGGTCTTAGAAACAGTGTATTATCAAACTTATTTGGCGAAATTTTATGTTGACAGGGATAAAATAGACATGTATAGGGAAGTTTTAAAAGAAATAGAGGAAATCGTAAATAGTAATAAACATTATTCAAATGAAGCTACCTACATCATGCGTAAACAGAAAACTGCAGCATTTATCCTCAGTAACTTTTGGACAGAGCAAGCACAATTTCTGAAGGCAAATGAGAATTACAGTGAAGGTATTAAGTGTCTCGAATAAGCATTGATGGCTATAAAGAAAAGAAGTAAGGAATGTTGGTAATTTATAGCGAGAAACAACAATTTGGCTGTAGTAATTTCATTCAAATGTAAAAAATAATACGATGCAGGACATTTTTACATAAAGGCTCTCGAAATTTTAACATCTCACGACGAATCAATAGACAAAGATGTATACTTGACAAACATTAGCACAGCAATGTTCATGAAGACGTACCAAAACATGTCACGTGATACTATTTTAGAAGACGTTAAGCGACACTTTACTATGGCTTTAAATTTGGAAACCACTCAAAGAAACAACAAAACAAGAATTCTGTCTTTTCGGGGAAAATTTTACTTGAGCACAAACAAGTTAGAAGAATCAGAAAAAGATTTTCGAGAAAGTCTACAAATATGGAAAACTCTTGTTTTTGTTTTGTTTAAACTTTTGTTTATTCACCGAATGTAAATTTGATATCTGCCTACCATTATTTGAGTATACTATTTATAGGAAAGTCTTCACTTTTGATAAAGAACAATCAAGTGACTGGTACGACTTTTGTGTCTTTATTCTTTAACTTCCTTTCTCGTTGAAGTTATTTTAAAATATATTATAACGTGGGGGTTTTTTGTCCTTAGTTTTTACCATGTTAAAATTCGCTCTGGCATTCATTTGTGAAAGCAGGAAATTTCTAAAAATCATTCATGTATTAAATTTGCTCATTTAAAATGGCGTCGACATTGACACTGTTTATAGTATACGGTAACTTTTTAGAAGCAATGATGTACCTGGGTGAAGCCAATGCTAACTACAGGGAAATTCTACAACAGATCAGAAAAGGAGGTCTGAATAATTGGCAGCGAAATAAGTTTTTGTATGACGAAATCAAACATAACCACAAGAGTTTTACTTATAATTAACAGAGAGAAAGAAGAGATCGACAAAGTAAAGAGTTTTTATCTGGTAAGGTCAATTTTGTCTCCTATCTGCGTTATATCTGGTTGCAGGTTGATCAATACTATTTTAAAAAAGACATACAATTATACGTAATTTTTTCCATAGGATTTCGAAGCTGGAAAATTTGACAACAAAGTTACAGAAAACGAATTCATAGATGCAGAAAGTGTATCCTCTGAAAGAATGCAAGTCGAGAAAGAAAGCATGAATTCGGACAGTTTGGATTCATCATCTCTCCTATCATATTCCAGCTTTCTCCGTGTAACATCTGAGGATGAAGAGGAGAAACCCGCTGAAGATAGCAACAATGAACCCTGGACATAAATGATTCTTCAAAACATTGTTGTCCAGTTGAGAATTCATATAGAAACCAAATTGACAGCGGGTTGGGAGACGTCGACTCCATCAGATAACCCTCTTTTTCGGTCGAGTTCGATTTTAAGGAAAAGTTTTGGACCTCAGAATCCAGCTCTGTTGAGGAGGATGTGTTTTTACAAAACGATAATAGAACAAATTGCGAACAGATGAAAAGGAAACCTTAAGACGAATGAAAGACTTGTATGCTTAAAATACAAAAGATAACAATATGACTATATAAGTCTTCAACGATTCTATGAAGCTGTTGTCATTTTCTTGCATTGTACCATTGATTGAATTAAATATTTAATACCAGAACGAATAACCAAACATTGTTTTTATACTCATGGTCCAGTTCATTCTCGATTTGTTTTTTTTATCATAATAGACGAATTGAGTATCCATATTAAGAATCAAAAACGATAATTTCTCAAGAAACCGTGCTTCCTTTAACGTCACAAAGTGACTTATAATCCGTGCAGTGTAAACTTCATCTGAGAGCAATTTATACTTACTAGTCTTTTGTTAATAGTTTCTAAAGACGTGGTTGTATGATGCATGTACATGTATCATTTTACACTATCTTTAGTCTTTAGTCCATGTGTTTGTAATTTATGATTTCCAGTGTTAGTACTAAGAATAAAATCATCGCGATTTCCACTTTTCATATCAAGAATCCATAACACTTGTCGAAAACAAATTTAAATTTGCTTATAAATGAACCAGATTAACGCAATCAAACTTATCCAGTTAATTTTTTTTTTAAGATAAAAATATGTATTTCTGGGTCCAAAGATATGCTTGATGATACTGCGTTCATACTGTCTTTATGTGCATGCTTAAACCCACATAATATTTAGACTGAACAAAATAGAATCTCCAACTTCCTGTTTATTGTATGAAAAATACCTCAATATGGTAAATGATTGTTTTCCCGATGTTACAATTCTTGCTACAGTTCTTGTTTTAAAATACAGGTTAGTAATACGAAACTATGGTGAAAGTCCATCCTGTGACTTGAATACATGAACTACTACTTGATGATTGAATGGTTATATTTTGAACAGTAAATGAATGCCTTATTTACCGACCATGAATCAAACAAGAGTAAAACCATTGGTGGAAGTAAACTGTTAAATTGTAGAAAGTACAATAAGTAATAGCATAATTATCATATTCCAATCATAACAATAAAATATGATTACTAAATGCATGTTTCACTTAACTTTGTCACGAAATGATAAAGAAAACAGATAGGTTATGCCATTGTTACATATATCAGATTATTATTTTTTTCAACAATAGTCGTACTTTTATTGCTAAATGTGGTATTTGAAAAACACATCACTACAGCACTGGACGAAAATTGATACTGCAATCAGTGATATTAGCAACAACTGACACCGATATGAAATAGAAAAACAGGATGTTAACAGCAAACGCAAATACAGTATTTCCAATCTCTGTCGTATTTGATTCATGCGGGTTTTTTTTCAGATGTAAAAGAAAATACAAAATGGAAGCTATATCAACAATGACGCGAATGGCACATCAGCCTCTGCAGCTATGGCCGAAAATACGAAGTGACCTAAACGAGATTTTGTACACAGATAAAGCCATCAAACAGAATATTTTTTGTTTATCCAAATCAAATTTAGGACACAATATCGAGGTCAGACGATTTGTTTAGTTTCTAGTATAAGTTTCAATAATTATCTACTTTTTAATTTACATTTAAGGAAATTATTTTAAAAGTTATGGTAATAAAATAATATTGTTGAGATTAAACGAATTCACGGTTTTCAAAATATGTGTATGAGTATATTTTTAAAAAACTTGATTGAATTATCTAGAATTTTTAAAATATATGATATGCGAAATATTAGTGTAAGACATTGTAAAAATTAGTGAATCTTTATAAGAACTATTTCCTGCATTCTGTTTTGATTATTAAATTTTGAGACAAATCAAACAAGTTTTTTACAATTTTTTTTTAATGACAGGTTCATTCTAAGTAATAATTTAAAGTTTGATTTATATCCACACAAGTGTATTCCCTTACAGACAGGAGAAGAGTTTTTCGAGGCTCTGGATAACAATTTTAGCGAACATTGTGACGCCGTTGAATTTCTCATCAACCTCACTGAGGAAATCCGGCTTCATGTCGATGACGGTGCAACAAAGATGGCCGACACGTTACGTCAATACTTGCAGAGTCTGAATGATTATGAAGAAGAGCTAACTACAAAAGGGCTAGGAATGAAATGTTTCGTAGGACGTCAGAACGAGCTGGATCGTATTCTTCGTACAATCAAATATGACGAACGCGTAAAGGGTACATATTAAGTTTAAAACAAGCCTTTTGGTTTCAAAATATACATTTATGAATGATATATTCCGTTGCATTTATGTTACTATTGATGGAAGTATCAAAAGGTACTGGATTATTAACAATGATCCGAGATTGCCATAGCTATCAGTGACTTAATGATTAATAAACAAGCAAAAGTAAGAAGTAAACATCTCTTAAATCGTATTCAGAGCCATTTTCTTCAATTTGAAAATTACTTAACAAATTAAACTTTTGCATTGAATAAGTATGCAAGAAAAAGACAGACAAAAGGTATATTATATGGAAAGGTTCCAGAGGCTAGGTGTATAAATGCATCTTTTAGCTTACTTAACTGACCTTTTTTCGCAATGAAATTACTTAAGTGATTCAATAATTCATTTCATTCCACACTAAATACAGTTAAAGAATCGCAATAACTCCTCTCTGTTTAGATATCGGTTTGTATTTTCAAATTGCAATCTTTGGATAGCTGTAAATAAAACGTTTCTTGTGGTTTAGTGCCACCACATAGCAATGTCTTTTGTCATTTTTCATTTGCTTTTAAGGTCAAGATCTGATTACTAAAATAAGCCTACAAGTTTTTGAAATTTGAGATTTTAGTTTTTTAATAACGCTTAAAAACAAAAGCTTGGTTTTATAAGGTGTACCCGGGCCTAATTTTAAGATAAACACGATGGAAAGCCATTAATTCAACTGTCATTTTCAATGATGGATAAAGGAAACCAGCAAAAAACGTCCAAGTTTTATTTTATCTGTTTTTTAAGAAAATATATCCAGAATGCCTTCAGTTCTCTAAACACGGCGTATAGAATGTTCTTGACCTCTTCTCTTAAATGGTTTTACATTGAACATAGGTATCGTGATTACGTTATATAGTATTTTAAATGGAATGTCAAAAACATCTTTATAATTCCCTCATAGTATTAAAGTACGGATAAAGGGTATATCAAATCAATTATGACGTCATAATGGTTCTTGCACCAAAAAAACTATATGAATCGTTAACTAGATCTTGACCTCCAGTGACCATTACGTCGTATGGAGAGTTCACCGGTCATATCTTGGTGAAACTCATGCATATAAAGTGACTGTCCTCTAGATATTGGTCAAATAAGCTTTTAATTATTGTTTTATTAGCAATGTTTACGTTTTAAACAGGACTTCTGATACACGGTATGGGTGGAATGGGGAAAACCAGTTTAGCTGTCGAAGGATGTCGTCGATTGTACATTGAGGACAAATGGAACGTCTGCAAGATAGATTTAAGGTATGAAGAATGTTGACCATATGCTAATCGTTATGTGACTTTAGAATCAGCATCAGCATTACTTTTTTACCTTTCAAGGGAGTATTCGACACTGAGGGATTTAATTTGCAATGCTCTTACTAAACTTGGAGAAAAGTTGCCGGTTTCATCAACCGATCAGAATGCAGACGACCTATCGGGAGAAAACCAGAAGTACTTGAAGAAATTGTTGATTCGAAGATGTTGTGATCAGACGACAAGTACGAAGTAGTCAGTAATCTCTCTCTCTCTCTCTCTCTCTCTCTCTCTCTCTCTCTCTCTCTGTGTGTGTGTGCGTATGCTTAAGTATGTATATAAAATTTTGTAGATACTGTCTTCTTCTTTGACAATATTGACGACATATTGGAAAAGGACAGAAATCAGTTTATATTGTTTACTCAGCAATTGTTAGAAAAGTTGCCAAGTTTTTGTGCGAATGATGACTCTCAGCCAAAGGTAAATTATCGTTTTTTTAAAATTATTTCAATAATAATCTTTATTGCAATAAAGTGATCAGTTATGCGGATAACTTGGATAAATTCGGAATAAACTGAAAAAACCTATGTTATAAGTACAGTAAAAAGGCCTAAAAAAAATTTCGGTATATTTTTCATAACAATGTGTTAACTTTATTCATAAATGCTACACCAGTAGAAATGATAAGTGTGGTAATCCCGCCCCAACTCCTGTACATGTATTATAAAGATAAATATATTAATATATATATATATATATATATATATATATATATATATATATATATATATATATATATATATATAATTTGACATTCTTTTTCAGATGCGTGTTCTTTTTACAGCAAGAAAGGCACTTTTGAATAACAGTCTAGCAGTAAAAAGGATTGGTACTTCGATTTCAGAGGTTGAAATCGTTGGGTTGGAAGAAAAAGCGGCTATTGATCTCTTTTATACCACTTCTGCCATGCCGGTAGGAAAGGTCAACTTTATTATGATTTATGAAATCTTAACAATTTTTTTTATTGCATATCAAAATAAATGAATGTGAAAACACAAAATGTTAATGAACATAACACTTGCATTCCATTGGTTATTCTAACCATGAACAGCTTTACTTTCAGTCGGACCCAGACACTGTAAAGAAGATTCTTTCGTTTTGTGGAAATTGTCCTCTTGCCATTTTGTCGCTGTGCAATAGCATACGAAATTCTAATATCTCACCAGAGAAACTACTTTTGAATTTCCAATTGGCTCAAAATGAAACCAGCCGTTTCGACACGTTTGGAGTTGAAGCTTGCTTGAAGCAATCCTATGAACGTTTGAATGATAATCTTCAGCAATATTTGGTTATGTTGTCGGTTTTCCGGACAGCAAAGTTTGACATTGACGCAGCTTCTGCAATAACATGGGGGAACAAAACAAGGGGAAAAGCGATCACCTGCCTTGATATGGTTCATCTTAAGAGTCGCCACTTCGTTGAGATGGCATTTGAGGATTTTTCAGCAGGACGCTCAAAGTTTTATTGTCTCCATCCCCTTGTTTTCCAGTTTCTTTTAAAGAAATCACAAATTGAAGAACGAAGTAATGCCCTCCTTGATACGGCTAAAAATCGCTTTATCGAACATTTTGAGGGAATAGTTTCAAGTATCGCCCTAGATTTTCACACTCATCCAGTTGATAGCCAGAAAAACCTATTCGAAAACAAAATTCATATTCAAAACTTCTTTAACTATATCATGAAGTCAGAGGGAAATTTGAAACACGTCTGTGTGAATTTGCCCCAAGTTGTAGGAGAATTTCGTAAAGATGAACTTTGTTCGTTTGTTTTGAATGACCACGAGCGACACGAGTACTACGATCAATACATCAGTTTTGCAAAAATAAATGAACTTGTTTTAGACGAAATTTATTGGAAAACGGCAAAAGCAAGGTTTTATTTTGATATAGATAGATCTGACGAATGTGACAGACTACTAAGCGAGATTGAAGATACTCTTAAAAGCAAGTCAATTCCATCCGAGGGACAAGTTCATGCTGTATTAGGAATGTTTTATTGGATGAAAGGTAGACTTTTGAACGCGAACAATCACTGTAAAGATTCGTTGCAGTGTATGGAAAAATCTTTATCGTATTATCAAAAAGAACCAGAACTCTGCAAGACAGAATTAGCAAATATATACAATTCCATTGGTGTGATTTACTATAAACAAAAGGAGTTTGAGAGATCACAGGAATACCATGAAAAGGCAGTTAAGGTGGAAAAGCAAGTTTCTAAGAACGAGCAAGACGCTCTAGGTATTAATCTCCAAGTATATTATACCAACATCGCAACTGCTCTTTTTGCACAATGGCAAAAACATGCTGGATCAAGTGTATCGGAAAAACTGAACCACCATCTCATAACCCAAGCTGAAAACTATTATACTCTGGCAATAAACCACGACCCAAAACCTTCTGAAGACAGAGCCAAAAAATTGACAAATAGAGGGAAATTGTACCTTGCCATGAAAAAATTCGATGCTGCTGAACCAGACTTGTTGGAAAGCCTTCAGATCAGAAAAAGCATTCTGGTCCCTCCAAATTTAAACCTTACACTTGCCTATCATAATATTGGTCATTTATTTATACGGAAGGGGCAAATTCCTGGTACTGGTGAGTATTCAAATGGATCAGACAAATAGATTACCACAACACTTTTTGTATATATGCTGGTTATTATATTATATTTTTGTACATTTCATTAGTGTGGCGTCACAAATACATTGTAATGTAGATGGCACGGGACAGTATTTTTGATACAACTCACTGTAGCCAGGAGATGTGTGTTTTTGGAACTCTGAAACTACAATTTCCTCAGATTCCATTCAGCACAAATACCTTTAATTCACTCCTTATAAGGCCTATCACCAATTTCTGAGGCGGGACCAGTCTTATTTTACCTGAAATATTAACGGGACCATTATTATTTTACCTGAATTATTAACGGGAAATTACTAGTCAGAATGTGTAAAATTTCCTACATAGTGGTTTTTTCTGAGATTTCGACCCTTTCATATTTCGCCCAATTTTCATGATTTCCCAACTTTTGAGACCATCCCCAGCTTATTCCCTGCAAAGGATTAACAATCTGTACTTTGTGCATGTCGCACCTTTACATGACAAAAAATTACTGTTGTATAGTTTACTATGTCAAATCCACCTACTTTTTGTGTTATTTTACCTCCCGTCTGTTACTTGCAATTTTACTGTGTAAAGTCAACCCAACAGTCATAGCCGCAAGGTTCGCATTTTACATCTGATTCTCATGTACTTAACATTAGGGGCCTACATTTTGCATACCAATTTCAACAGGAGACATCCCTCTAACTAATGATAGTCATTAAAAATCATTTCATGAATTTTCATGAACACTCAATTTTACAAAAATTTACTTTATCCGAAACTGTCCCTTGCTACCTATAGGATAGACACTTTAAACGCCATTTTATGCTTATTATCCAATTTCCTAATGAAGAAGAGTGCCTCTTAAATAAATCTATGACAGCCTGTCATTGACAGGAACTATTCCCCGAGGTTTAGATCGAGGGGAAAAAGGCTGTGGGCAAAAGATCTTTTTCTGATCGTGCATTGTAAGATCAAATAGAGTAGATCACTTTGGGGTTGCCACATTCATTTTGATGTAAAACTTTTTAAAACGATTATTTTCATAAATTGCATCTTTTTGTAACTGTTACAATAAATCGTCTGTCATTCAAGCTATTACAAGAAGACAATTTGATTAATACTATCGTGTTGTATTTTTCAGACGACGACACCGTGGCCGACTGTTTTGCCAAAGCGGCTAATTATTATGATGAGGCAATGTTTCAGATAAAGAGAGGTGGATTGGAAGTGACAGACCCAGCGTATAAAACTATTGTAAAAAACCACAAAAGTGCACTTACTGTATTGATGGATGAGCGAAGATCGGAACAAGTAAAGCAATTCTACAAGGTTAGTCTTATGCAGAAATCAAACATTCTTTTTCGTCCCTCCCAAGATATATATGTTCATTTATATGGAGAAAATTGTAATGTCCCGAAGAAAATGTAAAGGCCTATGCATTATGCACATAAATTATCTATTTTTTCATTCCTTTTTTTAGGACTTTGAGGCGGGGAAATTTTTAAAGAAGATAAAAAAGTGGAGAAGCATAAATGAAACCATGACGAAAAGTGTACGTCTTGCTTCGACAGGCAAAAGCTTTGAGAGAAAATCCGAGTTCGAATCAGGTCAATATGAGTCGGAAGATGAGTCGAGCTCTGGCAGTCTGTCTAACCAATCGTCTTCCGAGGACATCACCGGAGATGAGGAATGTTCCAATGACGGAGACAGCAATATTGTCGGTGATGACGATAGATTTTCGGATTATACTTCGCCTCGGAACACTGTTGAAGAATCTCAAATAGCAATGGAGACGTTTATGTCCGCTCCTGATCTCAACGATGGTCCCTGTAATAAACGTCGAGCTCTCCCACGACCGGAGAGGGAAACACTGGACAGTGGGATCGAAAGTTTGACCTCTGTCCCTTGTGAAGGATCATTCACTGATACTGATGACATATTGAGCAGCAAGAGAAAACAACTTGTTTCGATGGCTTCGGGCGGGTCATTGGAAGACAATGTCTTCACTAACTGTGATATATGAGAAGTCACGTGTTGATGAGTTATACTCTGTATCATTCAAACGTTCGAATAAGAGGTGGACGACGAATAATTTTGAGCAAAGAAAATCAAATGGTAAATCTCAAAAGCGTGTAAGTTTACATTAGCGATTGCAATAGAATATACAGTTGCCAATATTTTGTATTGTATGTATTATATGATATTTTCCTTGTATATAATTATTTTCTTGACGACAGCATGTTAATGCAAAGATGAGAATTTTTCTTAGTATTTTTTTTCCTTGCCTTTCAAAGATATTATTTTATTTTTAAAAATATCCAATATTTTTGTGGATGTTTAGATTGTCAACTTTTTCTATTATACTTGTTCATTGATCTCTCAACTTGAAATATCAAACATCATAAATGTGTAAAATTCAATTTCGAAAACGTAAGTAATATAAACATGATATTGGATTATATTAGCATTTGATGCTTGTTTTGCAAAGAGTCTGAAGGGTTTGATTTTAGTAGATGTCTCAAAAACAAAATAAATTGCTCTTATTTAAACTTCCGTACGTAATGCTGATTCGCACGTTTACTGTATGCAGTAGCTAATAAAACTATAGTCTGTTCAAAGCTACAGTTTCCACCACTATTTCTTAATATTTCGCTATTCATAAATATATTTGAGTTTATTCTATGTTCATTCATAAGAATAAAAAAATCTGTTTTAAAATGTCCCCTTTAACCCAGCTTTAAATTACAATACACGGCTAAAAAAATAAAAAGTCTACGAGAATATCTGAATAGATTAAAGATGTCAGATTTTTCCATTTTTAATCCCTATAAGAAAGGTATTTTCGAATTTGTTCGTGTTGAAAACTCTGGGTATAAAGATGCAACATATGAAAAAAAAGAAATCTTAAAATATTTTTGCTTCGCTGTAAGGTATGTGTATTTGGAAATAAAATCACCAAGGGCCCGTTTCTCAAAAAGGCCTACGTCCAGGCGTAAGTTTAGTCCGGACTAAATCAGGGACTAAACCTCAAAACTAGACTAAGTTGCGTTTCACTAAAAGGCGGAAACTTAGTCGGAACTAAATTTGGGTTTAAATCTACGTCTGCTAATGGGTAGGCGTAAGTCCTTACACAAAAATGGCGAGTGTTTTGTTTCTAAGGCAAAATAAACAGAGAATTTTGATTTTGGCTTGTTTTACGTGTTATTAAGAATAAAATTCACATCTATTTAAATATTTGTACATGTACGTATAACTTTAAAAAATATCTATTGTTCGATAACTGTTCCTATTTCTAAATAAATTAAGATAAAAATCAATTTGATAAATAATGAACTTAACTCATTAAACGAATGTAATATACGTTACTACTCGTTAATGAAATTTAACTAAAGTATGAAGAATTAAAGATGGGTATACCCCGATAACTGATAGAAACACAATAATTAAAAAAGATTCTATAATGCTGAATTATACATGTATTCCACAACAAGATAGATGTATATAAGTACGGATAGATTATTGATTTTTAAATCAATACTCACTTATTACTCAGTAACTTATTTTCGTTTAAAAATCTCTTAAGTTAACATTGTTCAACTAAGTCTATATTTATTTTCACATCATTTGAAGAAGTACCACATATATGTTTTAGACGAAGTCTGAGATCAATTTAATGTTTTAACAAATTTGAACTTATGAAACGAAACTGATGTCAAAATATTGAGAATACTCGTTTAAAAAGGAGCAACTCAAAACATTTACAAATGTAATGTGTGCTTGTGTGTGGTTGTATTGCCTTACCTATATTACTTACAATTTTACAAGACGTCTGCATTCTCATTTTTTTACTCCTAGTATCTTTACAAAACCGTGTGAAAGCTACATGTTATTTTGAATGTTTATGAATTTAGATACAATCCATTTAAGTTTGTTAAAATATTACTGAAAAATATATTTAAGAATGCAGAGTTTGTATCGTTTAGATCTATTGACAAGCGTTTGTCAAGGTTCTTGAAGATTAAGAAATTTCACATGCACGCCTTTTTGAATTTTTGGAAATCAAATTCATTAATATTATTAGTTTTAGGATTAATTGATCAATTGCGTTCATATTTAACATCGATTGTAATTCTTTTAAAATAGGTATGGTTTACTATCAATGATCTTTGTGCACATGCATATGTGTTGTTAATTTGTACTCATTTAATTGAATTGTACTTTAATTATTTGAATTCATGATAGTTTTGTTTCATCATATTTAAGATGCATGTATATCAAGGGATGTTTTTTTTATTTCGAAGTTGTCGAATTCAAAAGACGTTGTTTTAGCAGTTTTAGAACAGATTGTATTATTTACAAATTTTACTAGCTTGTCATACTTATTATATAATATATAAACAATTGTATGCACCCCCCCAATAACCCAAATCAGATAGAGAAAAAAAGTAAGACTCAAAAGTATTGTTAAAACCGCAAAGACGCAAAATATCTTATACGGAGAGGGATAGGGGATTTTTAAGATGCCTTTTCCATCAAACTTTATAGAAATTTTTATTTATAAAACTTTCTTCGAATAGGGAGGGGTTCTTAGATGATTGCTTTTATATCTATATTTTAATCAACATACTATATACAGGGTTATTTTCGTCCCGTGTAATTTTTGCCCTTCTTCACTTGCAAACAGTTTCGCTTCGTCGTGAATTCGCCCAGTCACAGTTGAGTTTAAAGTTATTAATATTAGACGTTGAAAATAGTCAAGCCTATAATTCGCCCGCTGACAACGAGGGTGAAATGGTTGAAAATTAAACGGGGGCGAATAATTCCCTGTATACAGTATATATTACTTTCAATCCCCCCCCCCCCCCAAAAAAAAAAATAAACCAAAACAAAACAATTCATTGATTAAACTAAAAAAAGGAAAGGGAGTTGGGGAGACCCCGGCCTGAAATGTTGATAAATCCTGTGTTGTTAATTGTAGACAATATCTTTCATACTTTTATCATTTGAATCGCAGAAAAATCAAGAATCGTTTCCATGTCACTGTCTAAATTCTTACAAAATTGGAACAGAGGATGGAAATTTTCTTCCTTAAGTAGACATAAACAACGTTCATGTACATGTTATTTATACAGTGGATATTTTCGACTTCAGTAGGTTGCTGTTTAAATCATAGTCATATTATTTTCTATAAATAATTTAGTGATATGATATAAAAGAATCGGGCCTTATCCCAGTAACTGAAAGTGTCTAAATATCTATGTGAAGCACGACCTATTATTCTGCACACGTATGGGGCATATCTACTGTATCATGCCCCTGCATTCTATTAATATTTTCAATTCTACACGAATATTACAGTTAATTTTGTTCAATTAATATGTACTATTGTGCCTCAATATCGTCTGTAATGCATTCAATTGTCATATATTTGGTTTTTGCGACCTCTTATATCTGCCTTTTTCATATCTGTATTTCTCTAAAATTTCATTATGTTAGCAACGTATAGACATTTGTTCTACTTTCATTAATATAAACTGTTACGAACAACTTGAACTATGCACATTCAGTGATATAGTTAAGTATAACATGTGTACTTTCGAACAAATGTACTATGAATTGGAAAATTGATCCACCACATATAATCATAGCCTCAAAGCAAAGAAAAAATACGATATGCGCATGCTTAGTACTCAGCTGAAATGTCTTAAGTTCTTCGACATTTAAACCCTAACTTACGCCTCTTTTGGAAACGCAACTTAGAACCGACTAAATATTGGCGTAACTTCGTTAGTCGGACTAACTTAAGCCCAGATTTACGCCTTTTGGAGAAACGGGACCCTGGTGATTAAAAAAATAACATGGGACTGACTATAACTGATTTTAGCACGTATTAATGGCAGCAAACAACAAATGCATTATACGGCATATTTTTTATCTTTTTGTGTGAGGTTTGTAAATAAAGATTTTTTTTTTCAATACTTCTTTGATCTTTATTTTTTCAAAATTAATATCAGTTGCATGAAGAAAGTCTTTTTCAAATAAATCGTAAAGAATTGATTCGTGATACATGTGTAGCCCCAATGACACAGTAAAAGAATCTGAAGAAGAGAGTCAATTTATTATTTTGAATTAAAAATTGACCACAATGAATGTGTAACATTTCTGGTTCTGAACCAAATTTCTACGCATGATGCATTATGGGATGTACTAATTTAGTATCTATCAATCACACGGCACTTCTGGTAAGTCGATGTAATTTATTCTATTCAATCAAAACAGTTTTAGCATGGACAAATGGCAGAATCACAACACATGTGCGATATAACTGAAATATGAATAAGCTTTAATCAAAACAACGACATAGAAGCTTTAGAATCAGTATACATGTACTGTTTGTCTACGAGCTTTTCCGTTTTTTTTCCGATTGCGACAGAGAGTTAGCGGAGGATGCTCACTCCTCCTAGGCACCTGATCGTGCCTCTATCTTTTTGGAGGTCCGTGTTGCTCTGCTTTGAATTTGTATTTCGTTTTATGGATGTTTGAGATGTTTGACGGTTTGTTATTGTCATTTTTTCATATACTCAGAAGATATCACAGAACAGTGACGTAAAATTTATTTTGATAAGATCTAATAACATTTCATTTCTTTCATGGACAACTTTGATTGAAATGCATAGCTACACAGGAACAGATGAAAAAACAAGTGCATGAAGATGTTAAGATAAATTGTATTCATTTGTGTGAACTACATTCGATTCCAGTGATCTTCTAAATGTCTGGTAACTTTAAAATTGTTGATCTTATGACTGATGTACATGTATTGCTGTACAACTATTAGAGCACTACAAGAACACTTTGATTACTTTTTTAATTATATTAATGAGATTGATAAGAGCAATGATAGTTACAGAAGACAAAACCCTACCATGTATTTACCATTACAATTCGTTCTCAAGAAACGGACTATTCAGCAGAGGAGGAGGATCAATGTATTTTGGTATTTTTTTATGGTCTCTTTAATCCCATTCAATAAGGGCATGTGTACTTGCAATAAACTGCTCAATATACAAGTAGAATATCCTATCTGATATACGAAATTGGAAATTTAGCTTTGACTGTATGTAGACTGGACAATCAACGAAACTATATTTTTTTTAGAATTTGCAGAAGAAATGGAGACAATATGTAATTTAATAGTATTTTTCACTTTCTGTAATTTTACCTCTCAGTTTTCAGGACAGGGATAACACAGAAGTCCAATAAAAGTGGGCTCCACATAACAGAAACTTACTAATATTTTTTTTCTATGAGTTTAGAGAGAAAAAATTTAACCAAAGTAACTTAATGTGTAGGATATGTGAATTTAATTATTATTTGTGTGAATTAAAATAAAATCTTATAAATGAAAATTATAACTTTATAATAGCATCTAAATAGGAAAATATAGAGTAAATCTTTAAAAATCTCTTCTCAAGAACCATTTTGCCTGGAAAGCTGAAACTTGGGTGGAGGCATCATCAGGTTATGAAAATTCAAGTTTATTCAAACCATCATTCCCCGGGGGGGGGGGGGGGGGGTAGTGTGGGGCTACAAAGGGGGGTCAAATCTTTACATATGAATATATAGAGTAAATCTTAAAACAAAAAACTTCTTCTCAAGAACCATTTGGCCAGGAAAACTGAAACTTATGTGGAAGCATCGTCAGGTAGTGTAGATTCAAGGTTTTGAAAATCATTACTTCCGAGGGTAGGGCGGGACCACAATGGGTGGGTCGATTATTTACATAGAAATATATAGAGTAAATCCTTAAAAATCTTCTCAGAAACCACTAGGCCAGGAAAGCTGAAACTAATGTGGAAGCATCGTCAGGTAGTGAAGATTCAAAGTTGTGAAAATCATGACACCGGGGGTAGGGTGGGGCCACAATGGGGGGGAGTCGAATTTTTTCATAGGAACATATAGAGTAAATCTTTAAAAATCTTCTTCTCAAGAACCATTAGGCCAGGAAAGCTGAAACTTGTGTGGAAGCATCGTCAGGTAGTGAAAATTCAAGTTTATACAAATCATGATTCCCGGGGGTAGGATGGGATCGCAAAGGGGGGAGGGGACAAATTTTTAGATAGGAATATATAATGGAGAAATATCTTTAAATCTTTTTTCTAAAAAAACATTTGCCTAGAAAAGCTGTAACTTTAGGGAAAGCAACTTCAGATAGAGTAGATTCAAATTTGATCAAATCAAAATCTTTAGTAGTAGGGTGGGGCCACATTAGGGATCCAGTTGTACGAAGGAAAACATTTTAATTATTCACAAAAAAATTAAAATGCTATTATATATGCTTTTACTTTTTTGCAAGCATTTTTATACCCACACTTTCTAAAGAAAGTTCGGGTATATTGCTGTTATTCTATTCAGTCCGTCCGTCCGTCTGTCCGTCCGTCTGTCACGTTTTACTTTCTCAAACTGCTCTTGCATCGTATAAACTAGCAATCTGAACTCTTGGAGTTTGATTGAGGGTGTCATTTTGTTTTGTAAAAAAGTTTCAAAAATTCTCTGGTAGTCCTGGGGATCAAATAATTGGTAAAAAATGACGTTTTTTCACAAAAAACCTTCTTCCTCGAACTCCTCCTACATTTCCAACATTAGGCAAATCATCTCTTGGAATATGTTTTGGGGTGTCCTGTAGATGCGCGATAAGGTTTCGGAAATTTAAATTTTGTGCTAGGGTCATTTGGTGGCTGAAAAATGACGTTTTTTTGACAAATAATCTGGTTTCAAAAACGTCAATTTTTTTTTGCAGTAGCCAAATGATCTTCCAGAATTTGATTGGGGTGTCATTTTGAAGTGTGATCAGGTTTCAGAATTATTTTTTTTTTCATCACAGGGATCGGTGGGCAACAAAAAATGACGTTTTTTTTTTTTTGCAAAAAAAGTATGGTTCCCAGAACTCCTCTTACAACTTTTGGAGTAGCTCCGTCATCTCTTGGGATATGATTGGGGCTGTCCTATAGATGTGCAATAAGGTTTTAAATATTTAAATTTCATCCAGGAAATCAAATAGCAGCAAAAATTGACGCTTATCACGCCTAAAAATACATAGATCCCAGAACTCCTCTTATGATTTAATGAATAGACATGTCACATCTTGGGATATGATAGGGGCTGTCCTATAGATGTGCAATAAGTTTAGAAAAATTAAATTAAATCCTGGTAGTCAAATAGTAGCAGAAAATTAACATTATCCCATGTGCGGATATAGAGATGGGGTCAAGGGGGGGGGGTCCAGAGACCCCCCCCCCTTCCAAAAATCAAATTTCTTTAAAACGCATTATAAAATTGCCAAACTTATGCCTTGAAAGCACCACAAAAATAAAATGACTTCTTTTCTCTTAAAATAAAAAAAACCTTGCATTTATTTGATTTAATTGTCGAATGATAAATCAAATTCAACATATAATTTGGGGTCTTAAAAGATTTTATAAACTGTTAAAAAATGTTTTTAAAAAAATCACATTACACCTTGCATAATTGTCAAATAATCTATTGATATGATCAGAAGTCTTATTTTCTACCTGGGGATCAATAACTAATATTAAAGTTAAAATTAATAACAAAAAACGATTAAAATTAAATGTTTATCCTCCACATCCACCCCCCACCCAACCAATCAAACCTCAGGTTCTAACGAGTTAGAGTCTTACAGTAGCGAATTATAAATCATTTCTTGATTGGTATTTTTCCCTAGATGCACATTAAAATTTGGGAAATTGCTTTTTAATTTTTAAGATAAACAAAATGTTATATGTATTCGGGGCAATTGTAAAGTCTCCTGAAGTGTGAAGCAGATCAGTCTTTTATCTTACCAACCTACTGTCTGTAATTCCTGCCCCTTGTATATTCCGAATACACAATTAGCGTCTGCTTTCAGGGGTTTACCTCTGACAGGTTTACTCTCTGTGTCCACTCTGGGTTTACTTTGGGATTACTCTGGGTTTACTCTGGGTCCATTCTAGTAAACCCGGAGTAAACCCAGAGTTACTCAAAAAGTAAACCCAAGGTTTAGTTGGGGTTTACTTTCTGTTAGTTTGATTCTGATTCTGATTCTGATACTGTATGAATAAGATAAAATACTTTATTATTTCCAGTTCTAAAAAGTCAGGGTGTATCCAAGGGGGTATAACCTATATACCATTTGATGCGCAATTTATGACACAAAGAGCAAGAATAAATATGGTTTAGGGATGGGGATCTCAAAAGTTATCAAAATATATCATCATTTCCTATTTCAAGGGGGGGGATATTATTCAAGATATTTAGTATTTTCCTGTTCCATGGGGTCAGAACAATCCCATAGTCAGTTTGTATGTACATTGTGTCTGCACTAGTTTTTCTTCTGAATGTCATATTTACGTTTATATGTCTGCTCTCTAAAAGATCTAGCCAGCATGTTGTGAGTAGATTGTTGTTTATAGTAGTGGCCTACATTATATTTGATGCATCATAATACATTAAGAAAAAAAAGACCCCTTCCTTCCTATTATAACTCATATAAACATGATAAGTCTCTACACTTACTTACATGTAATACACAAATTTAATACAAAATGTAAGTCTGAAAAAATAACTTTTGCAATTAAAATGACATAAACTGTACAAATGCGATTGGATAGGTGATACAGTATGCTGGCAAATGGAGATCACTTATTTAGAAAGTGAAAGTAAAACTTATACCTATACCGCATTCGGATCACGCTCGCCCTTTTCCGTAACCGATAAAAAAATTATTTGCGGTGACGGAAATGGCCGAGTAATGACCTATACCGATTGATCTATACCGGTGGCTCATAATATTGTTCTACTACATGTTTTATGCTTACCTATATTAGTCAACATCATAATGATAATCCAATTAGAGCACAATATGAATCCCTTTTGCTGATCATCACAAAAGAAACGTTTATGCATGTTATATGTAATTAATCCTTTTCTGCATATGGAAAACACATAACGGTATGTACACCACGTGAAACCCATCTAAAAGACGAGCTGGGTAAAACTAGTACCCGCTAATGCGACCTGCAGACCTGTGTTAAGTACGAAAATTCAGACAAAGATCAGTTATTTGTAACATGCATGTATTTTTATGACTTTATTCTTCAAAACCCACTGCACTATTTTATTAGGTAAATAACTATGCAAAGCACACATTTCAGTCATAAGGTGGTACAGGACACCTGCATATTGTGATGTACTCCCTATTGAAATAAACAATAAAGTATAACTAGAGCCGAGCTCGTTGCAAGCAACGAGAAGGTCTTCCGTTACAGCTTCAAGTCGAGACAATCTGATTAAAATCATATCCTTGATCCCCCTCCTTGTTTTTCTATTTTCGCTACAAGAGGAGTTGTACGTGAGTTGTACGACGAAATGATGCCAGATGTTCGTGAATCTTTCGGTATCAGCAAGTAAGAGATGGAGCATAAGTTGATATTAGACGTCCTTAGGGAATCTACAGAATGTATTGGCATAACTTCCAAATCTTGTAACTGAGGAATGGAACCGACGATTTCATTGGTCAAAGCAAAGTTCACCAGAAGGTGACCTCAAGTGGGGTTTCTTCAAATCATCGTATAGCGACTATAGAAATTTTAATCAGATTGCAAGTCAAGAAAGGATTGTCATTCAGTCTTTACAAAACCACCCCTCTTCTTCTTACACTTGTCAGAGTCTGACAGTTATTGATAGGAGGTCATCTTCACACTACCTTAACTTCTGACCAATCAGGGCTTTAGAAAATCAATTTGAACTCTTCTAAAGGAGACAGAAAATTTAATTCATGCCTATTTTCTATTATATTAGTGCAACCTCCAGACTGCATAGTATTGAAGAGTTACACTTCCCATAAAACAGATAAAGGCATGTCTGTGATAAGCTAGGGGTATATATTTAGATTGTATGCAAATTTAAAGGTCACAGAAAGGTGACCTCTTATTGATACCTATCCGACCCCGTTGAGTGTAAGGAGAAAAGGGTGGGCTGTCATTAAACTGGATTGTCAATATGATAATAGTAAGTTCAGAAAACGAGGCTCACTTTCAAAGTATTATTTTCCTACCAGACAAACTCTCCTTTTAACTTATTGCACGGTTATATCAATTTATGATAACTTAAAACACATCTCTTATATGAACATATATTTAATTATTCCAACCAGAAAATCGATAAATACGTTTACATGTATGTACAACTGATGACAGGTTTCAAACTACTGGTATGCCTATATCATAGTGAAATAAACACAAAATCCACTGCGTTGACACAAAATCCACTGCGCTGATGCATGGAAAAAAGTGTAATATTTTTTTTTTTGCCTTGAGCGCTCATCTAGAAAGTGTGTGGGGGTGGGGGTGTCAATACCCCAAAATTTAATTTTCTAAATGTAAATTCAGAAAATGTTGGCAGGGATGGGGGCAGAACTCCAAATGAATCAAAATCCTTTTTGTCACTTTTGTGTGACAGGAAGAGAGACCTCTGGTTTACAATTATTTCTATCACGTCACATATACATGTTTTAGTTATAATATTTTGGAATTTTTTAAAGATACAATGTCATTTATTTGATAAAAATCATATATTTATACATACATGTATTAACATGTGACGTGTGAACCTAAAAGTAATCAATTTTGTTCAGTTTTTTACTTGAGTAACAGAAAGGCATAAACCAGGGTTTTGTACAGAGCACTGTGTACATTGTACATGTATATTTAAACCAAACCAAAAGAGATGGTGTGACGTCAAAACAATTTGTTTTTGTTTTTAAACAAAAGAGTTCTACATAATGTTAACCTCGAGCTCCAGAAAATACGATTTCTCTAACTTAAACATTTACAACAATTAATAAAATCCGTCGAACAACACATATCTATACCATTTAATTGTAACTTTGAGAAGTGCATACATTTTTGGGAGGCAACTGTGTCGCTAGTCTGTAAGTCAAGTGAATTATGTCCTAAGGTCTTTTAAAGAAATAAGAAACTGTCAACACTTGCAGTACTCTGATGATTTCTATGGCGACCGACTGCATTGAATAACGTATTTCATAACTTCTAAACGTGAGAACAAATAATTATTAAATATTATTTAACATTTTTGACTTAAAACTTTAAACTTATATTCAACAATTGACCACTTCAGTGATAGCTCACTTCCAAGTGTATTTTAATTACATAACAATTGATGATCTGCATCCA
Organism: Magallana ariakensis; assembly: GCA_020458035.1. NCBI lineage: Eukaryota > Metazoa > Mollusca > Bivalvia > Ostreida > Ostreidae > Magallana > Magallana ariakensis. The sequence goes on along the minus strand of CM035812.1, from coordinate 73,908,969 downwards.
TAAATTACCTATGGCTATCTGTGTCCAGGGTTGTGTGCACTCAAAGGCCGAGGGTTTTATCCGGTCACACCTTAGGTAAGTTCAGGTAGGGTTGAAGCCTATATTGAAAGAGGTGAAACCCCGAGGGAAACACGCTCGCTTGTGTATACATGTCTATATACACGGAGTATTAAAGTGATCTCAAAAGAGTTTTTCCGTTTATTTAAAAAGAATATCGTATTTATATGTACTTATAAAACAAATTGTTCTTCGTTGAAATGAATATAAACGCATGAAAAACCGTGTGCGACATGTGCAAAATCTTTCGTTTGATCAGTTGATTGAACAAGTTTCTGTCGGGATTAACTGAGAATATATCCGGATGTTTTGTGAATTATACAATCACCCCGCCGTACTCAAATACTAATGCAACTTTGCAACCAATGCTTGTAAATCTTTTCCGATCAGCTGCTAAATTAAAGTGCACAAAAATTCTACCAGCTGCGCATGCACCAGAGCTGTCTGTATTTGTTTCTCTTCCGGTTTCAGCTCGTGAATTTTCTCAAAGAAATGTGATAACTAACGATATAAATCGTGAACGCAATATTTGATTTCATTTAATTATTTATTCTCAATTATTCACAAACATCTTTATTGATAAACGACGTCTTTCATGGATACATGATCGGCACCACATGATTTTGACAGACTATAGGTGATCAGCGCATTTAGAGTGGTACGAGTAAATTTTTAATTCATATCTTTTAATATTTCTTTTGTTTAAAGTGCTAAAAGATAGCGATTTATCGTCACGGTATGCATCAAATCAAAAGAAAAATGTTTATTCGCCGTCGTCGCGAGCGCTAGGCATGGTATACACAGGACGAGTAAACAAATGCCAATCATTTTCTAACATCCAAACTGGGGCCTCGATTTAGGTGATTAACAAGGGTTACACTGACCAGGTAAATTTGAAGGCGGTGCTTATTTTCTCGGTCTTAAAGGGACACGAGATTTTCGGTCGCTCGGGGGGATTGAATTAACAAGCAGACTGGCCGAATAAACACACATATTGCAAAGTGAAACACATTAGGAAGAACGTTAACAAATAAGGAGTCACCAGAAATTGATTTTCGACACATATAAATTTTCGATTTTTGTTCGCCAATTTTTAAAATTCAGCTCGAACGGGGGGGGGGGGTTGGGGGGCGGAGCAGCACAGATATTACTTTGTTTTTAAACATCCTAGAACGCTTCGAAAATTAATGATTTTTTTTACTATGTAAACCCTGCTAAAATTTGGTACAACTCTTAAGAAAACTTATTTTACTTTCTACACTATTTAATTTTTGTGTTGGTCGAATATTAATTCCTACACCAGTATATATACATATATCCATGTGCATATATGTCTCGTTGACCAGGCAAAGTTTGAATATTGTCTTAAAAGTGTTAAAGTCTGTAAAAAGTCTAAGCAATAATTAACGGAAATGATCATGAGTAACTACAGTCGATTCATCGTCGGACCCCACGGATTTCCATCTGTTATATTGCTTGAAATCAGTGTAACGGATTTAAAACCCGTGGGTTCCGACGATGCAGTATATTAATCTTAAGTTAAACACATATCAATTTTACATATGCCGGTAAATATCTCGGAATTTTATTATATTTAATATTTATTTATACAATCGGCCTTGCATATTTAGAATCAAATTGATAGATTACTTTTATTCAATTAATGAGAGGTTTTTACAAGATTTTTCGCCCTAACGATTAAATCAACGCTAATAAAATCAACTGAATAAGGGAGATAAATTCATCTTTCATTTAAAACCAATATAAATGAAAATTAAATAAACAAATAGTTTCGTGTTCGTACAAAATATCAATAAACATACACGTGTGATAATGTACATGTAGATGTCCCCTCGCGCGCGATCTTCTCGGCCATGTGCGAGCGTGCGAGGGATGATCATCATTTAAAGGGGTAATCTTTGTGGTTTTTTGTTGTTGATCTAAAACATTATTAGTACAGTTCTTAGAACATTTTATACTTACAAACCCACCATTGATTTATGTCTGACGATGTTTTGGATTAGGAATAATATCGGATTTTATAATTTTCAGAAAGACTTCTTAATTTACATTTTCAATAAAACATTAATAACTTAAAATTAAAACAGTTCCTGTATTTGCGGCTATATAAACTCAAAACAAGTACATGAAAGACGCGAATCTGGTGTATTAGATAACCGCTGACCGAATGGTAGTGCACCCGCGGCCGATCTCCTCGGCCGCGGGCGAGGAATAGGTTACGTAAAGTTACAACACACACAGCTCGGAACCCAGGAAGATTTGAAATGTTTGCAGTATAATAATGACTAAAATCTACCAAATAGAAGTTATTATTTTTTTACTTAAAACCCACAATTGATCTATGCCTGATATTACTTCCGATTGAGAATGACATTTCTTTTATTAATTAACAGAACGTTTTCTTAATTGACACTCTATCATTTAGTTCAATTTGAAAAGAATAAACGTCTATGTGTGATCAAAATTAAAACAATTCTTGTTTTCGGCTAAATGAACTCATAAATTGAGAGACGTGACTCCGGTGTATTAGATAACCGCTGACCGCTAGGTAGTCCAGCCGCGACCATGGCGACCGACTTTCTCGGCCGCAAGCGAGGGATAGCTTACGTAATGGTTCACACACAAAGCTCTGATTCCAGATATATTTTAAATGCACGCAGCATGATAACTAAAATGTATCACATAGATTTATTTTTTTCCGGTAGTTTGTGTGATTTACTAGAAAAGAAAAAGAATGTTTATATTTTCTGTTTCTCATTTTCTAGGATTGTGCAGAATTTACGAAGATGACTTAAACTCCTCACATAAAAGCATGTATCCTAAAAAAATTATTTTTTTCTTATGAATTAAAGCCTCCTTTTTAAACAGGCATACTGTCTGTCGTAACTTAATGTCAGTTGTACGCACAATGACTTTCGTTAACTTGCCAAATAAACACAGGTACATGTTAACATGTAAAGCTTTTTACACTCATACTACACAACTCACCAACAAAATAACATTGTAACGACATTTATAGGATCCCAACAAACAACTTTTCCAGCGTCAGCTATATCAAAATCCTAGCCGTTTTTTAGTTATTTAGCAAACACTTTCAAGGGCCCTTGGCCCTTAATTTAAGGAGCCAGCCCTTTTTTATTGGTGTCAAATGAAAGTCCTTGACATTCTGCACAACTTTTATTCTACATGTTTTAACAAAATATTTTTTGTTTAAAAGATACAAAGGAAAATATGTCTAAATTTTCGCACTTTTTGGAACCCTGTTTTTTTGACCCCCTACCTTTTTCTAAATAAAGTAAGTAATCCAAAAACAAAAACCGATGTGCAAAATTTCAATGTCTCTGTTATTCAAATTCGTTGGATTCCCATTCCCTGCTATCATAGTCTTGGAGCCTTTGTCTGGAAACGAAAGGCCCTAATTTTTTTAAAAAGGGGAATAACTCGTTAACGAAAGAGGATTTTTAAAATTTATGAAATGGTTTAGATAGTGCTTTGTAAAGTCTATAAGCCCTGAAAATTTGAGCAAAAATCGTTCAGAAATGAGCAAGATATGAAGCCTCAAAGTTCGCGTCTAGGAAGAAAAAAAAAGAAAAATAAGAATAATCTTAATCTGCACAATAATATAAAGGTCTTCCGTTGGAAACGGAAGACCTTAAATATAATATTTTCCCCAAAAATAATGTTACCAAACAGTGAAGCGCAATGGGTTAGAGCGTTAACTACGTGTCTGTAGGTAGAGAATTCAAATACTGCTGGAGCTTTTCTATTTTTTACTTAAGTTTTAAAACTTTAAAAACTAATTTTTTTTTTGCCAAATACATGTACTGTAAAAATTTTAAAATTCTAAAACATAATCATTTTGATTCTAACGCACTTTTATCCACATAAAGATCGACATGTGTCTTATACCACCTTAAATCAGTAATCATATCTTCTGTCCTGGCAGTTTTGCATTGAAAATCATTGTGCAATATAACTATGTCATTTATATTGCACTGTTTAAAATCTTCTTTGTTGCAACTACATGTACAGGCAGGCTTTCGTTGTTATCAAAATATTCTGATGTTTATTTATTCCTTAGGAGTGTGCAGGTCTGTAGCTCCCAGTCTGAAAAAAAGTTTGATGGACGACCTGGGAGCTACAGTGCCTCCCATAGTAAAAAAAAAAGTGGAATTTACAACGCACAAAACATTGCGCTAGTTTTGGACTAATTAAACTTATTTAAGCACAATTTCTGTGGAACAAAAATAGTACCATTAAATTCCTCTTGCAATTTACTACTGATATCTTCTTTTTACTTGCCTCAGACTTTCTCCAAAACAAGCTAACTGACCTTGGAAAATGAGGTATGTTAAATTCACATCAAGATCTAGGGGTGCCATTTTACATGTTAACAAACTGCACCACTTCACTTATTGGGCTGGTAATTGTTTAAAAGAATATCAGAGGCAAGTAAAAAAGACAACATCAGTAGTAAATTGCATGAGGAATTTAATGGTATTAATTTTTTAGACCGGTAGCTACATACCTGCAGCTATACATGTACATATGCTTAAATTGTAAAATCTTTTCTTCATCTTTTGCAGATAGGGGAGAACTAGTGTTTACAAATGTGTTCGCTGTTCAGGAAAAACTGACAGTGATGGTGGAGAATTCAAAGCGGAGGAAACAAGAAGAGATTGAGAGGATGAAGCGGCAGCTAGAGGAGAAGGAACAGGTGGTGCTCTCGGGAAGAGGGGGTGGGGTGGGGGATGGTTCAATTGTTTATCATGTGCTTCTTTTAATATGTCAGGCGCTCTGGCAATTTATGTCAAAGTTTAAAATAACTAATGTGGAAAAGGGGTCACAGATGAAGTAAAAGAAGTTACATAAGTATGGCATGTTACATGTATGTCAATTTTTGTACTTTTTTAAATTTAAAAACTTATAATTTGAACTCACACAAGTACATTTTATTGAATGACTTTTACAACATGTATTTAGAAATTTAGAAGTTAAAAGAATTTTTGGTACTGTTTTTGTTCTAAAAAGTATAAGTCTGTCACATGTACTACTTAACTTAACTGTGATCGAAAAACTAATGACCAAATTTTGAGATTTAAATTTGAAATAAAATTCAAATCCAGTGTTTTAAGTTTTAAGTTCATCTATTTTTTTGGGGGGGGGGTTGTTTTGTAATTGGATGATTTGATGATGTACCATATTTTTTTGCATTTCAGAAACGCTTCGAAGGAACTAAAGTCACAGTAGAAACTTTTTTAGCATGGAAAACAAAGTTTGATGCAGAAATGGCGGAATTGAAAAAACAAAAGATTCAAAAAGAAAAAAAATAAGGGCCTTACATGTAGTTTATAATTTGTTATCATTATTGTGGTAATGGGGATAACTAAATTCAAAATACTTGTATTCTTTTACAATTTGAATTTTTCTATTTTTGGAATTGATAAGGGTCCTTCATCATTTAATAGACTGATATAATTGCTACAAAAATTTTCTGAATTTTTTATCACATTGATACTGGTAAAATAACATGAAAAAATGACAATAACAAACCGTCAACCATCTCAAAAATCCAGAAATCGTAATACAAATTCAAAGCAGAGCAACACGGACCTCCAAAAAGATAGAGGTAGGACCAGGTGCCATAGAGGAGTGAGCATCCTTTGCTGACAGGTCACATTCGCCGTGTGCTCTTTGTCGTAATCGGGAAAAAACCGGATAAGTCCGTAGACAATTAGGTGATTAATTATGGTCTATTAATTAGTATGAAAAACGTCAGTCAGCATGCGACCAAGTGGAAGATTGTATTTGCTGACAATGTCATTGAATCGACCATAGAACTTACGAAAAGATGACTTTAAACGAGACTCTTGATAGTTCTGCTTTATCAACTTGTTTGTCAGTAGCTTGCCTCGTCTTAGAAACTGTTCATACGAAGAGCATGCCCTTGCGTATCGAATTAATTGAGAGACAAAAACACCATATGCAGGTGATTAAGGTATATTGCTACATAAGTTAGGAAAGTTGACTATAGAAAAATTGAAGTCATCGCGTTTATCATAAAGTTTTGTTGTTAGGTTACCATCAATGTCCATTTCCAGTAAATAATCCAAATATGAAACAGATGACACAGACTCTGTGGTATCTTTTATTTCAAGTTCACTCGGATATATCGAGTCGACGTAAATATGTAAATCACAATTGTTAATTGATAATTCGTCGTCGATATACCTGAATTTTGAGTTGAAGGCCACAGCGAGTGATTTATTTTTTTCACGTACAAGTTTTTGAATAAATTCTGCTTCATAAGAATACAAAAATAGGTCTGCTAACAATGGGTCACAATTGGTACCCATGGGAATTCCAACAGACTGATCGAAGACTTCATTTCCAAAAATTACATAGATGTTGTCTATCAGAAACTCAAGCATCTTTTTAATGTCAACTTCAGAGTACCTGTGTGTGCAATCAGAATGGTTTTTAACAAAATAATTTTTTAGATTTCCAACGACAAGGTAAGCATTTTTACGACTTCCATTTTTATTGAAGAAACAACTGTCGATGATATAAAAAAGCCTAGATTTTAATTTGTCGTTGGGAATGATTGTATCAAGTGTTGAAAAATCGTACGTTTTGATGCTATTGATTTTGGTACGATTTTGTGATCTCAAAGTTTCTAATAATTCTTTAGAGTTTTTTAGTATCCACATCTGATTCACACCACTTCTGGAGTATATTGTTGTACAGTACTCTTGAAGTTTCTCCTTCACTACTGTAAGCATTTTAGTAAGGAGTAAAGAGAGAGGTTTGGTAGAACATTTACTGGACCTGATATATATCTCTGTTTGTAAGGACTTTTGTGAAGCTTTGGAATCCAGTACAAATAAGGTAAATCAAACATCTAATTTTCATTGAAAATTTTAATTGCATGGATCAACATGTTTTACAGGAAAGGAAATGTTTTTGAGAGATGAGTCCATGGCAGATTCAGACTTAAAACTTTTGGAGTCAGGTTTCATTGATAAAAAACTTTTTTGCACAATTCATAAAAAAACCAATATAGATCACAGTATCCAAGTGAAAATTTCCTTGTTAATCCAAGAAAAAAACAATTGTAATTTTTTATGTGCAATTTTTTATACTTTTTAATTTCCTTGTTTCTACCAGTAATGCTTGTATGCTATCATTTAAACTCTCTTTACACACATTTCTTTCCATTTAGAAATCACTTTTAATTATATTGCTTTTGAGCTTATTTGATGATTTGAGTTATCTCCTTTTCAGAGGAGAAAGGTGTAGAAGTGGATAAATCCCTCTTCCAGGACATGGATGACCTTGACATGGATGACGACCTTGAGGAAGCGGGAGATTGATGACATTTTTTAACTTAGCTCATTAAATTTGTTAATGACTTATTTATTTACCTTATTACTACTTGCATTCTTACATTATTTTTAAAATTTACAGAGAATGTTGTACATGTACAGAAATAAAAAGACTAATTTCTGCAAAAAATAAATCATGTCTTAAAATTAAAACTTTGATATTTTTAAGTTTGAGTGAAACAAAAGTTGACATGATTAAAAGTCATTATGTATTTTGATATCTTTTATTTCAAGTTGTTTTAATCAAATATCCAGAGAAAAGGCTTTTTCTAGGTGCAATATTAGATCTCCCTTGGTCTGTCCTGACAACCCATATCTGGTCACCGAGATTTAGACTCAAAGTTAGAGAGACTGAGTCGGACACTTGGTAGGGTATTCCTTTCACAGACAGGTAGACCTCTGGGATGCCATTTTTGGAGATGTAACTTTCAAAAGTTCCTGACAAAATATAGACGATAGTCTGGAAGTTGTACAATCCTGCCACAGGAGCTTGGAATGATCCTGAGCTGGCATCATATGCGTGGCCTAAGTTGAATTCAGTAGAATCAAACTTGAGTGTTTTTCTGTTTGAGTAGGACCAGTTGATGTGTCGGAGATTCTGGTTAGAAATGCTATTGGGGTGTCAGACACTGAAAGTAACATGAATATATTGTAGATTTTCTTGATGGTACGCAAAATGGTGAACTTGTTGTAATATTTTGAAAATCAAAAATTGGATGAAAATGGTACAATGATTAATAATTGTACTTGCATTGACTGCCCTTGCTTAGTAACTTGCTAGTAATGTCGGACAAGTTCCTTAAGCTCTCCCTCATATTTACATTCTCGGAATCCACAAGCTGTGTTATCGTCTGCAGAGAAGACGCCATGTTGTTTTGTTTGAGTGAGATTCCCTGTACGTCACGCTGTAACGCCGAGCATGCTCTTTGGCCGTTCGTGACTGATCAGCGCTGTGATTTGTCTCTCTAGCGTTGCTATCTTGTTTTCCAGCGACTCTCTGTAGTATTTCTCTGGCAAGCATGTTATTCAATATAGTTGTGTTTCTGGAAGATGAAGATGAATTTTCTGAATTGTTTCCCGAGCCTGTACATGCTGTGTGAAAAAATCCCAAAATTTCCACCAGAACGATGAAATATCCATGTTGCATTATGTGTTTCCGTGGCGGTCCGATTCAGTGGGCAGGGTGCTAGTTGAGCAATCTTGACCTTGGAGGACCCTGATGTGTGGTCATCGTTTATGCAGCTGGGAATTGGCGCGATAGTATCGTGACTCTCACCCGAGATAAACTGTTAACACAGCTGTTTCACGTTTTTCAAAATCCATGACCCCACGGAAATCCATAGCCTTCCAAAACTGCAGGTGTTGTAGACTGTCATATAGAAATAGTTATAATAGTTTTTACCTCAGTAGAAAATACGGGGGGGGGGGCTGGTGGGTAGGTGTTGTCCCTATGTATGGTCATTTTTTATAATTAACGCCTCTAGTAGAAAGAGAGTTTCAATATTGCAAAACCTCCCAACCCATTTAACTCCCAACCTCCTTCAGCTGGCATGGAGAAACTTACCCTTAATATTACATATGGAAGATAAAAGACATCATGGACTCATCATTAACGAATGTTAATCAACTCCATTGTCTCGGATTTACTAAATCTGAGAATAAATCTCGGAATACTCCGATAAAGTTATTTCAATTTCATATATTCAGTTTATAGATAATGATGTTCCAGATGTATAGTAGGAGATTCGGCTTGACGATTGAAATTTCAGCCTTTGTATTGTGTTGTGACTTTTTAAAGCAGTCTAAACCACGACAATTTGTGAAAGATATGACATAATAAGAATATTATACAGCTGTATATGATAATTTTCCTTGTTTCCAACTTAATATCAACAGAAAATATTTAATTTACAACATAAAAATAAATAACTAAAATATTTAACCCCCCCCCCCCAAATAAGGACATTCGATGTCGTTCTTTAACAAAAGTCTATTTCCCCGTCTCTCTTTTCTTGATCAACATATGTTGTGCTCTGAATGTGATAGGTTGAAAGAAGAAAAAGACAACCAAAAATTAAAAATCAAAAATTCTATATAGCTAATTAAATGGATGTACTCAATTGTGTTTGTTTATAGTATATACTTTAGTCAGAGAAAGCTTAAGTTATATACTACACTTGAAGTCACGTCAAACTGTTTATCAGCGATGCTGTTATCAGTGTATTTGTTTTGTATGTTTATACCTGTATAGTCAATCCAAGATTCGAACAATGATACGCATAATACGTAGAGAAAGTCTCGTTTATACTTTTAATACCAATATGACTGCATGTATTTTCTCATCAAACACTGTGGATCCCATGGAGATGAGCTAGACAGTTTCCTGTTATGGTGTTTCCGAAAGCATTCAATGTATCTAGTCAAAGTAAGTGTTTCAAATTGTTAGTACTCAGTATCTTGTTGCATGGCCCAGTCTGGCCCCTTCAAATTTAAGTACACTTATTCATCTATTAGCTAATTCCGTTAAATTGCTTATATAATGTGTTGCACACAATTTAACACTTTACAACGTTATCAGGGTCAGTGCTGTGTTGATAGTAAGTTTTTTTTTTAAATACAGAAATGACGATTAAGCTTTATAATATTTGTTTATGTTTGGTTATGTCTCCAAGGCTACGAGTTTCAATTACAATATCAGAGCCAATTTAAGAATCTATGGCGAAAGACAATTAGTGAACTACAGAATGTGAAGGTTAAAATCGATGATCCGTGTTGTGTCTATCACAACAATTCAAAAGACGGAAGGGTTTAAAGCACTGTCTTATCAACACATTGCATAATTACTGTATGATGTCCTTTATTAATCTTTGGTCTTCGAAATTAAAATCTTATTACTAAATTAAAAGTAAGTTTTAAATTTTAATAGAATTAAATTTTACTGGACAAATGCTTTGTTACTGACAAATTACTTAAAACTAAGTAATTTTCTTGGACCGCTGTCAGAATCTTACTGCCACCATTAAAATAAAATGGTATTAATGTTTATAATTTTATTGTTTTGAGGGGGCATGGCATATATTGGCTTGTACTTGAAATACAAGTAAAAAGAAATGAAGGGCCCAAGTCCCCAATTCCTGTTGAGCACTACAAGTGTGCTAAAGTTTTGAATTACTACGCATATGTATGCACAAATACACAAGGAAATTATCTTTTCATTTAAAACCTTTTCATGGGTGTTGAATTTCGTAATCTTAAATTGACCGAGAATGGGGATTTCCGGTAACGCTTGAGTAACAATGACATGTATGGTGTCTCGTGAAATAATCAATGCTTGTGCACCGCGCGAAGCACAACTAAAATATGCGTTTTAAATTTTAGGTGTCTTTGAGAGGATATGTGGAATTTTTCCGTCCAGGTAAGATATTTTGCAGTTATCGTTGAATCCAAGTAAAGCCCAGTTGTAAACAAATTTGTATTTCAACAGTCTTATTTTGCATATTGGTTCACGAAGTTCTTAAACAATGTAGATCACACGAGTTGTGGAAAACTAATATCAACCGTTTTTAAACTTACCATATCATTAGATTTAAATGAACATGTCAAACACTATACACTATAGTACACCGCACACTAGTCTTTGGAAGATAATAAGACATATTGCGTATTTTACCGACCTAACAAAATCTATAATGACCTATTTTATCCCTAATTTTATACTAACACTACGAAGAAAAAAGTCAAGGACATCTGTTATAAACGGAAGTTAAAACATGATTCATCTTGTTTTGGTTCAATATACTTTCAAACCATTTCGCGATAAGTTCGAAATGCAATGCAGGACCTTAAAAACAGCTCGTGCTCAAAAGAGGGAATATACTTCTTTTTTATGTATAATAACACTGCAATGAATTTTTTTCTGCTGCGAGTCGAACAAAGAAAGACAAAATCACAAACCAGTAGAGAGAGAAGATACTTTAACATTTTGTGATTATGCGGTTATGCAGGTAGCTACATGTAGCATTGCAAAAAAGATATACATTTAACCCGCCTTATAGCCCGTGAAAACATTATATTTTATCTCTGAATCATTTAATTAACCCATACCAAAATTATCATTGTTGTCCATCAGGGCTTAGGGTAAAATGCTCACGATGGACAACTTTGGAGGGTCCAGAGTGGAGGAGGTGGGGGTCGGTGTGTCAATCTTAATTCAGAGTCCGTTTGATCTGTCATTCCAATTTCATCATGCACCTAATAGCTAAAACATATGGGTTGTTTATCAGAATTTTTTTTAAAAGATGTGGGGGGGGGGGGGGGGTCCTAACATTTAATGAGTTAAGCAACTTCAAATGAACTTTATCAGGATACATAAATTATTCTATGTTTGTGTAACAATTGTTCTGAGTCCAGTGAAACTGAACAGGAAGTTATATTAACTCACCTCAACGTTGAGATATTTATTTTTCCCCCGAGTTACAAATGTTAATAAATTAATAGATCTCTAAAAGACTGTCATTATTAACTTCAACAATTACACAGATTGAAACTACAATTTGTTTCATGATATACATTGTATATAATGAGAAAATTTGATTTTTGAGTTTCTTTGCAAAAACGTTCCTGAGACAATGTCTATTGTTTGAAATGTCTCGACCTTTCATAGTACATACAGAGATTTTAGCACAGTTATCTTCAGGACATAGGAACATTTTAAGGAAATGTAATATAACAATAAATTATTTATTTTTACAAGAATTACACTTTTGTAGAATAAAATTCATAAGCTGTTATAAATTTTAAACATTTTGTCCACTTCAGCAATAATGCAGCTGTAATATTTTTTTGCTACATACATCTTGTGTAGAACTAATGAACTATAAAGCACCTAAATGAAAGTGCCACTATTCGTAATCGTCAATTAGGGGAGGGGAGTTTTATGTGCTTGTGTTTAAAAGTCATATAAATAAAACAATGTTGTGCCCCATTTTGTTTCAAATAACATAATGACAGATCAAACGGACTCTGAATTAAGATTGACACACCAAGCTCCACCTCCTCCACTCTGGACCCTCCAAAGTTGTCCATCGTCAGCATTTTACCCCAAGCCGTCCATCAGAACGCTTCACAGAAGGAACAGCTATTTCTCCATATATGTGAAGGTTACCATGGTAACTACAACTACTTGGAAGTCTGGAGTCCGTGCAAGTCCATGGAGTTCGTACTCTTCATGTAACTTTACTTAGTTACTTTATGCACAGTCAACACAAAAATTACAAAAAGTCATCATATCCAAGAACGCTGTAAAAATTATCTATTATTGCTGCCTAAATCAATACTGACATTTAGTTAAGCAATGCGGTTGATGGCAGTTTTAAAAAGAGAAACAAATGCGTTACTCACACTACTGGCTTTGAAAACCCCTGTCCGTATGAAAATCCCCTGTCTTTCCCTGTCACCCCCTGTGTTTACCCTGTCATCCCCTGTGCACCCCCTGTCATCCCCTGTACACAGCCCCTGTACACCCTGTAATCCCCTGTCAGCCACTGAACACATCCCCTGTGTGCCACTGTAAGCCCCTGTCACCCCCTGTACGCCCCTGTCACCCACTGTAAGCCACTGTATGTCACTGTGCATGCCCCTGACATCCCCTGTACGGTCTTTAACTGCTTGCTAAAGTAAAAAATGTTTTTAATTATGTTTTCGGGTTTTCCTAAATACCGGTATATATTTAGCAGTTTTTGATACATATGGAAATGGAAAGCAAGAACAGCATTCATGGTTTAGACGGTGTTTGTTTTTCTTTGTATTTCATATAGGTCAATATTGTTACAAACGTGAATAATTCTGACTCAACATATCAAGATAAATATATACCGATAAACCGCTTTTTTATTCCATGACTGTGTTTTGTAATTTGTAAAAAAATATATATAAGTGGAAGATGAGTGCGGGAAATCTGCAACGTTCTGTGCCATGTAGCCTGCCCTGAGTTAAAGCGCTTGATAACACACCATGATTCTTTTTAGCTGGAAGTTAATTAGTTTTAATATCTAAGTCATGTTAATCGCAATCGTAATATTTGTTGTCAAGCATTCATTTTTGTTTTCCCCCCGCTAAATTATGAGAGAGAGAGAGAGAGAGAGAGAGAGAGAGAGAGAGAGAGAGAGAGTTGAATTTTTAAGAGGGGGAATTAGTCCGGTCCTTTAATTTGACATTTTTAACTTTTATTAGGTTGCATTGTCCAATTTAGTTATTCATATGCATTATTGCATAGAATTGTCGTCATACATATAAAGCAATGATACAGTTAATTAATAATTTAATACATGTATACAAATACCGGTAACGGGTAACGTAAAGACACGCATGCATGATCTAAAAACAATGTTCCGTGTTTTAGATTAGAAAAAAATATCTTACATTTATTTAAATTCTGAATTTGAAAAATGAAAAATATGAGCAATACGGTTTAATTCGTATGACTGTATCAAATGATGTTCCGAATTTTAGCTCTTCCCTTTAATGTTGGTATTCTTAGAACTGATAAATCATAGTTTTAAATTTCTGTTTTCTTTACTTGACAGACTGGGAAATAAAGTCATAAGCGGCGTTTAAACAACATATTGCATAATTGTTTGGCATTAACGAGCATTCAGATCTTAGGAAGTGCGTGTATATACCTCATTGTTCCCAACCTCGCCACCGTGCACTGCAAATTGTCAAGAAGGGCTGTGTACAGTACCCAAAATTATATAATCAGTGACCGACTATTCAGATCTTAGGAAGTGTGTGTATATACCTGTACACGCGTTTCTTTGATCTCATTTTCCCCACCTCGCTACCGTGATCTGCAAATTGTCAAGAAGGGCTGTGTACAGTAGCTATTATATAACCACTGACCGAGTGAACAAATAATGTCAACATCCTCTCCTTTGAAAACTGTAACTTTAATAAATTCTCTGATCAATTGATGTGGTGTAAAATGAAACATTGGTGGATTAAAATTAATGTGATCGCTTTAAGGTAATCTAAATAATAATTAAGAATTGGGAATTAAATAAGGAGTGCATGTTAACTTATTAGGAAATTAATTCCCGGGTAAACTTTGAGTAACTTTTAATTCTAAATCAATGCAAACTCTCTCTCTCTCTCTCTCTCTCTCTCTCTCTCTCTCTCTCTCTCTCTCTCTCTCTCTCTCTCTCTGACCAGGGCCGCGGATTTCTGTTCTCTGTCAATGAATAACATTATATTTGATATCTTCCACTTTGCAGTAAAAGGGAATTAAACAAAGATTTTGGAAATTATTAAAAATTGTTTATGATAGTTAAACATCAGTTAACATTCAATGCAAAGGTCCAATAAGCGGCTCAGAAACATACATGTATTTAAAAAAAATAGACCTATTAAAATTATTTCTTAGGAAAACGTATAAGCTATTGAAGCTTTATTTTGCTATTCACGGGAAATTAATAAAGGTACAATCAGGAACTTGGTTATGAAAAAAAAGATTGACGTGCTCTATCGTATCATGGCTGCTTATACTTGTACATTCTACATTCTGACTGATTTACTGGTTTCAGTGTGCAAATATTTATTTAGATACACAAAATCAAATGCTAAATACCATGTGTTGCGCTTGATTTTTGAAAAAATAATTCACAATATTTAAGGTCTTCCGTTTCCAACGGAAGACCTTTATATTATTGTGCAGATTAAGATTATTAGGGTCTTCCGTTTCCAACGGAAGACCCTCTTGTTATTCTATTGATTATTTTTAGGGTCTTCCGTTTCCAACGGAAGACCCTCTTGTTATTCTACTGTTTCTTTCTATTATTATTATTATTCTTAATATTCTTTTTCTGCCTTCTTTAAAGCTTAATTTCTCGAAAACTATTTATCCGATTTGCACCAAATTTTCAGGACTTATACAGCATCGTAGGGGACGAATGTTTTTAGTTACATTTTTTGATGACGTCACTTCCGGTTTAAGATATTGACGATTTAATGAAATTTTAAGGGTCATTTTGTCCACGCAACTCCTCTGAAACTATTCACGATAGAAAGTTGAAATTTTCAGGGATTGTAGATGAAAGTCTGTAGATGTACCGCATTGTTTTATAATATGGATAATACGCAAGACGCTGAAGCTCGCCTGAGGTCGAACATTGACACCAATTTTTTTTACAAATATTTTGCACATTTTCTGAAATATTTTTAAACCTGTAAATATTTTGTTAAAACATGTAATGCAAAAGTTGTTTCTATTTCCACGGGCTTTCATTTGATATCAAGAAAAAGGGGCTGGCCCCTCAAATTAGGGGCAAAGAGGGCTCCAAAGTCCTTTTGCAATAACTCTTTACTGAACAATAATTTGTTATCAATTATAGAAGCAAAAATGTTTATTGTACAGCTGTTTATCTATACAAAACCATACCTTAGTCATATGTTACGGAATTAGGGGTTTTAAGGGGCCAGAAGTCCAAAACTTTGATCATTAATATATAGAAAAGGAGAAATATTTTGAAAAGCATTGTAGAACAAAAGTTGCTCAAAATAATGTTCTCAACAAGCTGATACCTAAATTTTTTTCGTTGGTGGCCCCAGTAAGGAGTTTAAGGGTCGGCCCCTAAAACACATTTGTTCAGATATCTTTAGAACGGTCAACAATTTGTAAACACTTGTAGCACAAAATGTGTTTATATTTACGAGACCTTTTATTTGATATCAAGAAAAAGGGGCTGGCCCCTCAAATTAGGGGCCAGGAGGGCTACAAAGTCTTTTAATAATAACTATTTACTGAAAAATAATTTGTTATGTATTATTGAAGCAAAAATCTTCAACTTATTAAGCTTAATTCAAATCTGAAATCCGTTCTAAAATCGTACGATGCATTACAGAGATATAGGGGTTTAAAAATTGATTTTTCCGGAAATTTTGATTCCACATTCTTGGATAAGAAAATGCTGTTATGTTCAAAGTTCAACTAACTCGTACCTAGAGTGATTCGATGTTTGTTAAGTCGTTCTTAAACACATTCGGATTTTTTTTGTCAAGTCGTTCTTGAAATCGTAAAGGTTTTTGTTAATTCGTACCTAAAGTCATTCGGATTTTGTTAAGTCGTACCAAGAATAATTCTATTTTATATATATTTTTGTTTTAAAACTCCTGGTATTGGTTTTAGAGCTCTGCTTCTTACAGGAACATCTAGCTTTTCTTTCGACATTAACGGAAGACCCACTCGTTGCTTTGCAACGAGCGTTGCTCTAGTTATTATTATTTTTTTTTTTCTGACTTTTTCCGGACGCTATTACTCGTGAACTACTGGACCGATTTGCATAAAATTTGCAGGACTGATAGAACATCAAAAGTTCTTGAGTTTATTAAATTTTGGGTTGATGACGTCACTTCCGGTTTGAGATTTTGAGGATTTAGTGAATTTTTAAGGACCATTTTGTCCACCTAACTCCTCCAAAACTAATAAAGATAAAAACATGAAACTTTCAGGGATAGTAGATGAATGTCTGTAGATGATTCCCTGGGTTTGATATTGTGGAAAATGCGCAAGGCGCCGAAGCTCGCCCGAGCTCGAAAATTGGCACCAAATTTTTTCACAAAATTTTTGCACATTTTCTAAATTATTTCTGAATGTGTAAATAATTTGTTAAGACATGTAATGCAAAAGTTGTTCAGATTTACACGCTCTTTCATTTGATATCATGAAAAAGGGGCTGGCCCCTCACATAAGGGGCCAAGAGGGCTCTAAAGAATTTTATTAATAACTCTTTACTGAAAAATAATTTGTTATTAAGTATAGAAGCAAAAATGTTTATTGTGCAGCTGTTTATCTACATAGTACCATACTGAAATCATATGTTACGTAATTAGGGGTTTTAAGGGGCCAGAAGTCCAAAACTTTGATCATTTATATCTGAAAAAGGAGAAATATTTTGTGAAACATTGTAGAAGAAAAGTTGCTCAAAATAATGTTGTCAACCTTATGCTACCTTTAAATTTTTTGTCTTTGGCCCCATTAAGGAGTTTAAGGGTCGGCCCCTAAAACACAGTTGTTCAGATATCTCTAGAATGGTTAACAATTCGTGAACAGTTGTTGAACAAAATATGTTTATATTTGCGAGACCGTTCATTTGATATCAAGAAAAAGGGGCTGGCCCCTCAAATTAGGGGCCAGGAGGGCTACAAATTCTTTTAAAAATAACTATTTACTGAAAAATAATTTGTTATATATTATTGAAGCAAAAATGTTCAACGTATTAAGCTTAATTAAAAATCTGAAATCCGTTTTAAAATCGGACAATGCATTACAGAGATATAAAGGTTTAAAAATTAATTTTTCCGGAAATTTTGATTCCACATTCTTGGTTAAGAAAATAGTGTTATGTTCAAAGTTAAATTAACTCGTACCTAGAATGATTCGATATTTGTTAAGACGTTCTTAAACACATTCGGATTTTTTTGTCAAGTCGTTCTTGAAATCCTTAAGGTTTTTGTTAATTCGTACTTAAAGTCATTCGGATTTTGTTAAGTCGTACCAAGAATTATTCGACTTTTTATATCTTTTTGTTTTAATTACTCATGGTATTGGCTTTAGAGCTCTGCTTCTTACAGAAACATCTAGCTTTTCTTTCGACATTAACGGAAGACCCACTCGTTGCTTTGCAACGAGCTTTGCTCTAGTTCTTATTTTTCTTTTTTTTTTTTTTCTTCCTAGACGCGAACTTTGAGGCTTCATATCTTGCTCATTTCTGAACGTTTTTTGCTCAAAATTTCAGGGCTTATAGACTTTACAAAACACTATCTAAACCATTTCATAAATTTTAAAAACCCTCTTCCGTTAACGAGTTATTCCCCTTTTTTAAAAATTTAGGGCCTTTCGTTTCCAGACAAAGGCTCCGAGACTATGATAGCAGGGAATGGGAATCCAACGAATTTAAATAACAGAGACATTGAAGTTTTGCACATCGGTTTTTGTTTTTGGATTACTTTCTTTATTTAGAAAAAGGTAGGGGGTCAAAAAGCAGGGTTCCAAAAAGTGCGAAAATTTAGACATATTTTCCTTTGTATCTTTTAAACAAAAAATATTTTGTTAAGACATGTAGAATAAAAGTTGTGCAGAATGTCAAGGACTTTCATTTGACACCAATAAAAAAGGGCTGGCCCCTTAAATTAAGGGCTAAGGGCCCTTGAAAGTTTTTGCTAAATAACTAAAAAACGGCTAGGATTTTGATATAGCTGTCGCTGGAAAAGTTGTTTGTTGGGATCCTATAAATGTCGTTACAATGTTATGTTGTTGGTGAGTTGTGTAGTATGAGTGTAAAAAGCTTTACATGTTAACATGTACCTGTGTTTATTTGGCAAGTTAACGAAAGTCATTGTGCGTACAACTGACATTAAGTTACGACAGACAGTATGCCTGTTTAAAAAGGAGGTCTAAATTCACCAAAAAAAAAAAAAAAAATTTTAGGATACATGCTTTTATGTGAGGAGTTTAAGTCATCTTCGTAAATTCTGCACAATCCTAAAAAACGAGAAACAGAAAATATAAACATTCTTTTTCTTTTCTAGTAAATCACACAAACTACCGGAAAAAAATAAATCTATGTGATACATTTTAGTTATCATGCTGCGTGCATTTAAAATATATCTGGAATCAGAGCTTTGTGTGTGAACCATTACGTAAGCTATCCCTCGCTTGCGGCCGAGAAAGTCGGTCGCCATGGTCGCGACTGGACTACCTAGCGGTCAGCGGTTATCTAATACACCGGAGTCACGTCTCTCAATTTATGAGTTCATTTAGCCGAAAACAAGAATTGTTTTAATTTTGATCACACATAGACGTTTATTCTTCTCAAATTGAATTAACTGATAGAGTGTCAATTAAGAAAACGTTCTGTTAATTAATAAAAGAAATGTCATTCTCAATCGGAAGTAATATCAGGCATAGATTAATTGTGGGTTTTAAGTAAAGAAAAATAATAACTTCTATTTGGTAGATTTTAGTCATTATTATACTGCAAACATTTCAAATCTTCCTGGGTTCTGAGCTGTGTGTGTTGTAACTTTACGTAATCTATTCCTCGCCCGCGGCCGAGGAGATCGGCCGCGGGTGCACTACCAAGCGGTCAGCGGTTATCTAATACACCAGATTCGCGTCTTTCATGTACTTGTTTTGAGTTTATATAGCCGCAAATACAGGAACCGTTTTAATTTTAAGTTATTAATGTTTTATTTAAAATGTTAATTAAGAAGTCTTTCTGAAAATTATAAAATCCGATATTATTCCTAATCCAAAACATCGTCAGACATAAAACAATGGTGGGTTTGTAAGTATAAAATGTTCTAAGAACTGTACTAATAATGTTTTAGACCAACAACAAAAAACCACAAAGATTACCCATTTAAATGATGATCATCCCTCGCACGCTCGCACATGGCCGAGAAGATCGCGCGCGAGGGGACATCTACATGTACCTTATCACACGTGTATGCTTATTGATATTTTGTACGAACACAAAACTATTTGTTTATTTAATTTTCATTTATATTGGTTTTAGATGAAAGATGAATTTATCTCCCTTATTCAGTTGATTTAGCGTTGATTTAAACGTTAGGGCGAAAAATCTTATAAAAACCTCTCATTAATTGAATAAAAGTAATCTATCAATTCGATTCTAAATATGCAAGGCCGATTGTATAAATAAAAGAACTCCGAGATATTTACCGGCATATGTAAACTTGATATGTATTTAAGATTAATATACTGCATCGTCGGAACCCACGGGTTTTCTATCCGTTACACTGATTTCAAGCAATGTAACGGATGGAAAACCCGTGGGGTCCGACGATGAATCGACTGTAGTTACTCATGATCATTTCCGTTAATTATTGCTTAGACTTTTTACAGACTTTAACACTTTTAAGACAATATTCAAACATTGCCTGGCCAACGAGTCATATAAAAAGTATGCACATGGATATATGTATATATACTGGTGTAAGAATTAATATTCGACCAACACAAAAATTAAATAGTGTAGAAAGTAAAATAAGTTTTCTTAAGAGTTGTACCAAATTTTAGCAGGGTTTACATAGTAAAAAAAATCATTAATTTTCGAAGCGTTCTAGGAAGTTTAAAAACAAAGTCATCTCTGTGCTGCTCCGGCCCCCCCCCCCCCCCCCCCTCCCCAGTGCTCGAGCTGAATTTTAAAAATTGGCGAACAAAAATCGAAAATTTATATGTGTCGAAAATCAATTTTTGGTGACTCCTTATTTGTTAACGTTCTTCCTAATGTGTTTCACTTTGCAATCTGTGTGTTTATTCGGCCAGTCTGCGTGTTAATTCAATCACCCCGTGCGACCGAAAATCTCGTGTCCCTTTAAGACCGAGAAAATAAGCACCGCCTTCAAATTTACCTGGTCAGTGTAACCCTTGTTAATCAACTAAATCGAGGCCCCAGTTTGGATGTTAGAAAATGATTGGCATTTGTTTACACGTCCTGTGTATACCATGCCCAGCGCTCGCGACGACGGTGCAATAAACTTTTTTCTTTTGATTTGATGCATACCGTGACGATAAATCGCTATCTATCTTTTAGCACTTTAAACAAAAGAAATATTAAAAGATATGAATCAAAAATTTACTCGTACTTGGTTATGTACCACACTAAATGCGCTGATCACCTATAGTCTGTCAAAATCATGTGGTGCCGATCATGTATCCATGAAAGACGTCGTTTATTAATAAAGATGTTTGTGAATAATTGAGAATAAATAATTTAATGAAATCAAATATTGCGTTCACGATTTATATCGTTAGTTATCACATTTCTTTGAGAAATATCACGAGCTGAAACCGGAAGAGAAACAAGTACAGACAGCTCTGGTGCATGCGCAGCTGGTAGAATTATTGTGCACTTTAATTTAGCAGCTGGTCGGAAAAGATTTACAAGCATTGGTTGCAAAGTTGCATTAGTATTTGAGTACGGTGGGGTGATTGTATAATTCACAAAACATCAGGATATATTCTCAGTTAATCCCGACAGAAACTTGTTCAATCAAACGAAAGATTTTGCATATGTCGCACGCGGTTTTTCATGCGTTTATATTCATTTCAACGAAGAACAATTTGATTTATAAGTACATATAAATACGATATTCTTTTTAAACAAACAGAAAAACTCTTTTGAGAGCACTTTAATACTCCGTGTATATAGACATGTATACACAAGCGAGCGTGTTTCCCTCGGGGTTTCACACCTCAATCAATATAGGCTCCACCCCCACCTGAACTTACCTAAGGTAAACTGACCGGTTAAAAACCTCGGCCTTTAAGTGCACACAACCCTGGACACAGATAGCCATAGGTAATTTATGGATGCAGATCATCAATTGTTATGTAATTAAAATACACTTAGAAGTGATCTATCACTGTAGTGGTCAATTGTTGACTATAAGTTTAAAGTTTTAAGTCAAAGATGTTAAATAATAATTATTTGTTCTCACGTTTAGAAGTTATAAAATACGTTATTAAATGCAGTCGGTCGCCATAGAAATCATCAGAGTACTGCAAGTGTTGACAGTTTCTTATTTCTAAAAAAGACCTTAGGACATAATTCACTTGACTTACAGACTAGCGACACACTTGCCTCCCAAAAATGTATGCACTTCTCAAAGTTACAATTAAATGGTATAGATATGTGTTGTTCAGCGGATTTTATTAATTGTTGTAAATGTTAAAGTTCGAGAAATCGTATTTTCTGGAGGTTGACATTATGTAGAACTCTTTTGTTTAAAAAAAAAAAATGTTTTGACGTCACACCATCTCTTTTGGTTTGGTTTAAATATATAATGTACACAGTGCTCTGAACAAAACGCTGGTTTATGCCTTTCTGTTACTCAAGTTAAAAACTGAACAAAATTGATTACTTTTAGGTTCACACGTCACATGTTAATACAGTGTACATGTAGGCATAAATATATGATTTTTATCAAATAAATGACATTATATCTTTAAAAAATTCCAAAATATTATAACTAAAACATGTATATGTGACATGATAGAAATACTTGTAAACCAGAGGTCTCTCTTCCTGTCACACAAAAGTGACAAAAAGGATTTTTGATTTAGTTGGAGTTCTGCCCCCACCCCTGCCAACATGTTCTGAAATTTACATTTAGAAAATTAAATTTTGGGGTATTGACACCCCCACCCCCACACACTTTCTAGATGAGCGCTCAAGGCAAAAAAAAAAAATATTGGGATATTTAAAACAAAATCCTATTTGAAAAAAAATGAAGTTAGAGATGCCTCAGAACCCCTACCACTGCCGCGGATTATGATTTTAAAGATTTGTGAATTTCTATTACTTGCTTGTGAATATTTCAGATAAATATGCTCATCCTTTCAAAAACAATACTGATGCCTGTATGGCCAAACATTATACGGATAGTTACCCCTACCACTGAGCACCTCAGTCTCGTATACTAATAGCGCACCCTCAGATGGGAGAAGGCATTATTGTTTATTTACAATTGGTGTTCTTTTCAATCTCTAATTTTAACACTGCACTTTACATAAACTATTCCATGTTTTAGCGGTAGAGGTTTAAGTCTGAATATAGGGAATAAAAATGTTTATGAAACATAACACTTTTTTCCATGCATCAGCGCAGTGGATTTTGTGTTTATTACACTATGATATAGGCATACCAGTAGTTTGAATCCTGTCATCAGTTGTACATACATGTAAACGTATTTATCGATTTTCTGGTTGGAATAATTTTGATACATGTACATATAAGAGATGTGTTTTAAGTTATCATAAATTGATGTAACCGTGAAATAAGTTAAAAGGAGAGTTTGTCTGGTAGGAAAATAATACTTTGAAAGTGAGCCTCGTTTTCTGAACTTACTATTATCATATTGACAATCCAGTTTAATGACTGCCCACCCTTTTCTCCTTACACTCAACGGGGTCGGATAGGTATCAATAAGAGGTCACCTTTCCATGACCTTTAAATTTGCATACAATCTAAATATATACCCCTAGCTTATCACAGACATGCCTTTATCTGTTTTATGAGAAGTGTAACTCTTCAATACTATGCAGTCTGGAGGTTGCAATAATATATAGAAAATAGGCACGAATTAATTTTTCTGTCTCCTTTAGAAGAGTTCAAATTGATTTTCTAAAGCCCTGATTGGTCAGAAGTAAAGGTAGTGTGAAGATGACCTCCTATCAATAACTGTCAGACCTTGACAAGTGTACATGTAACGAGAAGAGTGGTGGTTTAATTAAGACTGAATGACAATCCTTTCTTGACTTGCAATCTGATTAGGATTTATATAGTCGCTATATGATGATTTGAAGAAACCCCACTTGAGGTCACCTCCTGGTGAACTTTGCTTTGACCAATGAAATCGTCGGTTCCATTCCTCAGTTACATGATTAGGAAGTTATGCCAATACATTCTTTAGATTCCCTAAGGGCGTCTTATATCAACTTATGCTCCATCTCTTACTTGCTGATACCGAAAGATTCACAAACATGTGGCATCATTTCGTCGTACAACTCCATTTTTGTTTGTAACCCGAAATTACCGTTTCTAACACTTGCTCTGATTGCTAGAATAACTCATGTATATTTATAAACAAACGTTCAACAGGGGGTGACCTCAAGAGAGGTTTCTTCAGATCCTCTTGTAGCGAAAATAGAAAAACAAGGAGGGGATCAAGGATATGATTTTAATCAGATTGTCTCGACTTGAAGCTGTAACGGAAGACCTTCTCGTTGCTTGCAACGAGCTCGGCTCTAGTTCTTATATGTATTTTTTCAAATATTACGGAGTAGTGATGTTCCCGACCGCTAATGGACTAAATGCCCTGAAGGCTTTCACACCTACCGAAAATAGTCCCCGCTCTCACCTGAGATTTACCCCCCCCCCCCCCGGTGAATCTCGAGCCTTTAGTTGTTAGCATGATTGTTTAAGTATCAATAAATTATGAATAAAAACATGTTATTTTTAAAATAGATAAGATAACAGTGTGTCTTGTGAGTCGGCGCTCTGTTAAGTGCAAAAATTGATTTATAGCTCAAACTATAACACATGCGAGTTAAATAATTGAACTAAGAAAAAAATATTGAAATTAAATAACAGAAAAGGCTGTTATAAACAGTCAACAACCGTACATGGGGTGTCAGGGGCATGTATAGGGATATACAGTGGCTTACAGGGGATGACAGGGGCGTACAGGGGTTGACCGGGGATTACAGTGGCACACAGGGGATGTGTACAGTGGCTTACAGGGGATTACAGGGTGTACAGGGGCTGTGTACAGGGGATGACAGGGGGTGCACAGGGGATGACAGGGAAAACACAGGGGGTGACAGGGAAAGACAGGGGATTTTCATACGGACAGGGGTTTTTAGAGCCAGTAGTGTCATACTCGAAGAGGTCGTTTTACTCGATCGCGTATACATCTGGTTTGCTTGTTTATTACTGTATGAATAACAATCGATTTTTTAAAGAAAGAAAGGGAAAAAACAAAGAGGATATTAATATATATCAATCATTACCAACTTAACGGAAAAGAAACCGGCAAAAATTTCAGCCCATGGATATTTACTATGTACATTACCTCTCAGGAGACAAATGGCCAGATAATTGAAAATCAGAAATGACGTCATCAGGAGCCTCCGTGGGCTTTGAGAGGACCCAGATCGATCCTTGGGACAGAATTGGATTGGCCCTGATCGAGTTGATTGACTCCGATAAGGAGATCCGCCGTGAAGTTTTTACACTGTCCGAGTCAAAGATATCGTTACCCGAATCAATGAAGGTGACCATTGTAATAATGCTTAGATATATTTTATATTTGCTTGTTAAATGCATAACATCCATTGGCGTATACATGTGTATATCCTTGGATTGCGTCCTATATTTGATGAAATTTCCATTATATTTTATTATGTCTTAATCTTATAAACTTAATAAATTTAATCAGTGTCTTTACTTATAACAAAAGCTTTTATCATTGAAAAAGTTTCATTGTGTAATTGTAACTAAGATTGATTTTACAGAATGGTACGGGTTTCCTCAGTGCATTGGAAGATTATTTCAAACAGAAGAGAGGTGATATGGTAGAATATTTAAACCACTTGGCCAGTGAAGTAAAACTTCACGTCGATGAAGGTTCGACTTCTGTGACATCTATTCTGAAGGAGTACAAAAACCAGTGCAAGGAAATGATCTCAGACTTATTGAGCTGGGAATCAGACAGACATGTAGCCTGGTGGGGAGGGACAACGAGCTAGAAAACATCATCGAGAGTTTACAAAGCGCAGAATACAAAGGTTATTGGTTGATTGATTATGTTTTATTTAAACTTCTTCTTAATATTTGGACATTAATCAAATTGACTCCTGGGTTAAACCTCACATATTTGCTGGTAAAGACCATAAAGCAGTAACGTTTATTGTGTGTCTACACTATTTTAAATATTAGGATTATTATTTTGAAAGTAATCCATGTAATATTTGATTTCCTTTGAGTTTTATTCTTAGAATATCCCTTTCTGAAAAAAGTTTTTTTTAATGTTTTTTGTAAACAGCTATTACGTTGGGATTGAGAGAAAAAAGACACAAGGACGGGTTTCCCATATCATATTAGTT
Organism: Magallana ariakensis; assembly: GCA_020458035.1. NCBI lineage: Eukaryota > Metazoa > Mollusca > Bivalvia > Ostreida > Ostreidae > Magallana > Magallana ariakensis. The sequence goes on along the minus strand of CM035812.1, from coordinate 73,882,818 downwards.
AACAGCATTGACCTGCAAGCTAAGATTGTTCTAATTATGACAAGTGTTTGTATATAGGTGTGTGGATCTGTGGATTGGGAGGAATGGGGAAAACCAGTCTAGCTTTCGAAGTCTGTAGGAGACTGTTTGGAGAAAAGTGGAGAGTTTTCAATGTGGAATTGAGGTATTTACTGTATATATCCATCTGGTAGTTGGAGAGAGTATGATTCATATTAATACGTATTTTTGTTATGTTCTTTATGTTCTTTACCAAGTATTATAATAACAAGCATCTGAATTTGCTCTGCAAGAACTCTTGTTATACTTAGATTTTTTTTCAAAACAAAAGCTGCCGATCAAATACGGTTTTCCAAGGTTAAAAAGATATAACCATCTCCTTTTTGTAAAATTTATACCTTACTCCAATTTCTCGTCATGCTTTCTTTCCAGGAAGCAAAAGCACGTGAGAGATCTCGTCAGAACCGCACTTAATGTTATTGACGCATCATTGCTGACGTCATCAGGTGACGAGTTTTCAGGCGAAGTCCTGGAATCGCACGCAACAGGAAAAGAAGATGACGTATTTGTTGACCACAATCAGGAATCTTGGAAGAAACTCCTGATTCAAAAATGCTGTGAATATTCAGGTTAATATTACAACCTTTGCCTTTTAAATAGTATGTTGCTTTGCTGATAATTTCAATTTGATATTCTTATTTCACATGAAGCATTTATAACACTCTTTATAAAATCTGCATTAAATTTTGATTATTAATCGTTGCAGATCAAAATGAAGTGTTACTATTGGACAACGTCGATGAAATTTTAGTTAGGGATGAGAAATAATTTTATGCGCTTCTCAAACGTATCTTTGAAAGACGTGCGGAGGGAGAGAATTGTCCTAACCATGCTTATGGAATGGTAGAATATTTTGACATTCGGATTTATTTTGAAAAAAAAATCCAAAATCCTTTTTTTATGATACCGTACTTCAATACTTGTATTCTATTTATCTTTAATGTGAAATACATGTAAATCATGTATACATATAAAATTATGATTGTATTACATTGATTTTGTAAGCATTTGATAAAAAAATAGAACCTTTGGTAAATTAATAAAATTAAAAATTAAATTGTTCATGTTTTTTTTACTTTAGTGTAGGTTTTTGATAACCAGTAGATCACGATTTGATCCTACCAGACTAGAAAACCCTTTTAAAGAAATCGAGTTACGAGGATTAACGGAAAAGCAGGCGATTATATTTCTCAAAGAAAAGTCAAAGTTACACAATGGTCAACTTGTAAGTAGACTATCCTGTTTACAATAGGTATGCAACATACATGTATTTTGATAAAGTCATATCTGAATATCTTATTTGTTGTGAGATAATATGTCTGATTGGTAGTCTTTTTTTCCTTCAAGCCCGATAACGAAATGAAAAATTTTCCTCCCTTTGTGGATGTTGCCCTTTAGCGATGCTTTCTGTCCTTGGTGCATTACAGGACATCAGACCACGTGACCTAATTGTGGCTCTCCAATCGAGCAACAACTCCACGGTTCAAGTTCAAAGCGATGTGCTTGGTGTTGAGTTGTGTCTTCGGCAGTCGTTCTCTCTCCTAAATGAACGATACAAAATCACTCTAATGCAGTTGTCCGTGTTCCCAACCACAAATTTCTCTATAGAGGCGGCCACCCATATTTGTGGAAAGAATGAACATTCTGGAAAAGCTACCATGGGGTTAGAAATGGTGTTACTAAAAGAGCGTCATTTTCTAGAGACGCCCATTGGAAGATTTTCGAAAAATGGGCAAGCACAGCCTCCCTTATCAGAAATGTGTTCATCCTCTTGTGTATCAGTTTTTAAGAAATCATCAGAGCGAGTTCGAACACTATGTGAACGATGCAAGGTCAAGATTTGTTAAGCATATTGATAAAATCTTAATCAAAACAAAAGACGATTCTATGTCCAATTTAATGAAATTTACGGAGAACATTGAACCTCACATTCAGTTGTTCTATGATTATGTGACACAGATGCCCTCCATAAGACCATCGTTTGAGAAAGATGTTCCCAGTATAGTAAGTGTAATGAATAGAGAAAGGTTGACACATTTGGTTTTGGGAGATGCTTCTAAATACAAATATATAATCCAGATGATATCTGAATCGAAGGCTGAAAGAAAGGTTTTAGAAATCACGTTTTATCAAACTTCTTTGGCGAAATTTTATGTTGACCGGGATAAAATAGACATGTGTATGGAACTTTTAGAAGAAATGGAGGATATCGTAAAAAGTAATGAAAAAGTAATGAAAATGTTTCAAAGGAAGCCGATTACATCAAACGTAAACGGATATCCAAAAATCATTCCGAAGCTCTTATTCTCAGTAGATTTTGGACAGTACAAGCACAATTTCTGAATGCAAATGACAATTATAATGAAGCCATAAATTGTCTTAAATATGCATTAATGGCTATAAAGAAAAGGAGAAAGGAGTGTTGGTCATTCATGGCAAATATTAATAATTTGGTAGGATAGGATAAATATTATTTAAATGCAAGGAATACCACGACGCAGAGCGTTTTCACAAAGAAGCTCTTGAAATCATAACCTCTCAAAATGAATATATCGACAAAGACATTTATCTTACCAATATTGGGATTGCAAAGTTTAAGCAGTCGGAGCAAGACGTGACAAGACGTGGAAGTCTTTTAGAGGACACTGAACGTTACTACAATATGGCGCTAAATTTGGAGACCACTTAAAGGACGAACAAAGCAAGAATTTTGTCTCTTCGAGGAAAACTGTACTTAAGACTTTTAAAGCTAGAAGAATCGGAAAACGATTTACAAGAGAGTCTTAACCTATGGAAGACTCTTGTTGATTCACCGAATTTAAATCTGATTTCTGCCTAACATGTATTGAGTACGCTTCTTTGAAGGAAATGTAGACATTTATTTGAAAAGGATAAAGTAAATGGTATGAACTTTTTCAATTATTTCATTTTATTTAATTTAGAATTTGAGTTATTGTATACTTTATTCAGCGTACATTTCATCACACTTTCGCCCTGTTTCAGATTTTTGAAAATATAGACAACTCTTTCTATGAATCAGCCCCGTTTTAATGCACTCATCCAACAATGAAAGTAAATTGATAGACAATTATTTAATAACTTGAATACAATGTACATTTACAACATGTGCATGATGAATTTTCAGAAGTGTCAACGTGCCTGAGTATTGTGCTGGCTAATTACAAGGAGATTCAAAAGCAGATGAGAGAGGGAGGCCTGAAGTGGCAGCGTTACAAGGTCTTGTATGGCCAAATCAAACAAAATCACAAGAGGGTATTACGTCAACTTAACAGAGACAAAGAAGAAATCGACGAAATGAAAAAAAATTTATCTGGTAAGCTCAATTTTATCTTCTATCTCCGTTATCTCTGGTTGTAGGTTGATATGATTAAAGAATGAATTTATTAAACACTGCGATCCCGCCCCGTTTTTGAACACTGAAATTTACCCCTTCAAACAAAAATATTGTAATATTTTAGCTAAAAGATCCCCACATTGTCTGTATGGACACTTTAAAAAACATGTTTGTCAGGAAGGCTCTCATTATAAACATAGTATCAATAAAAAAATGTAAGCTTCAGTGCGAAATCCCAACTTCGCTGTTACCGCTATATAGGTAATTGATTATTTGAATAAGAAGGCGGAGCGTCAATCAAACGTGCGAATAGTATGTATGCGTATATTATACTATGTTTGAAGTAAAGTTATACCAAATAAAGCAATCTTAAAACCCTCTCACTTTTTTCAGGTTTAAAAACAACAAAATATATTTAAAATTTAGATTTTGGTATTTGTATATACTGTGAAATCATTTTAATTCGTGGGGGTAAATTTTTGTGGATTGTGGGATTTTTGCTTATTCGTGGGGATGTAATTTCGTTGATGTGTCGGTTTTTAGTATCAGTAAGATAACTTACTCTTTCAAAATTTTTTTCGTCGTGGATGTAAATTCTTGGGGAAGGCTACCCACGAATACCACGAAAATTGAGCCACCACGAATTTTAATGATTCTACAGTATATATTTTGTGGTTTTTCTTCACGATATCGTAAAGGTGTGCTCAAAGCGGTATTGAGAATAAATGTGAGTCACTTGTTTAGGACTTATTCATGAGGTCAAGGCAGGCTGAAATTTGTAAACAACCTACTTTTACCATAGAGACAAGCACACAAGATTTCGCACTTTTTAAATAAAAAACATGTGAACGCACGATTGTTTCAATTTTTTTATGGATATGAATGATGAATATGACTGTTTTCATTGACCATATTTACGACAACTTGAAACTTTAAAGGGGCATGTTCACGATTTTTATCAATTTTTAATGTTTACAATTCATCAGGAAGGCATTTAAAATAATCAATCAAAATTTGAGTGTCAGTGGTCGATTTATAAGCGAGATTCAGAGCTCACAATTTTTTTGAATGTTGACAAGAACATTCCAGGTTTAGACCTAAAATGAATTTAACAAACGCTAGGAACTGTTTTATCTATGTTCAAAATGAATTATCATCTTGAAGATAAGCTTTTACCGGTATATTGAACCAATGTAAACAAAAAACAGCTCTGTATCTTGCTCATACATGTAACTCTACGACTGACACTCAAATTTTGATTGATTATTAGAAAAGCATTTACTAAAGCATTGTAAACAATAAAAATTGAAACTTAAATTTGGCCAAAATTGTGACCATCCCCTTTTAATGGGCTCATATAGAAAACATGCAGGTTTTCAAAATGGGAGTGTGGCCTAAAATCAATGGGAAAATTGTTGTAAATAACATGCTTCTGCTATATCAATCGAGGCAATGCCTTATTACAGTATAAGGAAGTAAAATGTGAAATTGAAATTTAAAAACCTGAATGCTTCGAGAAAAGGATGAGACAAAAATATGTAGAAAATCTTTAATTTTATTTCGGTGCAAATTATCGAGGTGAAATTTTTGACGTTAATTTTAAAAGTATGGCATAATGTTTTTCTTATTATTTTGGTAGGATTTTGAGGCTGGAAAGTTTGACAACAACATCACTCGAAAAGAAATCACGGATGCGAAAAAAGTATCTTCTGATAGTATGCAGGATGATAAAGAAAGCATGGATTCAGACAGTTTGGATACATCATCTCACCTATCGAGTTGCAGCTCTCTCCGTGTAACATCTGAGGATGAAGAGGGGAAACCCGCTGATGATACCAATTATAAACTAGTCACCAAAACTCCGGACATAAATAAATCTTTAGAAAAAAGGTGTCCAGTTGAGAATTCATATAGAAATCAAACTAATAGCGAGTTTAGGGGCTCCATCAGTAGTCCTTCTTTTTCAGCCGAGTGCGATTATAAAGATAAATTCTGGACCTCAGAATTCAGCTCTGTTGAGGAAGAAGTGTTTTCACAAAACGACGATAAGAGGGCGAGCTGCAAACAATTAAAAAGGATACCTTCAGACGAATCAAAGACTTGTATGCTTAAAAGACAAAAGATTTCAATATGACTACATGCATATTAATCGTCAACAATTCCGTCTAGTTGTTGTTAGTTCCTGGCATTGTAATTTAAATTGTATGTTTTGTTTTAGAACAAATAAACAAATATGAACACAGTGGGTTTTTTACAATTGCTCAAGTTCTTATTTAGTTCACTGTATTATTAATAACAGTTTTCGAAAAACCTACAAGTTTGATTGGAAAGGAAGCAATTTTACACACTAATTTTTAAAGATGAATTATATATTTCTGGATCTGCTTTTAAGTTCGCATGCTACAATCCTCAAAACAAAACAAGATAAAATATCCAACTTACTTGTCCTCATATGAAAAGTGGTCAATATGATAAATGATTGTTTTCCCAATTTTACACCTTTACAACTACAACTATTTGAACCACGGTTAAAGTCGATCCTGTTACTTAAATACATGATCTAGTACATGATGACTGCATATTTATATTTTGGACACTAAATAAATTCCTGATTTTTCGGCCATGAATCAAACAAGAGTAAAACCATTGGTGGAGGTAAACTTTTAAACTGTAAAAAATATAATTACTAATAGCACGATGATCATATTTCCAAACAATGATATATTATTAATAAATGCATGTTTCACTTAACTTTGTCACGAAATAATAGAGTAAACAGATAGGTTACGCCATTGTCATATGTATCAGATGATTTTATTTTTAAACACTAGTCGTACTTTTATTGTTAAATGTGGTATATGAAACCCATGCACATCACTGCAGCACTGTACGAAATTTAATACGACAATAGCAGTGATATTAGCATCAACTGACACCAATATAAAATAGACAAACAGGATGTTAACAGCAAACACATACGGTATTACCTTTATTTTCCAGTCTCTGTCTTTTTTTTGATTCATTTGGGGTTTTTCAGATGTGAAAGAAAATACAAAATGTCAACACTGACGCGATTGGCACATCACCCATGGCAGCTGTGGGCGAAAATTCAAAGCGACCTGAACGAGATCTTGTACACAGATGAAGCAATAAAACAGGAATTTTTCGTTTTATCCGAATCAAAATTAGGACACAATGTCAAGGTCAGACGATTTGTTTAAATGTGTACTAATATTAATCTACTTTTTAATATTTTAGGAAATTATTTTAAATTAATGGTTATAAAATAATATTGTCGAGATTAAACGAATTTACGGTTTTCAAAATATGTATATTAGTATTTTTTTAAAACTTGATTGAAATATCTAGAATATCTACAAAAGAATAAAGATTGGAGAAATATAAGTATATGACATTGTTAAGATTAATATATTTTCATAAGAACTATTTCCTGCATTCTGTTCGGTGATTACATTTTGAGAAAAATCAAACACGTTTTGTCTATTTTCAATTTTAATGACAGGTTTATCACTCTAGGTAATAATTTAAAGTTTTATTTCTATGCACACAAGTTTATTCCCTTACAGACAGGAGAAGAGTTTTTCAAAGCTCTGGAAAACAATTTTAGCGAGCACTGTGACGTCGTTGAATTCCTCATCAACCTCACTGAGGAAATCCGGCTTCATGTCGATGAAGGTGCAACAAAGATGGCCGACACGTTACGTCAATACTTGCAGAGTCTGAAAGATTATGACGAAGAGCTTACTGCAAAAGGGCTAGGAAAGAAATGTTTCGTAGGACGTCAGACCGAGCTGAATCGTATTCTTCGAACAATCAAATATGATGAACGCGTAAAGGGTACATATTATTTTTTTTTAAATCCTTAGGGTTTCAATATATACATTTATGAATGGTATGCTTGTATTGCTTTGAAATTATGTAACTATTAATGGAAGTATCAAAAGTTACTGGATTATTAACAATGATCAGAAATAGCTAAACATCAGGGACTTAATGATAAATAAAAAAGCTAAAGTAAGAAGTAAATACTCTAAAATCATATTCAGAGCCATTTTCTTAATTTAAAAAAAATACTTAACAAACCAAATTAAATTAGCAGGTTAAAAAAGACAGAAATTATAATATATGGGAAGGTCACAGAGGTTAGGTGGTTGATATTGAGTACATGTATAAATACATGTTGAACTTACTTTATTGATTTTTAAACTAATTGATGGTTTTATTTTTACAACGAAATAACTTAATTGATTTGATTATTCATTTGATTCCTCACTCAATGCAGTTAAAATCTCAATAACTCCTCTCTGTTTAGATATTGGTTTGTATGATCCCAATAAGATCTTTGGATAGATGTAAAACGTGTGTTGTGTTTTAATGCCACCACACCGCAATGTCTCGTGTACTTTTTCATTTCCTTTTAATTTAATGCCAAGATCTAGTTTGAAAAACCAGCCTACAGATTTTTGAAATTTGAGATATGAATTATTTTAATGACGCTTCAAAACAATAGCTTGTTGTTATAAAGTGATTTTAAGATAAACGCGATGAAAAGCCATGATTATTTTAATGATTGATGAAAGAAATTATCTACAAACATTGAGGTTTTTCCGTTTTTTACAAAGGTTATATATCAAAATGCCTACAAATTAAAAAAACTGCATATAGAATGTTCTTGACCTCTTCTCTTAAATGATATTAAATTGAACATAATAGTTTTATAGGATTTGAAATCGAATGTCAAAACATTCTTTATAAACCCCTTTTAGTCTTAAAGTATGGATAAAAAAATATATCAAATAATATCCATTATAACGTCATAGTGGATAGGAACCAAAATGACACTATGAAGTAAATCATTGACTAGATCTTGACCTCAAGTGATCATTAAGTCTTAGGGAGATTCATTCTATAGTCGTACCTTAGTCAAGCTCATATGCAGTATATAATCCGACTGCTCCGAAGATAATGGTCAAATAAGGTTTTAAATATTGTTTTATTAGCAATCTTTACGTTTTAAACAGGACTTCTAATACACGGTATGGGTGGAATGGGGAAAACTAGTTTAGCAGAGGAAGGGTGTCGTCACTTATACATTGAGGACAAATGGAACATCTGCAAGATAGATTTAAGGTATGAAGAATGTTGACCATATGTTAATTTTTATGTGAATTTGGAATCAGCATCATTATTTACCTTTCAAGGGAGTATTCGGCGCTGAGGGATTTAATTTGCAAGACTCTAACTAAACTTGGAGAAAACTTACCAGTTTCATCTACCGACCAGAACGCAGACGACCTATCGGGAGAAAACCAGAAGTACTTGAAGGAATTGTTGATTCGAAGATGCTGTGACCAGACGACAAGTATGAAATAGTCATGAATCTCTCTCTCTCTCTCTCTCTCTCTCTCTCTCTCTGCGTATGCTTTAATGTTTATAAAATATTTTTATTTTAGATACTGTCTTCTTTTTTGACAATATTGACGACATTTTGGAGAAGGACAAAAATCAATTCTTGTTGTTTACTCAGCAATTGTTAGAAAAGTTGCCAAATGTTTGTGTGAATGGTGACTCTCAGCCGAAGGTAAATAATGGGTTTTTTTGTTTACTTATAAAAATATTAATCTTCATTGCCAGTAAAGTGATCAGTTATACAGATACATTGGGAATAAAGTGAACTTCACTTTTTCGATATTTATACAATTTCGATAAAATAAACCTAATTTATCTTTCGTAAAAGGTACAAATAAACTGCTTTATTTTCTTTTTCCCGGTTAATTTTACATTACACTGTGTTATTTTATTTACTAACGTCACATCAATAATAATGAAGAGTCCAATAATCCCGCACAAATCCCTGTATTATAAAGATAAATATATTTAAGGAATAAGGAATCATTCTTTGAGTATTATGAGGTGATTATTTTGGTCGGGGCGTGATCAATTCCAATAAAGCCCGAAGGGCTTTATGATAGATTTTATCACGCCCCGACCGAAATTATCACCTCATAACATTCAAAGAATGATTCCTTATTACTTATCTTTATATAATTTTAAGCCATTGTACGATTTAATATTCAAATATAAATAAGCAAACCCCGCTGGCGCCCCAACTATACGTCATTTGAAGTTATGGGTTATATAGTACAAAATCGATACGTAGTGTTATCACAGGCAACGACACTGGAAAATGTAAATATTAATATATATCTTTCATTTGACATTTTTTTCAGATTCGAGTTCTTTTTACAGCAAGAAAGACTCTTTTGGATAACAGTTTATCAGTAAAACTGATCGGTGCTTTGATTTTAGAATTTGAAATCGTTGGGTTGGAAGAAAAAGCAGCTATTGATCTCTTTTATACCACTTCTGCAATGAAGGTAGGAAAGTTCAACAATTTTAAAAATTTGTGAAATCTATTTTTCATTGCATGTCAGAATAAAGGAATATGAAAACACGAAATGTTAATGAATTAAACACTTGTATTTTATTAGTCATTAATATAAACTTCTAACTATGAACAGCTTTACTTGCAGTCGGACGCAGACACTGTTAAGAAGATTCTTTCGTTCTGTGGAAATTGTCCTCTTGCCATTTTGTCGCTGTGCAATAGCATACGAAGTTCAAATATCTCACCAGAGAAACTACTTCTGAATTTCCAGTTGGCTCAAAATGAAACCAGCCGTTTCGACACCTTTGGAGTTGAAGCTTGCTTGAAGCAATCCTATGAACGTTTGAATGAGAATCTTCAGCAATATTTGGTAATGTTGTCAGTTTTTCGAACAGCAAAGTTTGACATTGACGCAGCTTCTGCAATCAGATGGAAAAACAAAAACTGGGGAAAAGCGAACACCTGCCTTGACTTGGTTCATCTTAAGAGTCGACACTTTGTTGAGATGGCATTTGAGGATTTTTCAGAAGGACGCTCAAAGTTTTATTGTCTCCATCCCCTTGTTGTCCAATTTCTTTTAAAGAAATCACAAAGTGAAGAACAAAGTAATGCCCTCCTTGATACGGCTAAAAATCGCTTTATCGAACATTTTGAGGGGATAGTTTCACGTATCGCCCTAGATTTTCACACACATCCAGTTGAATCCCAGAAAAACCTATTCGAAAACAAAATTCATATTCAAAACTTCTTTAACTATATCATGAAATCAGAGGGAAATTTGAAACACACCTGTGTGAATTTGGCCCAAGTTGTAGGAGAATTTCGTAAAGATGAACTTTGTGCGTTTGTTTTGAATAACCACGAACGACATGAGTATTACGATCAATACATCAGTTTTGCAAAATTAAATGAATTTGTTTTAGACGAAATTTATTGGAAAACGTTAAAGGCAAGGCTTTATTTTGAAATAGATAGATCTGACGAATGTGACAGTCTACTTATTGAGATTGAAGACACGATTGAAGACACCATTAAAAGCAAGTCAATTTCATTCGAAGGACAAGTTCATGCTGTATTAGGAATGTTTTATTGGATGAAAGGAAGACTTCTGAACGCGAGCAATCACTGTAAAGATTCGTTGCAGTGTATGGAGAAATCGTTATCTTATTATCAACAAGAACCAGAACTCTGCAAGACAGAATTAGCAACTATATACAATTCCATTGGTGTGATTTACTATAGACAAAAGGAATTTGAGAAATCACGGGAATATCATGAAAAGGCAGTTCAGGTGGAAAAGCAAGTTTCTCAGAACGAGCAAGACGCTATAGGTATTAATCTTCAGGTATATTATACTAACATCGCAACTGCTCTTTTTGCACAATGGCAAAAACATGCTGGATCAAGTGTATCGGAGGAACTGAACAGCCATCTCATAAAACAAGCTGAAGATTATTATACTATGGCAATAAACCATGATCCAAAGCCTTCTGAAGACAGAGCCAAAAAATTGACAAATAGAGGGAAGCTGTACCTTGCCATAAAAAAATTCGATGCTGCTGAACAAGACCTGTTGGAAAGCCTACAGATCAGAAAAAGCATTCTGGTCCCTCCAAATTTAAACCTTACACTTGCTTATCACAATATTGGTCATTTGTTTATACAGAAAGGGCAAATTCCTGGATCTGGTGAGTATTCGAATAGATCATACAAATAGATTACTTCAAAAATTCGTAGGAATGCTGATTTATTATAATATATTGGTGTACATTTCCATAATGTGACGTCACAAATATTAAATGCTTTATTATTAATAAATTTTGATAGTATTTAAAATAAATACTGTAAATGTTTGACATTTTACACTTATCCACTTTCCTATAAATAAGATGGGTGCCACTTTAATAAATCTATAGTTGTAATAGCCTGTCATTGACAGGAACTATTCTCCGTGGGTTGGAACGAGGGGGGAAATTTCTGATATGGGTTTAATGAAAGATCCATCCTATAGTTTAATGTCTAATATTGTAAGTTAGAGAAATCGCTAATCAATCAAACTCAATAAATTACAATTGGTGTAAACGTTTGCATGCTGAAAATCTTCAAAGAGGTTAATGTTGTTTAATAAATAAAAGGTTCTGAAGACAAAATATATATTGTTTAACCCGAATATGGATCTTTTACATAAAGCAGGAGCATGAGGCTATGGGCATAAAACACCTTGATCTGTTCGCGTATTATAAGATCAATTAGAGTAGATCTTCTTTAGGGTTTCCAGATTCATATTAATGTATAACTTTTAAGACAGTGGTTTTCATAAATCGCATATTTTTGTAACAATAAATCGTCTATCATTCAAAATATTCAAACAAGACAATTCGATCGTTGAATTTTTCAGACGTCCACACCGTGGCCGACTGTTTTGCCAAAGCGGCAAATTATTATGACGAGGCAAAGTTTCAGATAGAAAGAGGTGGACTGGCAGTGACAGACCAAGCGTATAGAACTATTGTAAAAAACCACAAACGTGCACTTAAGGTATTGATGGATGAGCGAAGATCGGAACAAGTAAAGCAATTCTACCAGGTTAGTCTTATGCAGAAATCCAACATTTATTTTTTCTCTACCCTCTCAAGATATATAATATATACGTGTGTGTATGTTCATTTATATAGAGAATATTCTATGTCCCGAAGAAAATCTTAAGACATATGCATTATGCAAATGAATTACATATTTCTTTATTCCTTTTTAGAATTTTGAGGCGGGGAAATATTCTAAGAAGATAAAAAAGTGGAGAAGCATAGATGCAACCATGACGAAAAGTGAACGTCTAGCTTCGACAGGCAAAAGTTTTGATGGAAAATCCGAGTCCGAATCTGACCAATATGAGTCGGAAGTTGAGTCTAGCTCTGACAGTTCGTCTGACCAATCGTCATCTGAGGATATCACCGGAGAGGAGGAATGTTCCAATGACGAGGACAACGATATTATCAGTGTTAACGATGAATATTCGGATGAAACTTCGCCTCTAAATACTTTTACAGAATCTCAAGTAGCAATGGAGACGCGTATGCCTGCTCCTGATCTCAACGATGGTCCCTGTAATAAACGTCGAGCTCTCCCACGACAGGAGAGGGAAACATTGGACAGTGGGATCGAAAGTTTGACCTCTGTCCCTTCTGAAGGGTCATTCACTGATACGGATGACATATTGAGCAGCAAGAGAAAACGACTTGTTTCGATGGCTTCGGGTGGGTCTTTGGAAGACAATGTTTTCACTAACTGTGATAAATGAGAAGTCACCAGTGATGAGTAATACTCTGTATCATTCAAACGTTCGAATAAGAGGTGGACGACTGGGTAATTTTGAGCAAAGATTATTAAATGGTAAATCTCAAAAGTGTAAGTTTACATTAGCGATTAAGCAATAGAATATACAGTGACCATTAATTTGTATTGTATGTTTAATATAATATTTTACTTGTATATATTTTTATTGACGGCAGCATGTTAATGCAAAGATGAACATTTTTTGTTGGTTTTTTCTTGACTTTTTTTATTTATCAAAGATATTATTTTTTATTTTCAAAACTATCCAATATTTTTGTAGATGTTTAGATTGTCAACTTTATATATTATACTTGTTCATTGATCTCTCAACTTGAAATATCAAACATCATAAAAGTGTATTTTTATTGCAATTTCGAAAACGTTAGTAATATACATGATACTAGTATTGGATTATTTCAGCATTTGATGTTTGATTTGCCAAGAGTCTTAAGCATGTGATTTAAGTAGATGTCTCGAAAGCAGAACAAATTGCTCTTATTTACACTGATGTACGTTATGCTGATTCGCCATTAACTGTATGCAGTAGCTATAAAACTATAGTCTGTTCAAAGCTGCAGTTTCCACCACTGTTGCTTATTATTTCACTATTCATAAGTATATTTGAGTCTATACTATATTCATTAATAAGAATTTAAAAAAAAAAAGTTGTTTAAAAATATCCCCTCTAACCCAGTTTAAATTACAATATACGGCCTAAAAAAACCAGTCTACGAGAATATCTGAATGGATAAAAGATGTCAGATTTTTTCATTTTTTATCCCTATAAGAAATGTATTTCGAATTTGTTCGTGTTGATAACTCTTCGTATAAAGATGCAACATATGAATAAAGAAATCGTAATTTATAATATTTTTGCTTCGCTGAAAGGTATGTGTGTTTATAAAAAAAAAAAGAAGTGATGAAAACGGTAAACTGCGACAGACTAAAACTGATTTTAGTAGGTGTTTATGGCAGCAAACGACATATGCATTATACGGTATATATGTTTTATCTTTTTGTGTGAGGTTTGTAAAATAAACTTTTTATTTCAACATTTCTTTGAATTTTATCTTTTTTTTTTCAAAATTAAAACCATTGCATGAAGAAAGTCTTCTTCTAAAGAAAGCATACAGTATGTGTAGCACCAATGACACAATAAAAAGAATCTGAAGAGTGTCAACATATGATTTTAATTAAAGAATGAACACCGTTAATGTGTAACCTTTCTCGTCCGGAACCATGCAAATTTCTACGCATGATGCATCATGGGATGCACTTATTTAGTCTGTCAATCACACGGCAACTCTGATTAGACAATGTAATTTATTCTGTTCAATCAAAATAGTTTTAGCATCGACAAATGACAGAATCACAACACATGTGCGATATAACTGAATTATGAAAAAGCTTTAGGCAAAACAACGAGATAGAACTCTTTAGAATCAATATACATGTACCCAGAAGATATCGCAGAACAGTAAAGTAAAATTTATTTTGATAAGTTCTTATTTCATTTCTTTCATGGACAACTTTGATTGAAATGCATAGCTACACAGAAACAGATGAAAAAACAAGTACATGAAGACTGTTTGTTCTTAAATAGTGCAAATAGTAAATTTAATTGAATGACTATAAAAACCTGTATTTAGTACCGCTAAGTATCTGTCGAAGAAATATTGTTATTAGCCAATAATTCAACAATGTAACAGGTCGGTAGCGAATAACGGGGATGGAGGGGGAGGTGTCAGGTAAGTTTTGACGACCCCCCTCCCCCTTCCGAAACTATCCATATATATGGTCTTCTTTTATCGATAACGCCTCTAGTAGAAAGACTGTTTCAATGCTGCCTCATCTCATCCTCAACTTCCAACCCTTTCATCTGGAGAAACGTACCCTGAATATTGCATATGAAGGTTAAAAGTCATCACGCATTTATGACGTGTATATACTTAAATGACAGACTCTTTTCAGATTCTATTTATTATAAACAAAGACATGCTAAATTGGAAAAACCTATTATTCTCTAAAACTTATATTACAAATTACAATTAACATCAATCAATGTTATCAGGTAATTTCAAATTGTGCTAATAAATTTGTTTTTATTGATGTTGTTCTGAGCTGAATGAAGTAAAGTTCAAATCTTTTAAGTGTATTATTTGTAGGGGAACATAGGGCGACTACAGTGTCTTTCCATCTCCCTCGTATTGTGTGATGGTTTTTGCCTCTCCCTATGTTTTGCCAATTTTCTTCAGGTCTGATGCTTACACACTATGCCAGCTATTCTGGTCTTCCATGCTTTCGTTGTTCTTGTGGGTTCCAGTCTAAGGCTTGCTTTGTGATGTTTGTGTTGGCTTTCTTCTGGGTATGCCCTTTCAAATCCAGTTCAATCCGCGTGTTCTGATTGTTACTTCTGGTTGTTCAGTCTACGTTGCTTATGGTAACCGACTACCTTATCACAATGATTACTAGTATTGTCAGACACTTGTTCACAACGTCCTGGTCTGATTCTATATCTGATAATGTAAATAATAGGTATCAGATCAGATTCGCATTGTGTGGAGTTCCGTAATCACAAAGCCTTGACGTTGTAAAGATGCAAGTAACATTGCAAAATTGGTTACAGTGTGAACGTTTCACCTGTTAATCGTGAGTTTGAAGCCGATTTTGGATTTCACAATTTTATCTTAAAAATGATAAAATTTAAAATTGCAATTATATGATAATTCGTCGCCCACAGTGAAATCACAAAGTCTAAAATACCACCCTAAAACTATCATTTCTTCTTTGATATTGGCTTTTTTTCCAAAGTACAAACCATGCTGATTTTTTTTTTTAAATAGCAAATCTTATACTCAGTATTCGTTTCCTAAATTACTTCTTTTTCTCTCCCTGCCCGGGAAGACGCAGAAGAACGCCACTATGAATTATAGTACCAACAAAATAAACGTTAAGTATTTTTACATGTTAACGCATTTAGAATTACATATTTTGATCAGTACCATTTTTGCTTTTCCTGTACTAGTATATTTGTATGGGTATAGGCATGTAACATTCACATTGCCCCTGTGTCCCATTTACCGGTAAAGCCAGTGGTACTGTGTGTATACATATAAATTTAGATTTATTATTTAAATCTAATTACTAGTATATTTGTATGGGTATAGGCATGTAACATTCACATTGCCCCTGTGTCCTATTTACCGGTAAAGCCAGTGGTACTGTGTGTATACATATAAATTTAGATTTATTATTGAAATCTAAATAGCACTTTGTAGGACAAAAAAATATTTCAATGGAAACGTTACATTTTTGAAACTATTTTAAGGTACAGTTTCCGAAAAATTCAAAATTCTCAAATTAGAAAGTGTTAAATAACTTTTTATTTATGTATGACATGTTGTGATAACGAACAATGTTCAAATTCAAAAGTCCAAAGGAAAATTACAAAACAGGAGCAGAGCGAACACGGACCTCTTTAAAAAAAAATAGAGGTAGGATCTGGTTCCATGGAGGAGTGAGCATCCGCTGACCGGTCACACCCGCCGTGTGCTCTTTGTCGTAATCCGGAAAAAAGTCCGTACACAATTAGGTGATTAATTTTGTATCTGGCCCAGTTAGGTGATATATTTACCTTGAAAAATAATATGTTTTTAACAAAATGATAATTCTTTAATGACAAAAATATCAAAAATATTTCGGCTTGATATTGAATATACTTACAGGAATTATATTATTTCCTGATAAAATGATGAAGGATTTGAACTAAAATTCTGAGATAATTCGAAGATTTTATAAGAAAATATTATTTATTGTGTTAAAACTAGGTGTAAAAGTTTCTTTAAGTAGAAACTACATTCGTTTGCCCTCTCTTTATATCAGAGACATAAATAACAGCCAGCAACAAAACATCGGCGAAATCTCGGACGACGGGTAGCCAACTACCTCCTAAAACTCCTCTTTTAATGTTGTTTATAAGACATAAACTCATGAAAATATAATATTTTGAATGTTTTGGTAATAGGTTTTAGCTGTTTATATTTCGATATAATTGTTTATTTGAAAGATATACTGATTTAAACTGGGAACACTTTACAATAGGGACCGCGAGATTTCGCGAGATTTCGATCAGTTGCCAATCTCTGTTATTTATGTCTCTGCTTTTTATGAATACGACAGGAGATAGAAATTGAGACGTGGTCGGTTAAAGTGGAGAAATATTTTTTTAAAAATTGTTGATGTAAAAAGGGAGTGGGTATTGCACGGTCCAAATATCAAAATAGATAATTATACTGTTTTCTCTTATTATTATATATATATATTAAAAATTCAAACTATCTTCGACATACCATGATATATTTATTAATAATCAATGGACATAAATGCATTTGTCTAGCCCGCTCAAAGAAAGACAACTCTGTATTTTTTCATGAAAGTGAAAGTAACCGGAAGTGACCATTGTGCTGTTTCAGCGGCAAGGATAAACGTAAATTAAAGAGATAAAGGGTAAACACTTAATGAAAACATTATCATAGATATCCTTGTACTTTAAAATCTTATTTTGATATGATCGAAAAGATTTGTTCCTTCGAGAAAATTAACTGAATGAATTGTTTGGTTAAGAGATTTCGCAGACATGTAACATAATTTTGGTGACTGTAACGTGATGGACCTTGTCTGGCAGATTAGGGAACCACAAACGACAGTGTTTCCATTTAATTCTTATCTGTCATCTAATCTCAGCATGGGTCCAAAATACAGACTCGACGTCTCTCTCTCTCTCTCTCTCTCTCTCTCTCTCTCTCTCTCTCTGATCTCTCTCAATGTGCAGTTAAAAAAGTAAGTAATTGTTTATTAAAGTGTCACATGCCAATATTACAAGTAAAACTTCATATAGACACAATATGCAGTGACAATAAGCTTATTTCAAATAAGAAGGCACCAAAACCCACAATTTTATATCAATCATTTGAAAACATTTGTGATTTATTGATAACTAAATTGTCAATTTTAATACATTTTGAACATGTTATTAATTGAAAGAAACAGAACACAATTATTTCATGCTAAAGAATATGTAACCTTATTGGTAAATGTAATAAATAACATAAATGTAAGTAATTTAAGATTCCAAAAACACTCTAAACAATATATCTTTATATGACATTTGTTCATCACCTGAATTGTTGACAGAGTAATTAGCAGGCAAGATATTTGTTTCTTGGCCCTAACAATATAACATAATTAAAGGTGAAATTTAAATTGCCTTAAATTGATGGAGGTGTACTTGAGAGATTAAAAGCTGTGAAAGATGGCATTCTGTTCCCAAGCTGACATCTTAATTTTGTATATAGTATTACTTCATACTTGCATGTATAATCCCAAAGCGATATAGACTCCAAAAAAACTTTTATTTATTGTCGGGTATTCTTATTTCATTTTTAAATATGAGGTTTTTAAATTTGTGTTTGTTTCATTCAGCCCCAAGAATATTGATATGTGATTAATACTGGTGCATCCGAGAGATTTTCCTGATGAAAGTTAAATAGACAAAGGTAATGTACATAGAGTTTCTCATCATTTAAATAGGAAAATGTACATTCTTCTGAAAGTACATATAGAATTTCAGATCACTAAAATATATGTGTTCAGTATGCAATAATTGTTTAAAAATCCATTACTTGTTTAACTATAAATGCTATTTAATTGACATGCCTATAATAAATTTTATTGTTGCAAATAGAAAAAAGGTAGTACTATCTGAGATGCAGTTATTAATGGAACTGTTTAAATTGAAGGATATATATAATAAAATATTATAAAACTGAAAATAGCAAGACTGTTTGAGAGTGTAAAAGGTCTTCCTGAAATACAGATATTATTTATTAAAATCCTAATAAAAAGCTTTTCTAAAAAGCAATTTTTAATTAATTATTTTCTCTGTATATTAATTAATTAATTATTGAGACAGATTAAATGAAAAATATGCAACACAGTAAATCCTAAAATGCCTATCCAATTTTACAAGGTCTCAAGTTATGACAGAGAATTTGATGCCACTTGATTCCAGATATTATATTGATACATGTTTAGGTACTTTAGATTACTATTACATGACAGGTGCTCCAATTGGTTGGTAAGGTTTCACAAGAGGAAGAACTCGAATGGAGATATGACTTACTGTACAATAAGGGAAATAACTCCAGGTATGTTTCAAACTTCAAATATGGCATTAAACTCGAATTATGGGTTTGTTTGGATTCATAAAAAGATGATAGAATGAAAAACAAACCACATCTCCTTTATTAAGATTGAACAAGCTAGCATTCTAAACTGTAAATGATGTCTAGAAAGGGTATTTTTTTGGAACAAGTAAGTAAGTAAGTAATTTATTTTTATAGTGACGTGTATATTTTACAGTACATTGTAAAATTGACAAAAAGAAAAACTCGAAAAGGTCAACACCTGGCCCGTCGGGCCTATATGTCACTTTAAACACAATAATGGTCAGAATACATCAAGAAAAGCATGCAATGCAAGATGGGGAAAAAACCCCAAAAGGACAAAAAAGCAAAAAATACATGTTTAAATACATAATACAACAAATAAATCTTTAAGGAGTTTTGGGATATCAGTGGGAATAAGTATTATTTTTATATATTTGCTTACAACTCATTACTTAAATACAATTGATTGTCTTCTCTTGATAGAGGAGTATAAATATTTGGCAACCTAACGAGGATAATTGACAATGAGCAAACGTAATAATTCATCATCTGAAATTTCTTCTGACGAATTAAGACCAATATTTTCAATTAGTTTTTTACGATAATCGTTATACAAAGAACAATGTAATAAAAAATGAAATTCATCTTCTACACTTCTATTGGAACAAAAAACACAAATTCTTTATTTTCTTTTGGGCAGGTTCCCAGTCTTCAGATATATTTGTATAAAATACACTTTAAACCTTAGTTTATCATCACTTGTAGCATTTTAATATTAGTTTCTTTCTGTCTTACGATCTCCTGTACAAAATATGATTTATACAGAAAGTTAGATAACAAAATCATGTAAAAAACAAAACATGAACTCTGTGTGTATTGATTTGATGATTAAGCTATGCTGACTGTTACTAGTACATGCATTATAATTTGTAGCTTAGTGGTAGAGGACTTGGCTGTTGTAAAGTAGAGGTTCTGAGCTTGATTCCCTGTCCAGCCTTAAGCGTTCCACTTCCATTACACTTATTTAGTTCAAGTACATGAACATAGCCATCAGAAGTGAATTAACTTCACTTCTTAAGATCAAAGATGTTTAGATAAGGCTAGGTATTGCTGATTTTCACACAGAAGTGTTGGTCCAGTGAATGGTACATTATAGACCATTCACACCATTCAAAGACAAATGGACTCTTACATCACTTGTACTGACAAGTCTTTTATTTTCCTGTTACTTTCAGCAAATTGGAAAAATTTTACAGTATTTATCAAAATGTTTCACATGTATTTAACAATATTTGTTTAAATCAGGGTCATTGCCAAGTTTGTCAACAAGAGTCATCATTGACAATGAGAGGCATACAATTTTCCATGTAATCGACTTTTAAACCACTCCCTGGGGCATCCAGCTAGCTCAGTACTGGTCCCATTGTGTGTCATTCAGTCCCTAATCCCACCGACCCGGTAGATTTGGGTCTGATACCCACAATTGTGGTGTATCCCTCACTGTTTTATCCCCACTTATTAGGCAGGGGTAGTCTGAGGTACCACTTTACCAGGAACCACATAGCAGGGGTAGAGAGGGCTTGTGGTGAATACCCCGTTTATAGTCCTGTGAGCAGTTGAGGATTTCAGTGACGGAATGTTAAAGAGGGTTTTAAATTTTACGATGCAGGCTATCAGTGTCTAGGTGTGTGTTATTGGAGACAGTCGGTGAGAACAAGGCATCCTGATGGTCGCCTCAAAACAATTCGTCCGTAGATATTCCTTGTGTGGAGGATTTTACTCCTTGGACCAGGGACGATGAATTCAGTTGTTTTTCTTCGGATTAATTTTATAAAAACTTTTGTGAAAGTTTAGAATTTAATTTATTTCCCCGTGGAAAATCTGGACTTTCTTTTTAAGAAAAAAATGGAGAGCATTGGTAAGTTGTTTTATTTTTTTCTTAAAATATTAAATCATGTAAATAAGTATTTAACATTTTTGAAAAGAGTAGAGGTTACAATGCATTAAAAAGTTAATTTGAACGAAAAAAAAATTCAACTTAATAAAATTTGGAGATGAAATTTTAATTGGTTTGAAAAGTAATGTTTTTCAATTTCATGAAACAAGTAATTATAATGTCAAGAATACCACAGGACATATTTGTTCAAATTGGGAGCTGAGAGGTTTTCGATTGGCCGTGTCATTTGTACCAAAGTTTCCTGGAGGGTGAACTCTGCCAGATTAAAGAATTTGATTTTCTTTGATCAAGGATAAAACACAACAAAAATAACATGATAGCTTAAGATAAGCCCTTACTTATGACTTCTTTAAATAAATTAATTCAGTTAATAAAAGTATGTACATAGAATTTTTATAATATCGCTATGTGATTTATATATGAATGTTCTGTAAAACCTGTTTTATTTTTTAGTTTTATAAGCAAAGAATACAATTATTAGACAAATCTTATGTGAGGACCAGTTGTTGCCTCTTGAAACTTATTTAAAAAAAAATAAAAAGCAACTTCAATTAATTTCTTTAATGTAGCATTGGGGTTCTCTCATTACAATAATGAGGTAGCATCAGATTGAAGAATCTTTAAAATTAAATAAATGCTTAAAGTGTCACCCCCGTAATAAACATATTGTGAAAAAGAACTTTTCAGAGGTGTCATAGATCTAAAGATAAGTTTATTTGCATTCACAAAGGTGGATCTCTCTCTCTAGAATTTCTTTGGGTGTCGTTGTGCTAGCTCCCTACAAAGGCTCTAAACTTGTGATATCAAAAACACGTTGCATTCTCATAAAAATGGGGAAGGAATTTAACTGATGTGGCCAGTCGTGAAATTGGTTGAGATTTAAATAGTCTGGTCTCTGTGGCTCTTTTTTTGCCCTTTCTTTTTGTGATTTCAGCCCTCTTTGTATTTATCTCTTTCTGTGCAGAGGAATTAGAAAATCATCTTTTGTGTTATAAATGGTTGAGAATAGAGAGGAGAAAAATACCCTTTTACGTATGCAAGGTGACTGGCCTTGTTTCGGTGATATTGCGACTTCCATGTTTAACTTGCCTTCTCTGACTTATAATACAGAATTCACAGTTGTTAAAATTCTTGGTAAATTGCTTCAATATTTGGGAGTTATGCAAGAGCATTAATGATTTAGTGAGTCATTTTATCCCCCTAAAGAGTGTATTGCTTGGAATGAATGACGAAGGACTAAATTAAGTGCCTTTACTTTTAATAGGACCAATCACTATTGTGCATCTATATACAGATATATAAATTAAATACTATTATGTCTGGACAAACATCCTGACATGGGGTATGGGGGACCCTGTGTTTAACACAAGGGATTATAAATCATTAATATATATATATATATATATATATATATATATATATATATATATATATATATATATATATATATATTTATATATATATATATATAAGTTTTTTTATTTAAAAAAAAAAACCCCAAAACTGTAATTTCATTTAAAAAAAATCAAACCTGGTCAACTTTTGAGGCTCCAAAGAAATTATAGGCTATTCAAAAGTGACACTTGCAGACATTTAACATGTTTACAGTTATTATCTAAATATACACATGTATGGCATATATCTTACTACTGATATTCTCGAACATTTCCAAGGCCCTGCCTTGCATTATTGTTGCCATGCTTAAATGTTTGGCTGGGGAAAGTTTTTCTTGCATACTCTTAAGTATTGCACAAACACACCCCTTATTTTAGGAGAGCACTGGCAGAAATAAAATTGAAACTTGATAAGTATGAACATTGAGGCCCAGTAGGTGGTAGCTATATAGATGTTTGAAATAAGTGTTCAGCAAGTGTATGATATTGGTTGATAAAAAGAGAATCGATCGAAATGAAGGGAATTGCTGGGTGTACACCCCCTGGACTGTTTTGGGACCGATCGGTGTGTTAAAATATCAGATTAAATATCGAGTCTACCACTGCCACTAATGTTGATGTTACCTCTTACCTGCTCGGAACTGTTCATTGAATTCTCACAAAGAATCAGTGAAGTGTTTTGCTCTTGATTAAACTAGTAATATCAGATTTCCAAAATATTGTAACCTATCTGTCTCTCGTTCAGACCACTTGAAGTTATCCAATGGGCAAGTGATCAATCTCTCTCTCTCCTCTCCTCCCCTCTTTCACTCTCTCTTTCTCTCTGAGACCAGCCATTCTGGTAAAATGTGCAACAAGGAAGACTATATCAAATTTAAAGCATAAATAAAAAAAATATCACACCATTTGGGGAAAAAAAGGAATTTAGAATTACCTTGAGATGAGTATATTGGACCTGTTTTGCAATATTCAATGTTATTATGTAATTCTCAGTGTGCGTTTGCCCACCGCTCTAGGAATGTATAGAGGCAGGTTCTCTCACCTTGCCATGTGCCGGCTGTGTGACACAGTTGACTTCATGCTTTTTTCTTCGTTTTCATCCTTCAGTGTGGGCATTGATGGTCTAACATCACATATGTAATGCAATTCAATACTTAATTTCTTCCTCCAAAGAAAAATCTATCAAGGACAGCTATATTCTCAAGGTTTCTTAGACCTTGAAACACATTGCATTGGTAAACATAGCTGTCAATATGTTTTTAAGTCTTTTTAAGTTGTTGTTCAGTCTTCTGCAGATACTGCAATAAATTTACCAATATTTTTTGGCATATTAAAATACTTTTTTTAGTTTTACTTACTAAATTAGAAAATAATGATGATGAGAATTTTCACTCTGCTAAATCAGGCTTTCATCATTATCTATGATCACGATGATATAAATCTAAACCTCAACATTTCTGAGAGGTGTGAACTGCTGGCTATTATGAAGATAGACGCGTCCTATGACAGGTTATTTTGTACCTGGCTGGTGTGGCTTACTGGGGACTATATCTGATATCCATCCTCTCAGCGCTCAGACTTACCAAATGATCCGACGATACCCTCAACAAAAACTCACAACAATGGCCAAATGAGGCGCTAATTTGGTGGCATCAATTGGAGCTTTGTTCTCTTGAAGGGTGCGAGACACATTTTGATGGCAGGATAGACATTTGCGAATTTTTGAAACAGTTTCTATCTTTGACCTCATCATGTGGCCTTTTATCATCTAGCGATGTTCATCTTCACCATTGTAGCAACTGTTTGGGGTAGTAATAAGCTATTTATTAAAAGAATTTGTTTTTCCGATGGACTGGGAAAAAGACATGAATGTGACAATATATGAGCCATTACTCCTATTTACTTGAAAGTCCCTAAATGACCACTGAAAAATTCCTTGTACATGAAAGTGATGGCACTATTATTTAAAGTTTATATTGAGGGGCGGTATACTATGTGTAGAGTTATAGGTTCTCATTTACTAGTAACTCTCAACCTCCAATGAATATGTGTTCGTGGTATGTGTGTTTATTAAACTAAAACTCAAACTAGTAACTATAATTCTGATGCTTGGAAGTTATACAAAGGCTATAATTGGTATTTTAACATTTATTTTCAATATGATTCAGTTCTCTAGACTTCATTACAGACAAACTTCTTTATCTCGAACTAGATGAGACTCGATCTTTAAAAACTTCGATTTATTTGAGTATTCGAGGGTAAAATACTTTAAAAATAAGTGATTGGGACTTACAAATCATTTCGACATATCCATTGTATTCGAGATATCAGTGTTCGAGATATCGAAGTTCAACTATTATAGTTGTAG
Organism: Magallana ariakensis; assembly: GCA_020458035.1. Classification (NCBI taxonomy): domain Eukaryota; kingdom Metazoa; phylum Mollusca; class Bivalvia; order Ostreida; family Ostreidae; genus Magallana; species Magallana ariakensis. The sequence continues at coordinate 73,857,718 of CM035812.1, read as the reverse complement.
CCAGCAGCAAAATTATTCCCATAGAGCTGCAGTAATGAGACCAAAGGTTCAATTAACATTATTTTGACAAAATGGATACCGGTACATGTATTTGATGATGCCTTCTTCTTGCAAATTTCTTTTCCTTTATGACAGATTCTGAGGACTTTTTATTCCAAATAGAATACAGTGTGGTAGTTGAATTTCAGTATTCTCCATTGATCTGTTGGTTAGCAAATTACAAGCCTGAAACGTCTTATTTGCATAATTTAGGGTGAGTTAACCATGCATCAGACACATACCTTGGATTGGACAACTTTGGTTAAAAATATACAAATAAATGTGCATGCGCTCATGTGAATTTTCTTAAATCCCTGGATTAGAACTAATGAGCTTTATCATTATTAAGAAATTGACAGTCACATTGTCAAATAAATAGCACTGACGTCATTGTAAAATGACGTCAAATATGCCATCATTGAAAATTTAGTTAGGAAGATTTTACACAAAAGCATTATTTGAATGTTGTGCATTTGATTGTGAATTAGTAAAAATGCACCCTCTTCCTAAAATAATTAGAAAGAAGTAAGTTTTGAAACAAAATTTGATTAAATTAAGTCTTAGAAATTTGGACAATTAATTTCAAGATCATTTTTGCTCCAAATATTCATTTCACATTGGATCGGACACAAATTAACAATGCATTGGACAGTTTTCAATGCATGATTTTTTCTAATAATTAACATGTTAGGTGTTATTCCTTGTGATATACTTTAAATGTATAGTAAAATAAAAAATTGAAAAAATAATTGATACAAACATTTTCCTCAGACCACTTAAAATTCGAGTTTTATGGATACTGCCTTTTTAATCCAAAGTTCCTGTAGGTGCTGGCACGATAAAGAGCCATCATGATAAATATTCCTATATACAGAAGCGCTTGTCTAAATTCCTGCCAGTAGATTCGAGGATTTACATTTAAAGAAATCTGAATAGCAATTGAATAAATTTTTTTTTCCGAACCTCTGTATTTTCGCATTAAAACCAGAAAATTTTGTTATTTTAAATCTCTACTGTATAGCTGTCCGATGCTTGGTAAATATTGTCAGATCCATGGTGTAATAGTTCAACACTTCATAAATTTGCTTTATTTTCTACGTTTTTAACAATTTCGCTATTTTTTCTCCAATAATTAAGCAAGGGGAAAACCCGTAACTTTTAAAACAAGTTTTATTTATATTTGGACTATAATTGATGCATTATCAAAGAGAAAAATCCAAGGCTGTCCGATGCATGGTGAAATTGTGTTACCCTTCTTGTTTTGTGAAAAAATCTTTTTTAGAATACTGTAGCAATGAATTTGACCCAGAACAGAGTGTAAGCCCGAAGGCGGGCTCTTTTCAAATTCAAATTTCTCCACATTCAGACAGGGCTGGTATCATTCTATTAAGATAAGCAACTTCTATAGGTAATCAAATACGAAACAGATCTGCACTAGAGATAGCTCATCTAACATGATATATGATTTGTTGGTGACAGATAAGATGTATTTGAATTATAATTTAAACAATGTTAAATATATTACCAAGCCAATTTTTCTGCATGGTTATTTCAGTGAGGTGTGGAGGGGGTGATGACACTAGATGGAGTATCAGTAAAAATTAATTTAATGAAAACATAAAAATTCATGATACCTAAAAAATAAGTGAGATAAGGATCTGATGAATCAATGATGAAATGTAATGATTTTTACAGGTCGTATGGTAAATGTTTAGATCTGCTGACTTTGCCTTCATTAAAGACATATTTTATGTAAATGTTCTGTACCATTTAAAAACCTCTTCGTACAAGCGTCATGTTCGAAAAGGGGGCATTTTATGCAGCAGCAATCATGGCGAAAGATTTATAACTTAATTTACATAAAGAAAACTGCTACATGCGTTCAATGGAAATTTTCTGCATGTTTTGTAAATGTCATACTACATAATAATATTTCAATGTATATGTAATATATATCTGGTTCTTTCGCAAATGTCACAAAAATTTGCAAAAATGGGGTTAATATGTAACCTTTTTTATTTGCTTCAGTCAAATTTTGCAATATTTAAAATCAGGTTTCTAATAGCAAACACTATCAGAAAGAATTTCTGTTTATTGTAATTTTTGCAATGTGAAAGTGATCATGAAAAAAGCCAAAATTTAATAGATCATAGTGAAATTACAGGATTTACAGTATTTTGTCGATATATCCGACATTTATTAATACCAGTAGCTGGTCCGTCTACTACCCATATATGCTTTATTGTCCAATCATTAGCTTTTTCATTGTTTTCTATCTGTTATATTGTTATGGGTGGCAGATGTTAAGATTATACCATATTCTTGCCACATCTTTAAAACCCTCTGCGTTATTAATCTTTCATATGCACTTGATATAATTTTCTGACATTAAACAAATCCAAATTCTTATGTGCTCATAATAATAAAATATCTTTCCTCTTACTGACTAATCCTTCCTTTTATGATGAAAGTAAAATATATTAAATGAAAACATTCCGTATTTGATCTATAATTTTTTTAAAACCTAGTCCTTAGTTAGTTTGCTTGAAGATTTTCTGCAGTCAATAGAAAGTTGAATCATAATAAAGTCTGGAAATTTCTTCTAAATTCCCACTTCATGCATCGTTGTTCAGCAACAGACCATCCTCTCACCAAGGTCTGGACAAATTGCAACATAAGATCAATTTTAGAACCCTTTCTTCTATATAAAAAATACAGTTTATTAAATTAATTATTTAAAAACTGCGCACCTGTGGGCCGTTAAGTTATGTCAGTTATTCGTAAATTGTTTTTAGGATAAAAGATTTTTCTTTGTAATCCCAGTCTTCTTTAACGCTGAGTAAAATTCTAATTTATCTTGATTTACGTCTGTCATTTCAAATATTTCTCTTCCATGGATAGCTCGGACATTGTTTACGGAGTGGAAATTTGTTAATCTTTTGGTTGGCCGGCAGTTGTGACCATTGCTTTGTCAAATTTATGTGTAGCTTTTTGACAGAACGAACAATAGGATGCTTTATGTATTGGGAATAGGTGAATTAATGCATTCACATTTAGTCTATTGGAAAAGTTTAGAAAACATTGAATATAAAAGCAAGGGAAACAAACAATCGAATCCAGGTGTTTCTTTACAGAACAGCATTCAATGCTCTTATTTTCTTTCTTGGTTTCCCAACACAATATATATTTTGTGGTACTTGAATGTGTTTTGGGAGTTTTTATTGGAATTTTCCTTTTGTAGTTTCCTGTTTCTTGACTTTGATATTTCTCGGCCAGCTCTCAGTGCGAGTCTAGGTTTTTACAGTTTATCTCTTCTGAATAGAATGAGCTCACGTCTCCTGTTTGTATTTTTAAATGTCGCACAATTTATCACAACGGGTGTGTAAATATACCCAGGACTAGGCGACATTAACATATCAATGTTCCGTATTACCCATGATGCAAGTGGTATATTGCGTGTGTTTTCAGTTGAAAGAGTTATTTATGGAAATATTTAATTACAAATGTAAGTACATATATTATTTAATGATTTGGATTCTGGTATCATGTTATAGATATTCAATGGGATATTGATGAACTTTTAAAATGACGGAGATCCTTAGGCTAGATAAGGAACAGTGTGATTTACTTAGGGGATAGGTTATAGTGGGAGAGTTAAATTAAAAGGTGTAGTTTTGAAATGATAAGATATATATGTCAGTGGATGCTCCAGGGTTATTGTATTGCTTTTAACATTTAAAAAAATGAAAACATTAAAGAGAATGTTTTTTGAATCTCTGAAGTTCTTTAAGAACTAGCTTGTATATTTTAATTTTCCTAGCTGTAATTAGTTATGAATTGTCTTATAAATCAATATAAGTTTTAAATTGTTGATACATTGTTACATTATGAACAGACTGTTTAAATAACACATTTTTTTTTATAAATCAACAAATGAATTTGAATTCATGATTTCTTTATTTGATTTTTCCAATATCTTGTTTGCTGAATAGATTTTCTAACTAGTAACTTGGATATATATCTTTCAACAATGACCCAGCATTTCAATTTGCAGGACCACTTAACATGTTTGCTTTTCAAGTCTTGATTCAATTTTCTACTACTTATACTTGTACAACACCTGAACACATTCTACGTATGTTTGTATAAACATTATTTATTTGGACAATGGCTACAGTGAGGAAACCCGAACGAGTACACCCATCTCTTTGGGGATATGAAATTGATAGTGAATTTTAATCTTTTCTTTGTGTGTTGAAAAACTCTCCATTATAAAAAAGGATCGATGTTGAACATTTATATTTGTGTGATATTAAAAAGCTCTGACATCGATTTTGAATCGCATGGTCAGGGTTAGGTAGGGATGTTTGCTCAGTTAAGCACTTCAGGATATAAACCCAATACTGCCTCAGAAAGAAGAAAATCGGAATTGGACTAAAGTTTTAGGATAGTCCCCAGTAGCTCTCCTTAATTTACATAATTTTGACAGTGATAAAGACTTCAAGAGTATTGTATTTAATTGAACTTTGGTGCTAGGTATCGAGTTCAAGAATATGTGCATTAATTGGAGCCCATTTTCAGTTTTCTCACATTATTTTAGGTTTGTTTTGACCAAATTTCTTAGTGAATTAATGTTACCACTTTGGTTTCCATGAAAACACATGCAATCTTGTGAAACATGACTGAAACTATATTATATAATATTGTATTATAATCAAATCAAACTTACTCAGTGTTAGTTTATAATTTTATTATGACAACCAGCTGTAAGAAAAACACTTCATTTACAAGATTTGTCAGTATATTAGAAAAAAAAAACTTCTTTGAAACAAGCATATATAAGTATTGGAGCGTTAAATAACTATATTTTGAAAAAAAATGTTTATTTGGTCACAATTTAGACATACAATGTATAGGTTTATTTTATATATTTTAATAGATATGAGTACCGGGTAATAAGTACCGGGTATACATTATGAAATTTTCTGGATCTCACACATGGTTCCTAATGGATTTAAAAGATAAAACTGTTATTGGAAACATATTGTTTGAACAATGGCAAGTTAAAAAAAATAATTCTAAATACAATGTAGAAAGTAGGTATGATAGTATACTAGTATATATATATACAATGTATATGTTGGGAAGGGGAGAAAATAAATGAACAAATTGCTATACTGTCGAACTATAAAGAAAACAGTAAGGCTTAAAACTGGCATTGAACAGTGAGGGCCCTATAACTTACCAAGGCTGCAGGTGCTTGCTGCCTTTATGAGCTTTCCAGATTGGTGTACTTGTTCATGACCATCAAAGGCAATCTTTCGTGCAACCAAGCAAAAAACATGTCAGAGGACTGGAGAAGTTGTGAAAGTTTTGCAAGAAACTTCCAGCTAAGCCTTTAACATCCAGACAGGATAAAGAATTCATGAAGCAGTAAGTCCCCCGGAATGGTGTTGGTGTGAACACACTAACCCAACCTGTCAATGGATGGAGACTTTAATTAGACATACAGGATCAACAAGTGTCAGAATGCTCCCCATTTCCAGCAACAATCAATGCCTTTAACTGTCGGAGACTTCATTCAACCTTTTGGTCGTTGAGCCTAATTCCATCCTGTTTGATTCAGAATCCAACTTACCAGCTTGTTGACACTGGTCAAGTTTTGACTCTCCGACTAATGGATTTTCATTGTGTTTACATTGTGTGAGCTATGCTCAGTAATTAGTATGTTTCCAAGCTTTAAATTGACCACTTTGACCAATACACAATGCCAATGATGGACAACGGGGTTCCTGCATGTCTATCAATTAGTCTGTGTCGACAACAATGCCAGAATTACCAAAGAGCAAACGGTATCAAAAAGCACACACAGTCACTGTATAATTTATCTAATCAAAGATTGCAGAAGAGGGCAACTTGCTGATTGAAGAACTAATGTGTTGAGAATCTTGTCTGATTTCAATGATTGGAAAAGGAGGCAAAGTGAATGTGAAAAGTACTGACAGAAGTACTAATGTACTGATGATCTGATAAGTATAGTTTGTCTAGTAGTTATATATATACCCATGAGTGGTCCATCTCATCCAACCACTGTACAATACTGGTACAATAAGATGGGCACTTTCTTTATAACTCAATAATTACTTTCTGTATGTGATTCAGTGTGGACAAGTCCGTGCAGTAACATCAAGTACAAGAACAAACAAATATAAAAATCTGCTGTTTATGATTCACTTACCCAGAACAAACCTAAGCTATCAGGCAAACATCAAAGATGGTTTACTTTAATATCAAAAGCTAAGAATCTGCCTCTCTATTAGAAATTAATTTCTATTGAATGTTTATTGGCACTGACTGACTTCTGTGTAAGGTGGGGATTATATTTGCGGACACAAACATTGGGAGCAGTGCAAGTGAACTCAGAAGTCAAAATTAACAGGCGATTTTTTGTTCTTTTGATTTTTATTGATTATATACCAAGTCTCTGTTATTCAAAAGCTTGAAAGGGGTAGAAAATCAATTAGCATTTGTGTCGCAGTGGGAAATCACAATGTGGTACATTTATCTAATGCCGATTTTGTGGTGGTCTCTCTACGCAAGAACTTGCGTCTTCACTCCCTAAGTATGTTTATTATAAGTCGTAAAGGTTTATTTTGCCCTTATAAAGAGCTTTATTTCTTCAATATTAATGGCTTTTATATGTTTAGATAAATGCACCTTTACATCCTATATCAGAATGACTGTTAGAAAGAAACCAAGGTGTGTACAATTTCGATACATTCAGACCGACATTGTGCGTATTACGTACAGAATTGTAATGGCTTTATGAAATCCTTTTCAGAGCCTGTTGAATATTCGAGAATTGATCATCTACTGATACATAAATCATGAGTTTAATCACATTGTATCAGCCATGTTAATCTCTTATCATTGGGGATCCAATTTACAACCATTTCCTAAATAGTTCAGGGGTTCATTGAAAAATAATGGAAATTTAAAATTTATCTGTGCAAAAATTTTGAAGGCATTGGTTTTAAATACCTGTAAAACCAAGTGTCATCGGGCCTGGTATCTACGTGATAAATATCTGTCATTGATCAATTCACGGCACAGAAATACGAGGGAGTTTTAAACAGCGAGTTTCCCAATTCTATCAGATGAGAGTGGGGAGGGATTTGTTTAACTGTCGTCTTTTTACCGAGACTTTTTGAGCGAGCCTGTTACCCGTGTTGTGCAATCTTCAGTGTGTTTTGTATTTCTGTGTCGTTGGATATTGACTAACTATAATTGCTGGTCCTCGACAGATCGGCAGATGGAGACCCAGGATGTTGAGCCGATATCACAGGTAATTTTACGGTAATATGACTTGGTAATAAACCGAGTATTGCAGGCGCGTGTTTACTGTGTACCTCCCTATGTGTGTAAACTTCACTGAATTCAGACAAACTCTGGATATGCTCTTACCTATGTTTACCTGTTGGAATACCTGTTAGAATTAAGTGTTCAGTTGTAGTTTCAGTCAAACGTTGATATGATGGGATGTTCAGTTTTTTTAATTGAATCTGAGATGTTTGACGTTCAGTCATCTGTATTCACTGTCTAAGTGTAGAATGGAGCAGCCATTGTGACTGGAGTGTGGGTCTCTTTACATGGATTAGTTGCAGTGGCAACCCTACAGGTAAGCCAGCAGACTGGACAAGTTTGCAGCATTTTATTTTAATGGCTGCTTTTTTTGTGAACTGTCCAACACAACAGCTGATCTCTACAGAAATTAAACAGGATAAGTTTTAGGGTAGAATTAAGCAGCAACATAGTAACCTCAGATCATATAATTAGATGCATTTTTTAGAGGGGTTGTATGTCTTGGGGGGGTGGAAGTGGGGTATTGGTAAATGGATCCTTTATCATAATTGTTTGAGGGTTTTTGATCTCGAGTTATAACCTTCTGCACCTTCTCCTAATGGTCATTAGGTAATGGTCTTTATGGGGAGGGCACCGTCTCCTTATGGTCATCAGGTAATGGTCTTTATGGGGAGGGCCCAGGTCTCCTGTTTATATTATCATGAATTTCTAAATTCAAGACTAATGCATGCATCTAACCTGCTAAATTACCTTGACTTCACCTGTTTTTGTTGCAAAAACTGCTATAGATCACCCTGTCAGTTGTCAATTTCAGCTTTGAAGTAATTGCATAAGTATATTACAACATATATACCTGTATTTTTTAATTAAAAAAATACACAGAACAAATATACATGTAATTCTGCATTTGTTTTTGTAGTAAAGATCAATAAGAAGAAAGAAAAAACTATTAACTTTGGCTGTCGTATAATGCACATGTACATACATGTATTTAGTTAACTTGTTATGGAGGAGATATCGCATTGCTTACTAACAGTGTCTATATATGTGGGTGTGTTATTGTGTGGGTGTGTCAGTGGAATAAAGCTGGAAAGAGAACTCTGAATGCTTTTAAATAATCAAATAAAAAATTTGCTTATTTCTTTAGCATTGAATTAACTAAAACCCTATTCAACAAATGGGTCAGTCATCTTTAATCCATATATTGACATTTTTCAAGAAAAGTCCAAATTTAACTGTGTGCTCTGTGTTTTTTTCATGTTGCTATTTTTTAAGGGTTCAGTGAAGTCATATAAAGTGAAAGTTGTGACAGCTTTACCATAGAATGGAGGGATGGGTAGAAACCATTGATCTGTTAATCTCATTATGGCGCTATAAGGAATCATTGACTGGTGATGGGACACCTAGTCCGTTACCAACACCCATAATCTCAGGGGCCATTACAGCTGCTCTATTGTCATTCCATCGTATAATGGCTGTTTCTGATCTCTTGTTGGTAAATAGAGGCCTCCAATTGGCTGATTTATGGTCCAATATTTCGATAGCAATCCACATTGTCTATGTCTCCTCTTCTCATCTAATGCCTAGTAAACAAATAGTATGTATCCAGGATTCCGCTATAGACAAGCTAGGGTAGAGGGTGTGTAAAGTAGGGGGAAGTCACATACTCGTAAAAATCAGGTCCATAAAGACGTAAAGAGAATCCTTATCGAGCCCTAAACCAGGCCCAGTCTGTTCCCGGAAGGTCAAGAATGTGGGATAATTAAATTTGAGTAAAGTGGGTATATTTAGGACAGAAATCTTATGATTTATCATTTTCATTGGCACAGGTTTCTCAAAAATTTGTCACGTCACTGTTTATTTCAGTTCTTGAAAGAAGGGTACTCATAATGAGTGGCAAAAAATGCCTGATTTAATAGGATATTTTTGTACCTACCTTGAGATGATGTATAGATCGAGTGGTACAGAAAGACCTGTCTGGTTCTGGAGACAATTAACTTTCTGAAGAACCCTGATCAAAACAGTGGTTACTGGGCATTATGCCTTAATTTTGAGAATATTGCACCCAGAATTTTTTTTGGCAACATTTGAATTGTGTCATTTTTCCATGTTGGGTTTTACATTTTACAATGTTTTCTCTTCAGGTAATATTTACACCTGTAATTCAAATTCTTTCTTTTGAATTGGAAACTGAAAGGTACCACCACTTGGATTTATCTTCTGAAAATCCATTTTATCATAAAAACTGCATGTTTTGAACATTCATATTCATTTTTTTTCTTGGAGTAAAATCAATATCTTAATCGGTTGAGTAAGATATTCTAAGGAGTGTTCATGACAGATTTGAATAACAGATGAAAGCAAGCCATTATCAGTAGATGTAATTCAATATGCACCTCCAGTTTTTGGTTTCTTTTAAGCCAACCCTGTTTTCATAGATCAAAGAGTGGGTCATTCTAGTTCAATTTCCGATTATCCGTTTAAAAAGATAGAACTTTTGTAAACTTTTACACATAGAAATGGGTTTCTCCAAGTTGAATTAGTTTCTTTTTTTTCACTTGCCCCTGAATGACCTTAATTATTGTTTTCAAAAGTATCAGACTACTGAAGAATTGACTTGGAAAATTTATTGGTCATGCAAAGTTATAACATTTTGGCTTTTCTTTTGTTTTTGTGATATATGCTGTCAAAATTGTTATCTAAGTCCATCTTCCCAGTGTACGGTGTAGACTGGTATTTAGAAATGAACAGAAGTAAAAAGCCGCCTATTGTCATTTGATCCAGTTAAAATTCTAAATTTGGAAAACCTGTGCTCTCTAATGTGTTTTTGAGATTGTTGAAATAATTGAAAGTTGTACAGAATATCTGTATTCTAAGTAAGATGAGTGGATTCTTTATTAAAATACAGCGATCATGAAGATTGCCCTATATCTTACAATGATAAAAAATTTCCCCATTATACAGTATTTTAAATACCAATGCAATGTACATGGGTTAACATATTAAAAGATAGAAAAATATTGAATCATAGTACATGAATATTATTTGTGACAGGTATATCATACATGTACCTCTACATGTTAGGTAGATAAAATCAATTTACCTGAGTCAAAAAGTGATTTTTTTATTTACAGTCATGTAACCCTCCAAAAATTATAACATCCATAATAGGAAAATCATTTGAGAATGGATGTGGTAATTGTAGCTATATTGAAAAAGAATTAAGCCATATTGTGTACTGTGTCGGAACATGTATGATTGTTGTGTCTATCTTTGAAAAAAATTTCTGCAGATTGCATTTTTTGCTGCATACGTGATGCGTGAGTTTTACACCAAACCAGTCATGTATGAAGTTAATTTTCTGAGATAGGTGGCTGGTTTTATGATAATGTTTGCGGATTTATTTTGGGGCTAGCTCTGTTGACACAGAGAGAACTGAGACTGTTTGCTCCACAGTCTGTTATAATGCATTCCTTGTCTCTGAGTAAACTTGGTTGTGACGGAAATTTACCTGCAATTATTTGCTTGTGCACAAATTTTCTTTCAAAGCAAGTGCAGCGATTAATTTGTTTGTTTATGGTGGTATTCTATGTCATTTTTACTGACTGCAAAAAATCTCGCAGTTCCTGGACTATTTGCTTGACATAATAGAGATTGGAAAAAAACTGAATTATCATAAAACTCAGGCTTTAGTTTCCTGGACTATGTTAATTTAATGAATTCCTCTCGTTTCTCATTATTGGTCTGTGATAATGGTTTCTGCGGCCCGCAGGTCTCTGTATTTCACCCCAGCGGAGTGACACTTCTCACCATGACTTGCTGTTCAGTAAACTAGCTAAATCCCTCTATGTATTGGGCTTAGTTAACCCGCAGTGGGTGGCAGCCAGGGTATCTATAAATTATTTTTCTTGTGTGAAAGGAACCTGATTTCTTCATTGAGGGCCTTTTTCAGCTTAGTTCCCCGTTTACAGCTCTGACAGAGAATGAGGTGTATAGAAGATAGGTATAAAACAGCGGGGGTACTGCCAGAAATCGGCACCTAATTAGAGGATATTCCTCACAAAACTAACACAGGCAACGGTAGATCTAGTCAGAGCTGATCTGAAAAAGGTCACAGAACCGCTGTGTGTTCCAAAGTGTGAATCTTTTATCACAGGTGAAAGCAGAGCTGGATCAATGGATCTGATTGTCCAGCACTTTGAATATACCTGCTAATATGTTTTCATAACTGTAATGAGAAGGAATAAAATGTTTGGAAGATTTTTTGTGAGGTCTTTAATGCAAGATATGTCACAGAGGTAGAGACAAATTAGGGTTTTTCTTGTGTGAACTCCAAAGCATTATCACCTGTTTTTGTCCCTTTACAAATACGGTTCAACAAAACCCTCAAGGGAAGAAAGACTGGTTTTAACAGTAGGAAAAAAGTGGGGTGCTCTGTTTATTGTTTGTTTGAATTTTTGTATTTAATTTCATTCAACTGAAGCTCCAAAGGGCCTTGGTAATTTTCAGTGTTAAAACCATTTACCACAATGATTATGTCTAAACTTATCTACAAATGTTTTATTCGATTGATAGATTACGGATAAGTTTTATTTGACCACATTTAGTAGGCCATGTATCCTGTATGGGGTCCATGATTTGGAAAATAAAATACTGAAATACTGTAACATTGTGAGTTTTGCAAAAGTTACACAATATTGTGGCTTAATATACCATGAACTGCATTTGCATTACTGGTTTATACTGTGAACTGCAATATCAAAACATATACTGGTTTATACTGTAAACTGCAGCTGCAATGCTGGTATAAATTGTGAACTGCAAAAGCAATGCTGGTTTATACCATGAACTGCAATAGCAATACTGGTTTATTCTGTGAACTGCAATTGCAATGCTGGTATAAATCGTGAACTGCAAAAGCAATGCTGATTTATAAGATGAACTGCAATAACAATGCTGGTTTAAACTATGAACTGAAATAGCAATGCTGGTTTATACCATATACTGTAATGGCAATTTTGGCTTATACAGAACTTGAATTGCAATGCTGGCTTTTACCTTGCAAACATGCATGTAACATGAAGAAGCAAGATTTTAATAGAGCAATCAGAAGTAATTGCTTGGTTGTATTCAGTCTCTGAAACAGGAAATGGATCTAGTAATTGGGATGATAATTCCTAACAAACTAGCACCTATTTCAGGGCTTGGTCATTGACATCACTGTCGATTGTTCAGTTCCGACATCTATTGCAAGATCTACAGACAGACAGACAGGTAAATCTGTTGTTTGTGATTAGTTATTAATAATCATTGTAAGACCGCAGGGGTAAAAAGAAAACTGAAAACAAGAAGCTTATACGATCTTGAGGAAAGATGTTCATTTGTTTTTCATTACATATATTTTGGGGGGGAATATATTTAAGATACAAGAGAGGCTGTATTTGTTATCGCTTTTTGACAGTTCAAGGGCCTGTAATCTTCTGTTTTTGATTTTGTTGCTTAACATTGGTAGTAGAGTGTTTGATCATCTGTAATGGTTGTGAATGATCATATTATGCACATGAATCAGCTAGCTGTTAAGTAAATATTGATATTCAAAAGCCCAACAACTCATTCTGATTTTTTTTACAAACTGTTAACCAAAAAATGGCTTAATAGAATTGTTGTCCTCTTGGTTAACATCTAAGTTCCTTTTAAAAAAAAAAAAGGAATCTTTATTACAATGTTCAAAACTGGGTATAGTTAGAGACCTTTTGTTCTACCAAACCTTGCTATTTAATGCTAGCTCCTAAACTGTCCCCCATTTTCTTTGTAAATAGTGCACCTCAATCAGCATGCTCACAGGTACAAATGCCAGGGGCCATAACTCTGCCCACAGGTACAAATGCCAGAGACCATAACTCTGTCCACAGGTACAAAACTCTGCTCATAGGCACAAATCCCAGGGACCATCATAAACTCTGCCCAGTGTCAGTGTGTATAAGAAAGGAAGTCCCAGAAAAGTGACAGGAATTATAATGAGTTTGGAATGCCTTCACACATCCATTTAATTATTCTACCTTTTACTACATCATGGATAAATCAATTGCATCCCATTACAAGACAGTGTCAGCTGTAGGTAGACTGATGTAATTCCATCAGTACACTGAGGAATCAGATAGAAGTGATGAGCTAGTGTTTAACAGAGGATTAAAGTCTGAATAGATAATGATACATGATATGTGCTGTGGATAGGGTTTTACTTTACATGTAGGTGTGAATTTAACTATTTCCAAAGTTATTAGATTTGGAGCTTTAGGGAAGGTACTGCAGTTTGGATGAATTTAGCAAGGGTCGATATCATCTTGGAAGAATTTTTTCAGATAGACAGGTGTGTCTCTGGTTGACCATGGCAGGTAAAAACCAATTTGCAGCAAATATGAAGCAAGAGGACAATTTTGTTGCTTATATGGAGTTGGTGAAGTAGAAATTCAAATGAAATTTACCCGATGACATGCACCAGGAGGCAGTGGTAGCTTATTTGTGTGCTGGCAGGTGCTTGTTCTCGTGTCTGCAACCATTGGTCATTGAAAGGTCCCCTATACAGGGACCTTGAAGCAGAGCTTTAAATTGATTGAGTGTTTAAGATAACTTCATATAATTTGAAAAATTGATAGCGACAAGCAGATGTGTTGACATTCCAACATTCTAAACAAAGGGATTATTTATATTCAGGTTAAATTGATCCTAGTTTCTACAGTGTATTATCAAAATTTTATCAACAGATTCTCACTCTGTTTAGGGTAATAGTTTCTTATCTTAATATAGGCATGTTAAACAAACTGGTGATAATCCACACAATTTTAGAACTGTCTTATCTAGGAAAAGTTTTGAGCGAACCTGTACCCCGCACAAACAATTTATCTCGGGTTTCACTCACCTTTTGAATATTATTTAAATTTCAAAGGGTTACCTCACTAAGTGCAGACAATGGTTTAGCTGCACACCTAACAAACACAGGAAGCATTTGTGTGTGTCTAGATAATGTAAAAAAAAAAAAGTTTGATATATAACATACATGGAAATTAATTTAGTGGAGGATTTCATTATGTTGAGTTCATTTGCATTAATTATTCTGGAATTTTTAACTGGTATCTAACTCTCCTATTGCATGGAGTTGCTACGATGGTAGAAGTCCTCAATTTTCTCATTTACCAGGTATTGTGACGGCATATGGCAAACACTAAAGGGAATTTATGATGACACAAAGATTAAGCAAACATAAATTATTTGGGATCTGTAATTCTATTTCTTGGGACTTGTGCATGTAAGGTGAGAGCTAGTTCCAGTGGAATCGTGTACCTGCCAAAGTGTTGTGTGATGTAAGAATCTAATTTGGAATACAATGATAAAAGTACATAGCAATCAACACTGAACCATTCTATGTAAATAGGGGTGAATATAAAAGGTCATCTTCTATTCTTGTGAAAATCAACCTTAAGTTTTATTTTTATTAAGGCACATTTACGTACCAATAGTGTCATTTTTTTTCCTCTCAAAGGAGAACATCTGTATTTTTTCCTCTCTTAATATTCTTTGTTAATGGAATATTGTGTTTCATTGTACAAAGTTTACTTGCAATTTTTAACTTTTAACCTCTTATAGTGGTGTTTTGTGACAGAATATCTTCCACCAATTTATAGTCATGCAGTCATTACATTATTGGATAATAATGTTATGATTTATCTATTTTTAAAAGTAACACCCCCCTTTTCAAGGAATCAATTTTCACTTAAATGTCTTTAAAATGGATTTCATAAGTCAAGTGTGAGATTTTTGTAAATAGATGAGATGAGGTGACTTCAGTTCATCAGATTATGGTATCTGACATCCCCATTTTATTTCCGTGAGCGCAGCCATCTTAAAACTGAATGGGCACAGCCACCTTTAAGTTGGGTGCAGAAAACAATTCCGTCCCTGGTACTTCTTGGTAGATAATCACAGGGTGTAGAAATAATGACCAATTACCAGTCATGTATAAAATCACTGGATGCTCTTAGCAAAGGAATGTAATTAATGATAGATATTTCAAAGATGTCTCTTACATACATATATCTATTCATTAAGTATATTGCCTGTTTTTATGAAATGTGTTTGCTGAACTTGTACTCATGTCTAAAAGGCCTTCAGAAAATGAGCAATACTATATCCTAATTGCATTTTGGCTGTCAGAGTTTATAGTAACTTAGTCCCTTTGTTTTGCAGAAATGACCACCATGTTGGGTCCACCTCATCCTGTTGCCATGCCAACAGTGACCAAGACGGATAAACTGAGGCTTGCTGCAGCAAAGGGGGAGCTTGATGCGGTGAGGGACCTTCTGGCCGCAGGGACCCCCTTACAACCTGACAAGGTAGGTCTTCATGTGATTTATTGTTTCCTTCACCCCAACCATTCACCTTAATACTCCTAGACTAAGTTGGCTCTAGGTCCTGGAGCCATAAAACTTACCGGTACCTAAACAAACTCACTTTTGATCTTGGTCTCACTTTTTCAAAAGGTACATATAGTGAAAAAGTGAGACTGAGGTCAATAGTGAGATTTTTTTTTTTATGACCCGTACGAACTCTTAAACTCTTAAACCTGTTCTCCATCCCCCCCAATAAAATTTGATATCAGGGTAGCTAAAGTGTGTCAACGTAAATGACACTAAGCTACCCGGTCAATTTAGCTTGTAAAGTTAGATCCAAAATATCACCATTTTCAGCAAGGCCATATATAATTTCAAGATTAATTGTATGCATTTTAATATTTCTTGAAAGCCAGACAATTTCGTATTAATAGTCTTATCTACCACATTCAGCCTGATTGTGTAAAAAAAAAAATTTCAAATCACCCCCATCTCCATGATTTAAAACTGTAAGTCCTTGAGTGTGTGACTGACCGGTCACATATTACTCAATATGTTGTCTATCACAGTGTCTTCATCTGTCAGGATCTTATGGCTGATTCAATCAGTCTCTTCCATTTTTACCTCGCTTTGAACTATTTCTAATTAATTGAATCCACAAATGTATAAAACTCCTGAAGCTTAAAAAAAAACTGGCAGAGAAAGTCGGAATTGAGAACTTTCATTTCAGAGAAATCAAAGAACCCACAAGTGCCATTCATAACGTTTAGAAATCAAATTTCTCCCTCAATGAATGTAGAATATTCTTTGCAGATTTATATGAGCAGGTTCCATTAGCTGTGTATCAATATTTATTCTTCACCGACTGTTTTTTAACAAGTGTGCGTTAACGGTCAGAAAATAATAAGATGGTATTCACTTGTTGGCTAGTGGGGGCTAATTTTAGGTTTACCTCCCCCTGGTCCCTGTATGTAGCCCGTGTCTTTCTCTGCAGGTAATTGAATTTTTTTTTAATATTGATTATTACAAGATCAAGCACCCTTGAGAGAGAAATATGCAGTGTCACTGAGCAAACAACATCCCAATTTCAATTCAGACCAAAATTTATGTTCATGACAAAGTGTTCTTACATAAATCCTTCAAAAATGGAGGATTACGCCCAGACAAAATAGTTCATCAGGAGCCCTGTGCCCCGTGAAGATCGATACCCAAGGACCAAAGTTCAGCCCAGGTGCTTAAGTGGAGCCAATTTCTTGGGTAGATGAAGTCAAGGTTCATAGTTCGAGTTATTTGTCAACATATAGAGGGTTTTAAAACAACATTTCATTGAGGGTTTTTGTACTTTTTTATTTTTTTATTTTACGTGATGACAGGTGTAAGAACTGATATTGAAAGTGAACAACAGTTAACCTCAAATAATAACTTGTACATGTATTAATGATAATAAATAATGTATAAAACTATTACATATATAAAATGAATTCAATATATCCTCTCTCTACTTCTGTTCAATTTTTCTGCCTGATATTTGACCAGTGTAAGAAGGAGACTTTTGATATAGTGACCTTTCATGTCAAGGTCATTTATGGAAAGCTAATTAATATGCAACTGTTTTAGAAACCATATTGGATATGCAGTTCCTCGTGTGAGAAATCTGGAGAATATTTTTCAGTATGGAGATGTTAGGTGTAAATATTTTCTCAGCTGATTAAGTGTGGCAGAGTTTGTACAGGCCTTTTGAGTTCTCTATTGGTTTTCTATAGCAGCCATAGTCATGTTAAAGTACACACAGCATTGAGGGCCAGATTTTAAGATATGAATAAGGGCCCTGAGCTATGAATGCCTACTGGCTTTTTAGTTAAATATTGATTCTGTTTGGTATTTTACAAGAAGATTTTAAAATGGAATAGGTGGTAACAATACCCCTAATCCATCGTCTGAAGAAAATATATTTTAATTACATAATGATGTGAATTAACAGATATAGGGCGCTACCCCAATCTGATGGAAACTGTCTCTGAAGAGTAGACCTGTATGTCAATGACAGGTGGAAGACAAGCTTTGATTTTTTGAACGGAAAATTATTCTCTGTTGCATGATGGTTCAGTAACTTACTTTGCTGCCAGAAGTGGAATAATTGACCCTTCAAATTCTAGTTTAAGGCGACAGATAGTTTGACCATGGTTGGTAATCGGTTGACAGCTTCAAACCTAACTATCTCTTTGACGTTCTAAAGAACGCTCATTTTTTGTAATTTTCTCCAAAAGTTGTCTTTGTATAACAGTATGCTTCATTAGGCATTGTCAAAACATGAAAAAAATAAAATGGCTTCTACAAACAAGTTCTTCGGCAATTTTCATGACAAAAACTCCATTACCTTAACAAAGAAGTTCTTTGGTAAAAGAAAATAAAAAAAACTTATCTTTGTTGAATGAGATTCTTAAATTGTTAGTTTGCAAGAAAATTGCTCTCAAAACTTGCAGTGTCCTTATTTTGTATTTTTTGTACATTACATTTATTACAACAAAAGAATATGAAAAGTCAGGCTTCGTTTCTTAATTTTCAAAGAGAAGATTTTTAAATTAGTTAATTGCTGTCATTAATTTTTGTGTAGATGTGTAGATATTGAGGTTGCATGGAACATTGAGTTCATCTGGTGTCATAGGAACGATTATTTCATTTTTGTCACAGCTGGAACACAAAAGTTGTTTCCCTTTACATGTATAGTGAAACATGTTTATATTGAGAACAAGGATAGACATTAACGGTTGTCTGATTCCGCGGGGAAAGTAAAATCTCATTTTGGCGAGTTTAACTATGAACTTACTTGTCAGATAGGGGAAGTGAAAATTTGAAAAGGAATTGTTTAACTCTAAGTGAAAAATAATTTATAAACATAATTAATACATGCAATAAACTTTCACTAGCTCCCAGCTTTGCATTTGGAAAACCACAGTGTTGATTTTAGATTAGTCGTCACCTATTAAAGTTTAATATTCAATTATAAAATTTACTATAATTCTTCTTCCCTTGCTAGTTGAAATAAATTACAGTATACCTTCATCTCATAATTCTGTTATATTTTTTTTTATAAAACTGTATATCATGATGTAGTTTCATCTTACTTGCTTACACACAGAATTGAATAGATCAAATATATTTGTCGAACGACTTATCCTGACCATGAAACATGTTGATAGCAACAATCGCACTTTGAATTACTTCGGGCAAGTAAGTCCATAGTTTCACTTGCCCGAAGTGATTTTTCACTTGCCCCAGGCCATCGGACAACCGTTAATGTCGAACCTTGATTAAGTGCCAAATTTGATTCATCAAAAATATTTTTTGTTATATCCAATAAGATTATGATTTGATTTAAGACTTGGAGGAATAAAAATTAAAATTATTTCGTAGTAAGAGTGAATTCATTATAAGTGTGTGTGCTGTAACCATGATTTACTGTATTTGCATAAAATAGGATGACAGTGACACATTTTCCTTAATTTACCCTCAACACCAAAATATAAGGGTGTTGTAAAGTTTACCAGAATTTTGGATAGTTTATGAGGCAATTTAAATCTTTTGAGCAAATGTATGAAAAAATTTAATGAAGCATTTTACGATATAAATTAAAAGTATTCTGATAGGATCTTTTATATTGCGTTTTTCTGTTTTTTCCGTGAAGCTTGTCAGTGAAGTGTAGATAAGGGGAGGTGACCACATCTCTTCTGTTTAACGCATGTAAATGGCAGCTAATGATGAGTATATCACATTTTAAGAGTTCCATCTGCATAAAAAAATTTGATCTATGTTGACACCGTAATCCTCCTGCTAGAACATCACAATGATGAAAGAATTCACCTTGTCTCCAAGAGTACGGCAGCATCTTGTTTCCCTGCTTCACTTAATCATGCGAAAATTTCCCACTCAATTTGAATATTAATTTGCCAGATTGTTTAGATAACCGATTTTTTTGAGACAGAGGTTTTGCACAGGGATGAAAATTGATGACGGGAGATTAGCATTTCATTAACTTCTACAGTTAAACCACGCTAAAGAGGTCAGACCTCACACAAGTGTTTAAAAAGCTGCCACTTGACAAGTATTATGAATTGATAGTCCCCCTTGGTTTAAGCAGCATAAAAATGTCTGCAAGGTAGAAGATCAAAATGTTTTGGCTAGACTATGATCAGTGATCTACAAGTTTGACACCAGACAAAGCCAATGTATACCCAAATGAAGACTGGTAAAGTAAATGATATGTAACAAATGATATGTAACAAAGATATGTAACAAATGAATGTATTAAAAAAAGGCTGTTTTTAAATTTATTTTCAAAGATTTTTATGGTCTGAAAAATAATTTTCACTTTTAAATTTTTAGGAGGGCCGGACTCCCCTACACTTTGCAGCACAGAATGGTCATCTAGACATCTGCATTCTTTTGATCCAACATGGCTGCCATCCGGATGACCAAGATCATGTAAGTCAACCTTTGGAGTAAAACATGATTCTGGTGAAGTGCAAGGGCCAAACAATTATTTGATTCATCATAGGGTTAATTCTGTTATACCCAATAGTTTTTCAAACGTTTCAAATCTGATGCCATTGAAATTCAATATGTTATAATCATGAATTCATTATAAGTGTGTTTGCTGTAACCATGTTCTACTGTACTGGTATTTGACTTTTGTTAGGTCTAGAAAGTAAATAAGATTTACTTGTCTGATGAGAGGAACCTGATTTTCCCCATTAACTGATTAATTACAGATGAGCTAGGCCCAAGAATCCAGAAACTATATCTAAAATAAAGACTTAGAATTAGTACAGAATCTTGGATTTATATTATTAAACTGCAAAGACTTTTTGATGATACCACGCAAGGATAGTTTTCTTACCATAATTTAGATAATGGCACTAAGTGTCTATTTATCTATGTTTTTATAAGTGCTTAAAGTTGAACTTCATTATGTATCTGGGACAGCTGGTGATTCCAGTGGTGCAAAAAGTTATTAATTTTCATATGTGGATCACTGATGGAAAACTTTGTCTAAACTTGCTGAATGGAGAACTTGTTCTATGTAGTAAATTGTGATTACAACAAATCCTTAATGAACCTTGTCTTTATATAAGAGGCAAATGATCTGGAAACTTGCTTTACATATGAAGTAAAATATTGTTATATTGAAAAAAAAATGGTTTTCCCTATAATTGTTAAAGAAATTACTAGCATCCTGGCTTCATTGATTAATTCATAGACCATACATCAGTCTCTAACAATTCTAGAAATTTTCATAAATCATAATATCGCATAATGCATTACTCTCATGGGCACCTCTGGTTTTTTGTACCATTTGTGTGATCTTTATTGCAGTGAATTAAAAGCTTTTCACTCGCCTCTTGGCAGATGTCGAAGTGATTTTTAATTGCAGTTTGATTTACTGGGTGGAACTTCATAAATTTTCCAGTGACATTTAAAAAAAAATGTTCCTCAATTTCATATTTGACTCACTGCATTCTGCTTGAACTGTATTTTTTAAACAGTAAACGTTTTTATTTCACACCATCTAAAGTCTATTCTGTCTCACTCCTAAATTGTAATGGTAAGATTTGTTCAAATATAATTAAAGTAAATAAAGAATAGTGTGCAGATAGCGCATCAAAGAAGCTTGTGCCGAGACCCCAGACAAAAAACCCTATAATGAACCAGATGATGCCTATATTTCACAGGGAATGTAATTTTGTAGTTTTATTGCATTTTGAGAGGTTTGAAATTTTAATCATGTTGTGAGAATTGCATAATGGAATACCTCACTGTGCCTGTGTCTCCCTCCTGCTTTGTTTACACTGACTGTGCACAGTGTCAGCCATAAATCATGAATATTTTACTTGTCAAAAAAATTCAGTCTCCAGAAGTTAACAAAGCATGGCTGCATTAGATATGATCCTATCTAAGGACCATAAGAGGACCCACACAATGAGAGATATATAGAGCTGATGGAGCTAGGAAAGAGGAAGATTATACATCAATATCGTTGTAGGGTTATTAAATCGGCCAACCAGAGTGAAGGGCCTTAATACCTATAAATAAGAGTGAACAAGTCTATGATGGCAGTTTTATGAGTCTGTTATTGCCTTAAGATCAAAGAATTCTTGAAAGTCCTAACTTGCAGGTTGATTTTCAAATCAATATTTAATCCCATCCATTCAATAAAAAATAAACTATTTTTCATTTTTTTTTCAAAATCTGTTTTTTTTAATTATTTTGATATATAGTTTGCTGATCATTAATGGAATTGCAGAAGCCCGGCAGAGGTTTTCTGATTTTTTATTTGTTTTATTTAGTATCTTGTGAGTTGTTCAAAGTAAACTGTTATCAGATGTACCGGTAATTGTGCTCCTTATTACTTGGGATGACTTCTAAATGCTCTTTCCATATTTAAACAACCCTATATGTGAAAATTTATATAGAGTTATCTCCCCTGTATTTACACAGAGAATACAGTTTGGAAGCAGTAATGAACACTTACTACTTTAATGATATTCCATATTTGAACTATCTGTGTTAAACATGTGAATTAGGCATGGTAAGCGATTACAAGTTTTACACATGTATAAGAAACCTCAGAAATGTTTGCAAACACGTACATCCAGGTGTCTGGAGTGACTGCGATTCCATTGAGAGTATTTCATTGTCAATATCAGTCTGGAGGGAGCCGGGGTATGAGTTTACAAAGCTAACAGGACTTTAGTAGAAACCTTTACCAACCGAGAGTGTGTCAACAATCCACTTCAAACATCCAACAGCTGCACAATGGACGTGCACACACTCAACAACCTGCACAACTCGGCATGGGACTTCTCGGGGTCGTCTAATGTCAGTCTCTGTTCTAAACAGAGCAAACAAGAGCACTAGCTCTCTCTATGCTAGCATAGCTTGGTATCCAATTACTTTATTTCTCTACAGAGTGGCCTCCCCTTGCACAGTAGTAATTGTGCTGTTTATTTATCTCTGCCATTTCCTATTCCCTGACAGAACAAACATTATAAGTCAGTTGTGCAGTAAAATATGTGGTAGTTTATATTGACCTTTTCTATTCCAGGTGAAATATACAGCCCTCCACAGAGCCTCTTCTCAAGGTCACACTGAGGTCATTGAGCTCCTGATTGACAAGCACTGCAACATTGACATTCAAGATGAGGTACATATATTATCATCATGTCCTTATAGGTAACTCTCATCAAATCACAGACCATGCATATTTGAGAGGACAACTTATTTAAATGAACTGTTGACAGTTAATATATGTTCTAAAATGTTCAACAATTAAATGAATTGTTGACAGTTAATATATGTTCTAAAATGCAACAATTAAGTGAATTGTTGACAGTTAATATATGTTCTAAAATGTTCAGCAATTTGCATTCTGTAAACTAAAGTTAGTCTGCATGGTTCCTGTATGTGATAACTGCACTGTCCGAAGAATCTTATGAGCTGTTATCAATGATATTTGTTGTGTTGACAGAATGGTAATGCGGCGATACACGAGGCGGCATGGCATGGTTACAGCAGAACTCTAGACGTCCTCATCAAGCACGACTGTAACATTGTCATCACTAACAAGGTCAGCCATTGATTACACATCAGACTATGTCTTCAGTCTTCAAAGCTACTAATGGCGTGCAGCATGAAATTACACACTTCATAACTCACCGTACAAATTAGTGAAAGGGTGTACGCCAACTCACAATAACTGCAAGAAACGTTCTCCTTTATGTATAATGCTTGATCAATTTTCCATCAAAATAACATTACCTAAAAGCCAATAACATAATTAGCTGTAGATCGCATAGCCTGTTTTTATTTTGTCAATGATCATCGATAGATGATTCTGATGACTGATACATATCATATTGCCGTCCATTTTCACTCCATGGCTCTTTTACAGGCGGGATTCACGGCCCTCCATTTGTCCGCTCAGAACGGCCACAACCAGAGCACCAGGATACTTCTACTGGCAGGATGTAACCCTGACCTCAAAAACAATGTAAGTCTTACTGGAAGGACTTTGTATATATTTCTATGTCAAGGTCATTTGATCAAGGACACTTACATGGGTGACTGACCGCAAACTATTATATTCCATCTTCTGATTACATAACAGACATGTCACTACCGGTAAATGGTAGTTATTGTATTTGTACCTCTATGATCTGGATTTAAAATGTGGTGATCATGTTTTATTTTTTTACAGTATGGAGACACTGCGCTGCACACGGCGGCTAGGTACGGTCACGCTGGCGTGACCCGGATTCTGATCAGTGCCCGCTGCAGTCTGAACGAGCAAAACAAGGTAACAAAAGTGGCAGCCCTCAATAACAGACTACTGTGTCCATGCAGTGTTTAATGCTTGTTCTGTACAGCAAGACAACAGACTAATGCTGAAACTTTTGAATATCATGTAGATTATTCAGTATCTAGAACAAAAAATATCCTTCGGTAACAATCTGAGGGGTTTTTCATTTCAAAAATGCTTGTTACTTTCAAATACTAGGTGCGAATATTATGTTCAGCAAATGATGAAATGCACAAGAAATTGTAAATATGTATATGTTAGTCATAAACTGTGGTTTATTTTGTCCTCATTATCAATTTGATTGGCTGACAGTGGTGTTTTTACGAATACATTAATGTGATTGATGTGCATACTTGCCAACCTCCAACATGTGAAAATCTGGTCATGACCAGATTTGGAAAGTAAAAAATCTGGTCATAGCGCGTAACGACATTCACGACATATTTACCATGCATTTCAAAGGTATATACAATAGAAATATGTGTTAAAACATATGTGTAATATTTTATTGCAAAGAAGCATTGTAACTATCAATTGCTGATTTTGAATTTTGTAAAGTGATCTGACACAAAAAATGGTAGGTTGTGTTCAGCTAAAAATAAAATGCAAAAAGAGTTTCTGCTACATTAACCTTGCTTTTGAACTCTGTAAACGATGGCATGAAAGTTGTGACTTGGAAGACTTTTGTGTATTAAAAAGCATTTTTTACATGACTTAGCATTTTTGAATGTTTAGTCAGATTATTTTGGGCACAAGATCCAATATTTAAATGTGCGTTACATAGAACACAAAAAGCCTCGTTTTGTACTCGATTACTTTGTTTTATCCATGGGAATTCATTTTCCCAGATATGTTGATAGGTACAAAAATATAGTTTTCTTTTTGTTGGTTTTGATTCCACTGGCCCCAATGAAGACCTTTTCTTATTGGAAGCCATCACACTTAATGATTTAAACCCTCGGTTTGTCAAAACAACTCACAATAATAATTAACACTTATCTGTTATAGCCATCGGCATTGTTTACGTAAATCCAAGCTCAGCTTGGGTTCATAACTGGAAATCAAACGCGCAATGTAATTTACGAACCAAATCCGGAAATCGGGAGATTTTCGGGTTGTTCGACAAACATCGGGTGAAAAGCATGACCCGCCGGGTCATAAAAAATAATCGGGTGAAGGGTCGAAAAATCGGGTGTGACCCGATGAAATCGGGTCAGTTGGCAAGTATGGATGTGTAGCCCATTGATATAACTTTAGGACATCAGGTTCGTCTTATAGACCTTCAAACCAAATATGACTTGCGTGTTTCGAGCTTTCGTTTCATTCAACAGTAATATGATCAGGAGTCGGCATTACACACCAAGACTCCATTATACATAATAAATTCGCCTTTGATGACACTGAAACCCGTTGGTGTGGAATTACGTTAGACATGCAATGAATTGTCTCCAGGGTCATGCTGGTTTCTATAGGGGGTGGGTCTCAATGCTTTGTTAGACCTCTCTGTGAAATACAATTTTCACTGCATGGGTAAAGATTATTTCCCCCCAAATGTGAGATGTGGTGTATTATTTGGAGACAGTTTTACTCCAGCCATATAAATTACAAAAAATCAAAATTTACATCAAAATATTGAAACTCATGGTGATATTTTTCTAAAGGTTATGTTAGTAATTAAATCCTGAAAGATGCAGTGATTAAGCGAAAAATGGGATTGTAAATCTGAGCCTTATAAAAAAAAAATGATTGATGATGCAGCTCTTGCAAGTCAAATTTACATCACAATTCTTTTTATGATAATGTTCACAATTCGGGAAAAATCCAAAGTACAAATTGATAGATTAATTAACTTGACAGCTTTTAGAATTGTGTACCTTAAAGTCACTCTGTAAATTGAAGGGATTTCCCTTGGGATGCATTAGCAATAAATTTTGCTCCCAGTTTTATGTGATTTTAAAAAGTACCCATTCCACCACATCTAGTTTGCTAAAGTTGGAAAGCCTCTGAATACATCTTGTATCATGATTTTTTTTTTTTATTTCAGTGTCTGCTTCTATCAATTTTGATTTTTTCATCAGACTCTAATAAGCTACAAAATATTAATGAATTGTAGCTGTATATTAACATTTTGTACATGAATCAATATATGTTTTCCTTTCATTAGGTTCTTTGCAATAATCTGAATATGACGTACCACGTGATAGTTTTGTAAAATTTGAAGAAAAAAATTTTTACTAAATGTTCCTAGCTTATGTCTGATATCTATGTCAATAATTTGATTCAAAGTAATTCACGCTTCTGTTCTGTGAATTTTCAGAATGGTGATACAGCACTTCATATAGCATCGGCACTCAAGCGACGCAAAATCGCCAAACTCCTAGTGGATGCTGGGATAGATGTTGGGGTGAAAAACAAGGTAAATCACTAGATTAAAAAATCTTTACGTTGAATAAGGAAATAAATTTTTCACATAGAACTTCACAGTGTAAGAAAAGCGCGCCTTAAAATATTCATCATTATTTTCATTTTTGTATGAACTAAATGCTTTGTTGATTGCAGCAAGATGAGACTGCCATGGATGTAGCGGAGAGGAAGCAGCATCCAGAAATCATCCTCATCATCTCCTCCTTTTCCAGGGTATGTAACATTACCCACACCTCCCTAAATTATGATTCTTTTTTCTCATAAGGGCACAAAACTCAAGATGGAAAATAATTCTATTTGATATTCTTGAACATAAACTTTATGAAGATAGTTAATTTTTTATTGCATGGCCAATCTTTCAGGCTTAGCCACTTTATGATACACATAGTTTTGTTTGATTGTCATATATAATTTTGGTGCTCTAAGATTGCAGAGTTTAAAAGTTGAACTAAATATAAAAAATAAATATCATTTATAAGCATTCATTGATATTGCATCCCATATCTATCTTATGGTTTCCATCTTTAATGATAGAGTCGTCTGACTGTTTAACCATTAAAAAGATACCCTAAGTTTAACAATGAAAATAAAGACATACTCTGTAACTTCAGAAATAATCCTAGCATGGTCATTATGATAGAACGCCAGACTGTGTCTTAGCTAGAACATAGACAGTGAGTGATGTCTGTGATAGGTTTATGAGCAGGGGGACCTCTATCTCTGTGATCTGTAAATATTACCGGCCATTATTACCTACAAATGTATTCTGACCCCAAAGCCATCAGACAAGACCCCTTGTGTCAACAGGGAAAAAAATCAGGAGAAAAGATCATTAAGTAAATATGTCTACATGTCCATGAACCCAGGGTTTTTACACATAATTATCATAAATTTTTGTATGAATTTGGTCAATACATGTAATAATGCCAAAAAAAGAAATAATGGACTGAAAAGTTGCTGTAAAATGATAAGAATGTTACTAAAAATTTCAGGTGAAAAAAAATTCTGAAACTCCATACCATTTTGTTCCGGCAATTATTTTGTTTATAATGTCACAGTCATGTACATTTATATTGGCTTTTAATTGACAGGTGGATGAAATTTAACCATTGAAACTAAACCCCAGCTATTTATTAGCTTTAAAACCTTTTCTCATTTAAACAGGGATTTGCTTATAAGCATTTTTATATTTTTATTTTGAAATTTGAAAAAAAACTTTAATGTCCTTGGCTTGTGGTCATAAATTAGTAGTAAATCCAATGGGACACATTAATATGAGTTGAATACTCTAGTTTGTGTAAATACCCATCTCTGTTTTAATAGGAATCTTCATATCATGTTCATCTATAGCAGGCTAATCCCTTTACTAAGTGAGATAGACTTGATCAGTAAAGATATGTAAAAAATAATTGACACCCACACTGATCATATATATTTACTTCTATTAATACCCTCAAGTTTGATTGCATAATGATTTAGTACATCTGTAGAAATTTTTAATCAAATTGTGCTTCAAGACTGCATATGACCATTTTATGGTATAAATTTATGAGACCATAAGTATAGAGATTTTATAAGTTGACTGTTTAATACTCCAGAGGTTTCCCTCGGGCTGAACCTATCACACTATCAGGAATCGTTATCTTTTAATTGCGTGAAATACAAACTGTAATGATTTGTAGCTTGAGGCCATGGTCAAGGAAATAATTAATGCATGTTTAAAATCACAAATCGCAATCAAGTTATTTTATAGAGTTGTCGCATTAAACATTAAGTTAAAAAAGTTCATGGCTTATAAAAAGAGGGGGGAAATAAACACTAGCTCTCACTTAATCCTAGTGAAAAAAAGAATATTGTACATGCATCTTACTCTCTTGTTACATGTATATTTTTATTTTATGTGTATGAAATGTGACATGTATTTCTTTAACATGTATTTGAAAAAAAGTTTTCACTTGTGAGATTATCACATTTAAGACCAAAGTGCCCTGTCCCAAGGATTTTATGATACTCCAAAACATGTACATGTACCAGATTTCTTTGAAGTAAGGAAATGGTGTCCCCTCTTACAGGAGTTCGGCTGTTACAAGGACAGATGATGAGCCTTAATGGGTTCTGGCTGTCTGTCACCGAGCTGTTTGTGTGTGTCATTATAACCCAGGGGTCCTCTAAGGTCCTGTAACTTCAATCAGAAAACATTATGTCATCCCTCACACTTTGATCTCCCAAGGTTTGTGTGAAATGTCTGGTAGTGTCCTCAAGACATGCCAATCACATCTCTCCCAATCAGCTGCCAGCTCACAAAGGACAGAGAGGGAATCGCACGGGTTCCTGGGGAGTTGGATTATTTATCCTTTTACCAGGGACAAAGATAGGTCCCGAGTCCCCTGTAGTTAATTATAGACCTTACCTCAGTGACTCTTTGGACTGTTTGTGGAGTGGTAACGATCAGTGATAATTATAGCGTGTCTTAGGATAGGTGATCGGGAGTGCACACCTTTGAGCCCTGTCATCATCGGGGTCATAAACTGACAATCGGGTCTGTTATATCACTATAGCCCAGTGTCTTTGGCAGTTCAGTTCCAGGGAGCCCAAGTGAACAGTCAAGTGGTGAAAGTTTTCATACCTGGACATGGTCATGAAGTTTTAGAACATTTGTCTGTTGTACTAAATCAGCTTGTGATAGGAATATAGTCTTTTGGAAGATTTAAGTGATACCTTAAAGACTTTTTAATGGTCAAGGAATTTAAGAGAGTTCTGCTGCAACATTCTTGTGCAGACTTTGAAGACAATATGTTAATTTGTCTTGTTCATGACTCAGCCATTATGGATACCCAGATGAAGCTCAGTATCCCAAATACTGACCTAATGACACTACTGCCGACAGAGAGCGCACAACTGCTACACGACAACAGTGTTCACGTGATTCCAAACGACAGTTTCCACGAATATCAGAACATTCTGGATTTTTCCTTAAATAGCAGTGTTTTCACAGTAAGGGTTCATACAGCCTGGTCACATAACATGGTCTTTTAACATTCACATTTCTTCTAAACATATTCATTGTGTTGGTCTGAATAGTAAAATTAAGCTCCATACCCAATGCATAAATCCATATTAACCAGAAATATAAATCACTACATCCATTGAAGGGCCCAAAGATGCAAATTACATGTACCTTAAAAAGCAGTGAGGATTTTTTTTGTGTTTATATAATTAGGATATGAGTAAGTTGATTTTGTCGTTGACATATTTCTGCAGCTGTGCTGTTCTCTATTTTAGCCCAAGACCCCAAAGACAGTGAACTTTAAGGAGTACCCTATAGACATGGAGGGACCGATCGTAGTACCCGAGGAGGAGGTCCCCGCTAAACCCGTCAAACAGGAGAAAAAGTTCTTTGACTTCTTCAAAAAGAAGAAAAAGGTTGGTAGACATTATTAACTTTCCTGATGCAGTCTTTAAAGAACATATTACACTATAAAAACATTGTAAGAAGATATTAATTAGATTTTTAAAAGACAACCAAACCATTTTGAAATGAAATAACATGTACCAGTAGCTAGATTGTCCTTGGATAACACATTTTACATGTCTGAACATTTTCAGGACAAAGAGAAAGACAAGACAGACTCCCCGCAGTCAGGGAATGCTGGGAAGACCGACCCGTCTGTCCAGGGCTTTTTCAGTCAGTACGTGCCCAAACCCGGGGTCCAGTACTACAGGGATCTGGCCGGCAACATCAAACAGGTACCCCGCCTTTCTACCACAGTGACTACTATTTAAACAATCCATTTTGTTTGTTTATTGTGTGAACAGTAAATGAAAAATAAAATGATGCATATACTGTAAACCAATTTTTATTCGTGTGCAAGAAATTTTCGCGAGGTTCGCGAGGGCCTCATTGTCGCGAATATTTCTCGCTGCCTACCAGTATTTACCATATAGTTGTAATGAAAGAAACAGGCGTGGATACGCGGGGGTGTTAAGGAAGCATATGGGCAAATTAGCGTCTTATTTAGAATGTTATATCAAAAGTCGTGAAATTAAATAACTGTTTTGAATCAGATCAAAAACTTAGTATTATCCTTTGAAATATATGTCAATGCAATAAAAACGGGTAGTACATCACTGCCACATCGGCGCATTATCACGTGACAGCTATAAATAGCTTACGCATATTCCTTAAGATAAAATGAAATAGAACAACACTACCCTGCGGTTTCCACAAAACAATGAACATATCAAGTGAAGGCGAAACATCTCAGTTTTTTCAAAACCGCTGCTAGAATCCTATATTCTCTTTAATTAAATAGTTATTCCTCCGGTTCTCAAAAAACCATTCCAACTTTTATTCCGTTTGCACGGAAAACGGTATGATGCATCAAAACAACACATAACACAGGATTCTAGCAGCACTTTTTAATTAAAGCATTGATCAAACGATCGATACACGTACAATTTGAAGTTCAGTATATACGGGGTAGTGTTGTTCTAGTCGGATTTATAGATCATAAACAATGACAGAGGAAAGCCTGGCCGAGAAATAAAAGCAAATTTACATACCTTTTAGCGAATAATTGATAAAACTAACATCTCTCCTAGTATTCGTTTGTTCCATTCTTAATAAATCACACCAAAATACTTTATTAGAACTCTTAGATTACTTATATTTTGAATCTGTTTACAGTGCTTTCCGATCAAATTTACACGACATTCAACTTTCAGTCATGACGTCATCAATGTGTAAATCTACGTAATACAATCTAATTTGTGATAAAAATTGTCTCCAGTATTTTTCATTTATTTTTGGTCAACGTTTCGTTGCTTTAATACTTGAATATGTACATATTAACTAAGATTTGTGATTTCACGAAATTACATGTAACTCAGATTCCATATGCTTCCTTAACACCCCCGCGTAAGGCTTGGTCATGAAAATTAGTCGCCGCGAACCAGTTCATCTCGGATCAATCGCGAAATTAAGTCGTCATGAATAATAGTTGCTTTACAGTAATATATGGCATGTATAAAAATTATACTTTACAAATGGATATTACCCCATTTGATAGTATTCCAAAGGCAACAACTTTTAACTTGTTATCCATTAATAATGATTCGTAATACATATGTAGTACCTTAAATATGAATTAGCTTTGTTTGGACTACATGTGAATTTCTGGATTTTGTCAATACATGTACATACTATACATGTACATATGAAAACTGTAATCTTTGTTTATTTTCCCAGGGTCCTATTGGGTACACACCCATCTGTCAATGCATGCCGACTCTTAAGAAACTGGAGCACCAGGTGCACACGAACCAAGAACACATCTATGACCACATCGAGGCTTCTAGTAGAGCACTCAATAACCGCATGGATCAAATTGATCAACGAACCACACAACAAGTAAGGGAACTAGACCACAGAACCAGTCAAAGACTCACCCAGGAAGAGGCTCTGTGTCAAGAGAGGATTCGCCGCGGGCTAGAGGAAGAAAGGGCGTACATGGAACACAATTACCAAGGCAACATCCGGATGGACATTCAGGACTGGCTCGAAGCCAAACTTGGTTCCTACGGACACTGTCTAGATCATCACCATGATGACACAGCTCTGCCAAGCAACAACATTTTCTCTGAAATTCATCAGACTGAAAATGGACGATTATTTCGCTCAAGGTCAGACGAGACCTTATCTCAGTCAGACAATCATAGTGGTAAAGGATTTCGCAAAAAAGCATTCTATGAATCTCGGCAACAAGCAATGCAACAAATTCGTGCTTGGCAGATGCCATCTTACAGTCGGACTAATGCATATCGTGTTAAGGATTCTAGTCATAATGTGTCAGGACCTCATACTGTGACATTCAGTAATCAGAATGATGTGAATGTTCGGACTACTACGGATGTGCATTCCCAGAATCCCTCTCGTGAAGTGACTCGTGAGTCGGTTAATAAGAACGACTCTAGAATTCCAAATGGGGGACCTCACCATTTGTCTGTGAACTCTGTGCCAACGAGACAAGGTGAGGTTCGCCCACCCTCTAGGAATTACTCCCCCCACCCCAGAGGGCCTTCTCCTGGCATGCAGGTTCGTGGAGATCCTGTGTATGGAAGTTTTCGAGATTATCCCAATTCCGCTGGACCTCCAAGAGGTTCACAGACTCTCAAATACAACCAGCATCCGGCTCATAGTTCTAGACTTGATCACATGAGCAGTCCTCGCCCAGGGACAGGGGTTCCTCATCAGAGTGTGTCAGATGCAGTGTACAGTAGTCCTCAGCAATACTCCAGTCAGGGGGCCGTCCCCAAACGTATCCCCCAGTCCCAGACATGGCATCACGAACAATATCGGAACATGCAAAAACGTGAACCGAGTCCACTAACCCATGGAACACCAGTGAATAAGGAACTTAACAGTAAATCACTTCCTCGGAGTCAGACAGACAGTTCTGGTGCTGTGCTCAGGTCCTCACAGCCTGAGAGTTTCCGTCGAGGGGAAGCACCCAGGCAGAGTGTTCAAGAGAGGGGAACAGTGTCAAATGATTTTGTCAGAAGTGTGGAGTCTCGACAGAGTTTCCCAGAAAGGGGGCCCCTAAATACAAATTCAGGAGGCAATCTAAACTCTAGTGTTTCCTCTGTAGGGGCGGGGCAGGGCCCCCAGGACTCCTCTCGACCCAGTTCCGGCCGATCTGACCGTCCCTACATTCCTCCGAAACCAACATTCACCACATTTGGTTATGACAACTCCAAACCAAATGACAGACCTTACCCCTCAAACTCTGTGCCAAACTCTGTCTCTGATAATGTCCCTCTTGTGTCTACCCCTAGAACTGTTTCAAATTCTGAACAGGAGAGTTCCTATGCTCACTTACCTAACCGATCTCGGACACCTCACGATGAACTGGATAGTAAGGAGACTTATAGTTACTTTGCTGCTGTGAAAACTGAAACTCCAAAACCAAATGAGATTACTAAAAGCAATTCAGGGAAAGAGACACCTAAGGATGATATGTATGTGTCCATGTCTGATAAGCCTGTTGTGAGACAAAGGACAAGGTCGTCTGAAGGTCTTTTGGACAGTGATATCACATCAGCTCATGACATGAAAAGAAGCCATTCATCTGCCGTCCCATTCCCCAATCCTTCCAATAACCCTCTCCTTGGTGACAAATCTCACTTCACTCCTCATCCTTCTCAAAATGGGAAAGTACCTAACCAGCCAAGGCCAAATTCTAGACCTTATCCTAATTCTTCTGTAAATCTTTCATCGGTCGAAGCCAGGAATTCTCCTCTCCCCCGATACAAGCCCGAGCCTGGTCCACAGAGAGGTGCTCAGACAGAGAGCGTTTATGTGACAATGAAGGGTCCCTATGGTGGGAGACAAAGTGCTATAGATTTTGACAGAAAAGGAGGACCTTACAGAAATTATGGAAACAGAGAAAACCCTTATGCATCAGTGAGAGACGTTTCTTCCTTTCGTTATGGTAACAGTTCTTCCAAACCTGGGGTCTCCTACCACAGTACCTACAATGTGAACACTGTCACCCAGGGGCAGTACTCTCTGAGTAAGTCCGAGTCCAACCTTGTGGACAAGGACAGTGATGATGAGGGTGGGTTCACCACCCCGAGGAGAACAGTGTTAAATGCTTCCCCAGCGGTCCACCCCAGTGCTAACAGCCCCAAGGCTGTGTCCAATTACCCCAATGCCTACAACAAAGAGGACTCCAGTAGCAACCCAGACTCTGGCTACAGCAGTAAGATCTTTGGGACACGAGCTGCCAACGGGAATCCCCCCAGTAACAGTGGCACCCCCTCCTCCTCCTTCAGCACGGACATAGATCACAGTCTGTCCACCTCTAGCAATAACCACTCCCCCCATCCCGCAGCCACCCACAGCGACTACGAACAGATACAGGACGTGGCCCATGTGTTTAACCACGGACAGAACCTACAGAACCGCGTGGAAGGGTGGTACCAACAGAAGCTTAAGGAAGCAGCTGTTAGACTGCAGGAGGGACCTTATACTGATGGACCCAAAGACCACAACTTCAACCCCCAGGGTTATAACCCCCAGAACATGAATCGTAACTTCCAGCATCCAAACCCCCAGTATAAGGGCTACCCGCCTAACCAAATGTACAACAATTATCGTAATTTGCCGAGTTATATCCGAGGAAGTGATGTTTGAGGTCATGACCTTTGAACCATGTACTTTTGATTGTTCTGAACTTTGGCAGCAGATGTTTGTTATTCTATTGCATAATTTATAATGGCATTTTTGTAGATAGATCAATTGTATATTTTATCAGAGATCCAGCATTCCAGGTTCTATAGTAAATTTATTAATTTTTGATGTTTATTTATGTTTTAAACTGAATTCTTATTGTGTTCATATCAATGTGTACAGACTATGTAAATAATTGAGAGATTTCATTTCTCATGTACATTAATGGACTTCCATTCCTATGTATTAAGTGCTGGTAACTTTTAACTTTGTATCACTTTATCTTCATTATTTATTGATACCAATGAAATGTGGAAACTTAACCAGAGCAAAGACAATATGCTAGATACAGTACTTAAATTGATCAATGTACAAAAATGATTATTCATGATTTTAAAATTATTTTATACAGGACTGAAGCAAAGAACATGTTTTATATTTTTGAATTTTATACATAATTATATAAATTTAAATTCTTCCACATCTTACCTCTTCCTCTGGTTTTAGAAGATTGAATTCCCATTTTATCAACTTGTGATGTATTTTAATGCCAGTTATATTGTGGACATACCACATTTCTTTTTAAGATGAAAAACAAAACCACTGCAAGGTGGATTAAATAATTATAAAGGAAATACTATGTTGTTTTGTATATTGGTGACCCCCCCCCCCCTCCCTCCCGAAAATCACAGTTTTGTTGACACAGTGTACCACCTCATAGTCGAGGATAAAGAGTAAATGAATTTAATCACTCATTATCTGATTATATTTATATATATATTTTGCTGATGATGACTGTTTGGTACTTTCATTTGTACATCGCCTAGCAGTACTTCAATTTTCCTAAAACATGAAACATGAGGCGATTCGTAATACCCCAAATGACTCTATGCATCAGGTATGTTATTTTTAATACTCAAGATAAATTCGTTATAAAGATGGAAATCTTTGTTCAATTTGAGGTATAGTCTTTTTTCATGCAGATAAAAGTGTTATTATTTTGTTTTTCACATTTTCTGGTGTTATACATAAATACTGACCAGTGCCAATAGAGAGAAAACACATTCTGGAAGATATATTATACAAATTACAATTAATGCCCATTTAAAATCTGCAAAACTTAAAAAACTGATTTTTTTTTTATAAAATGTTGAAAAAAAATCCCCAGATAATTAAAAAAAAAAAAACCATTGTAAATTAAATGACTTAAATATTAGGAAACCTAACAAATGATAGAAATGCGAAAGAGTAAAAATTCAAACAGCACACAAATTTAGTTAACATCCTTTATTATCCGAGTTTTTAATGTGTTGTTAATCAGTAATGTGAAACATCAATAAAATCAACACACAAAAATTATAAATCCAAGACTACCGGTAATGCCATTTTTCCTGACTTTTTTTGAGTCATAGGTTTTGTGAACAGACTTGGTTCATCTTAGGAACAATAACTCTTCACCACAAAGTTTAAGTGCATGGTTAACAAAAAATATATACGCAGTCATGTTCCTACACAACGCAAACCTTTAAATTATTTTGCCAAAATTGCTAATTAATAAGTGGAGAAAGATCAGAGTGTGGGGGCTTTTAGACCAGCCTAAAATTACTTTTAATATTATTTTATGTCCTGCAATAAGATTTTAAAATGATTTATTAGAATACAGTTAATATTTTTGATAAAATAGAAGTAATGTTTATGGTACTGGTTAATTCTAATTTCATAGTGCACTGATAAATAGTTCAATAGGTCTGGTCAATTTCAGGATAAAATACCTCATACTTATATTAAAGTTAAACATTTAGTTTACTGTACAGAGCAAAATGATTTAACTCTGCATCAGCGTAACATAGCATTCAATTAATTTAGTAGCCCTCTCCTGATTTCTCACAGCATTGCATTGGTACATGTAAACTTCACTCAATAAAATTGTACAAAACACAACTTTCTGAATAGATTCATTATCAATTGGACATTTATAAATAATACTGTTTACATAATTCAGTTTCCCACAAAATAATTACCAGTAACCTTAAAGGATACATGTAGTTTATTATAAAAACATCACACTTTTTCCGAACAATTAAGTTATGATTTTCACTGTACATTGGGCCATAGTGAACAAAACGAATGAGGAACAGAGAGGTAGATATAATATCTAATGTAATTTGTTGTTACTCGGTCGTGGAGATTCAAGCTGCTCTGGATATCACAGTCACTAGCACTGTCCTTCACCTTTGTTGATTACAGTCGCTCTATGAGGATGGCCGAGGCCCCACCCCCTCCATTACAAATTCCAGCCAATCCCTTCTGACCTGGTTTTAGATTGTGAACCATGTGACCTGTGATTCGAGCTCCCGACATTCTGAAATTGAAAATGTGTTTCTACAGATAACAACTCATCTTCAATGTTAATATCCCCTACATGTATGTAAATTGTCCTTAATAATTTATAATCTGCAAGAAAAAATGATTTAATCCATTCAATACAACGGTTAACTAAAGCAGAGTTTAACCCACCCAAAAGGTTAGCCATTTCAAACAAGAGTCTTTTCCAACAATTTGTATGGTCATTTCTCACAGATTGATGTTTTCGTTCGATGAGACGGACATTTCCAACAAAGTATTTTAATCACCAAATAGGAAACTGATTTCTAAACAAGAGAGTTTAACCCATCTAATTGGACAGTCATTAATATTCTATCTAAGAGTTTTACTGACCCAATAGGATGACCGATGCTGACAGCTCCTCCATGGATGTTGACCTTGCTCAAGTCAAGGTCAAGGTCTTTGACATTGGCCAGCACCACCACACTGAAGGCCTCGTTGATCTCCCACATATCTATATCATCTTTCTTCACACCTGTATTCTCCAGCACCTGTACAATGTTTACCAAATTATTTTCATACACACAATATAAAAATACATGCATATACATACTAGCTTCTTATATAATTATAATGGTGCATTAATGATCACAATGTTACACAAATCAATCTAAGTGTTGTTTTCTGGAAATGTTCCAATAACACCTTTGGATCTTGCATATATTAATTGATATATTCTGAGAGTTGTTAGATGCAGACCTTAGGAATGGCTAGGGCCGGAGCAGTAGGGAAGTCGATTGGGTGTCTGGCAGCATCAGCAAACCCTGAAAAAAGATAAACAGGCAATACTTAATATAACTTTACCAGACCTTACATAAAGCAATCCAGTGGTTCCAAACAATTAAAATTAATTCTAGACATAAAATATGAATGGCCTTGACCTAACTTATGACCTTTGAAAATACCATAAAAAACACATTGCTAATGCTGATAGTAGTTTATTATTTGCTAATCCATATTTTTTTCCATTTTATTTTTACTCACCCAGTATCCTTGCCAGAGGGGTGACCCCAAGTCTGTTAGCTGCGGTGGCTGTCATCATCACCAGGGCACAGGCCCCGTCATTCAGTGTGCTGGCATTGGCCGCAGTCACAGTACCTACATAAAACAATCATTTCTTTACCAAGCACCATCAAATGCTGCTTCTCATTATCTGTAATCCTTTTTCCCCTTTGCTATTTATACCTTACAACTACCAGTCATTAAAAGTTTTTGCTCCCAGGAGTTTAAATCAAGTTTTGATGCAAACAAACTCTATCTAATTATAATTAGAACTTCCATTTGCTCCCCGATTTTTAATATGTTGCTCTTCCACGCGACATATCAAAAACCGGAAAGCGGATGCCAGTTCTAATTTGCAACTTTTTTCTGCTGGCATATTTACTGTGATATGTGCTAATGTACAGTACATCAATTCATGCAACATGCAAAAAGAGCTTTTTCAGCCATTACACCTTGTTCACCAAATAGATTTTAATTGGTTAATATTATTTGATTTGTTCATCAGAAAGCTTTCTCAATCTAGGAGTATACACCGAATGCCTATTTCTGCCATCTCAGCTTACCGTCTTTCTGAAATACAGCTCTGAGTGTTGCAAACTTTTCAAAGTTGACCTTCTTATACTCCTCATCTTCAGTTACAATCTTTGGATCTCCTGAAAGAATAGAAAAGTACTTCGTATTCATATATATACATTATAGGAGATTACAATTATTGGTTCATTTATAAACTTGAGGGTTGTGCCAAATTAGCATACATAGAACACATAACTTAAAATCTGTTCACTGCAATTTCATTAGACGAATGTGTTTTCTTCAAAAACCCTTTGGCAAACAATACTGAAAAATTCAATCTGTACTTCATTTATTTCTTGAGAAATTGAATAATTAGTAACAGCAAGTTTTGCCATGCGGTGCAATGTACGACGTCAAAAATTTCCAGTCTTTACGTTGTTGCTAAACCCTCCACATTATTTGCGATAACTATTTATGTTTTATTTCCAAAAATGTTTTGGAAAAAATATTTTCTTTGCACGTACCCTGAGTGCACATTTAATATACATTTTTAGTTTTGTTTTTAAAAATATTTTCTAAGTACAAACAATCTGCCGACCCCAAACTTGCACTGTATCACTTGTTGTCTAACGTTTGTCTTACCAAAATGTGTCGTCCAGCATTTTGACGTTCATTTCTATAGGTTGGGGTTTCTTTTTTCACTTATTGTCATCATACTTGTCTGAATATTTTCAATTGATTTAGACTACTAATTCACAAAATGTATTTTTAAGCGATTTTGTTTATTTTACTTACTGCAAAAGCTGCTTAGGATTTGTTTCAACTTGAAGGTCTTAGTTAACGCTGCGACGCCTTTGTCGACGTCGTCATTTTATCATGAGTTAAGACTTCAACTTGTCAGGAAATGCACTATAAAATCTTTAAAAGCCAAAACATTTTCTGGGTAAATTATCTACAAATTTAACAGACGAGTATTTTTTATTTTTTCATTCTATGTTGATTTTAACTTTTGTTTTTGACATTGCGCCGCATGTTGAATTTATGATCTAGCATGCTTTTATTTCACTTATTTAATTTCAAACAATATTTGATTTAAAAACATAATTTGAATGCAAATTACTTGAACCCTAGGTGGCACAATTTTCATCTTCCTGTGTCTTAGATTGACTGAATATAACTCCACTTGTCTACGCTATTTTGGGACAACCCTTGTATATGCATTTTGAATATGTGGTAAACCTTCAGTCAGAATTTAAAAACCTAAGTGTATAACCAACAACACATTTCTATTACAGATTATTTTCTTATAATTGACGAAAATTATTAATGCCATGTTAAACTTATATTGGTAATCTTGTCTTTTTTATCAGACGAGTTTACCTTTTTTCTGGGGTATTTC
Organism: Magallana ariakensis; assembly: GCA_020458035.1. Classification (NCBI taxonomy): domain Eukaryota; kingdom Metazoa; phylum Mollusca; class Bivalvia; order Ostreida; family Ostreidae; genus Magallana; species Magallana ariakensis. The sequence continues at coordinate 73,817,621 of CM035812.1, read as the reverse complement.
TACTGGTGTGATTTCTTTCTGGAACACGCCGTCCTGTGCGGCAGCCTGACTCAGTTTGTAGCTCCGTATGGCGTACTCGTCCTGTTCTTGTCTGGAGATTTTGTATTTAGAAGCAGTGTTCTCTGCACAGTTACCCTGAAACATGGACAGATGGTGCAAAACAGCAAAAAATATGGCGGCATTACGACATTGCTGAAAACAAGTGTATATCCAACAACACAAGGGTTTTTCTTCTTCCGAACCTTGTTTTAATACAGTTGCTGAAATTTATTATTGCCAAGTTAATGTGATATTTGTAAGGTTTCTCCCATTGCCTGATGAACAAAAACATATAATTAACATGTACATACCATGTGACAGTGATCATAAGCATCAGTCAATCCATCAAACACAATCCCATCCTGTAAGTATAATAAATGTTTCCATTATACAATGTTTTACAAGTTGAATACTTAAAAAAAATTGTCCTCATATCAAAAAGACAAAGTTTGCTCTATGAGAAATTACACATATAACTATTACCTTGAGCTCAACTTTCCCATAGGGTGTGGCTCCTCTGGCCATGTAGTAAGGAACATTGGACATGCTCTCCATACCCCCCGCTACCATCACCTCCTGAAAGTAAGGGTAAAAGGTTAACCAAGTTTTCTTTCCTAAGATAGTTATTGTTTAGGTCAAAGAATAGAAGAAAGATGTATACGAGAGAGAGAGAGAGAGAGAGAGAGAGAGAGAGAGAGTACTAACTTGATGTCCACACATCAGATTCTGAGCTGCCAACATGACTGCCTTCATTCCTGAGGCACAAACTTTGTTTATGGTCGTGGTTGGGGTTGACAATGAAAGACCTTCAAAGACAAAGTTTTCAAACTTTAAATGTGCTGTCAAATTTTTGGGGCAGACATTCTTCCCCTCCTCTACTGAATGATATGATTCTTAGCCTCTCTGAGCCCTGACTTGTTTATCATTTACAACTGTGTGCAAGGTGCTTTTTTCCCAGTTAAAACTATCAGTAAATGCAAAGTGCTTGTTTTCCCATTAAAAATATGTGCAAGGTGCTTGTTTTTCCATCATAACACTGTGCAAGACACTTGTTCCTCCATTCTAGTACTTACCGGCCCCCAGGGTGGCCTGTCTGCAGGGTGCCTGTCCCTCCATGGCTTGACAGACATTTCCCATGTACACTTCATTAACATCATCTCCCTGGATACCTTTAAAACAAAATGTTCAGCAACATTATCTTCATAACCGAAGTTCAACACTGCTATAATTTCAAAGTTATACACAAAGTATGCATATAAAATAAATCATCACTAACTAGTTGAAAAATCAATTTTTGCCAAATATCATACAAGCTAAATTACATGTAATAAATCAACATTAACAGTTGTACATTATTTACTGGGTACATGCATTATGAGTTATCCAGCTGACCTTGACATTGGAGTTGATTAACAACCTTGAACTTATCAAATCAATTACACTATAAAAGGGGCATGGTCATGATTTTGGTCAAATTTTATTATTCTGTTTTTAGCTCACCTGAGCTGTAAGCTCAAGTGAGCTATTCTGATCACATTTTGTCTGTCGTCCGTCTGTCCGTCTGTCTGTAAACTTTTCACATTTTCAACATCTTCTCAAGAACCACTGGGCCAATTTCAACCAAACTTGGCACATAGCATCCTTAGCCTAAGGGGATTCAAAGTTGTGAAAATTAAGGACCAAGCCCTCTTACAAGGGGAGATAATTAGGAATTAATGAAAATTTTCAAGAAATTTTCAAAAATCTTCTTCTCAAGAACCATTTGGCCAGGAAAGCTGAAACTTATGTGGAAGCATCCTCAGGTAGTGTAGATTCAAAGTTGTGAAAATCATGACCCCCGAGGGTAGGATGGGGCCATAATGGGGGGGTCGACTTTTTACATAGGAATATATAGAGTTAATCTTTAAAAATCTTCTTCTCAAAAACCGTTAGGCCAGGAAAGCTGAAACTTATGTGAAAGCATACTCAGGTAGTGTAGATTCAAAGTTGTGAAAATCATGACCCCCGGGGATAGGGTGGGGCCACAATGGGGGGGGGGGGTCAACTTTTTTCATAGGAATATATAGAGTAAATCTTTAAAAATCTTCTTCTCAAGAACCATTTGGCCAGAAAAGCTGAAACTTATGTGGAAGCATCCACAGGTAGTGTAGATTTAAAGTTGTGAAAATCATGACGCCCGGGGGTAGGGTGGGGCTACAACGGAGGGTTGATTTTTTACATAGGAATATATAGAGTAAATCTTTAAAAATCTTCTTCTCAAGAACCATTTGGCCAGGAAAGCTGAAACTTGTGTTGAAGCATTCTAAGGTAGTGTAGATTCAGAGTTGTGAAAATCATGACTCCGAGGGTAGGGTGGGGCCACAATTAGGGGGGGGGGTCAACTTTTTACATAGGAATATATAGAGTAAATCTTTAAAAATCTTCTTCTCAAAAACCGTTAGGCCAGAAAAGCTAAAACTTGTGTGGAAGCATTCTCAGGTAGTGTTTATTTAAAGTTGTGAAAATCATTTCCCCCAGGGGTAGAGTGGAGCCACAATTGGGGATTGAATCTCTACATAGGAATATATAGAGTAAATCTTTAAAAATCGTCTTCTCAGAAACTAATAAGCTAGGAAAGCTGAAACTTGTTTGGAAGCATCCTCAGGTAGTGTAGATTCAAAGCTGTAAAAATCATGATTCCTGGGGGTAGAGTGGGGCCACAATGGGGGTGGAATTTTTAAATAGGAATATTAAGAGTAAATCTTTAAAAATCTTCTTCTCAGAAACGAATCAGCCAGGTGATTATTTAATTATGTTTAGATTTTGACTTCTGGATGATTCCTGGACAATTGGGTCTCACAAGGGGTTCAGAGTTTGATGAAGGTTTATATCCCATTTATAAACAATTGTTTAGGATCTTTTTGAGAGCTGCAATGCTCAACATGTGATATTACTATAAAATCATCCTGTTAGAAAAGGGACTAATGATAATAAACATAAGAATGTCCAGTGGAAAAAATTGATTTTTATTTATACAGGATCTACATGTATTATACTACATTGTCCAGATAGTTTGTATTATGACTCCATTAAGCTGATTTTATCATACCTATTGTTCCTCAGGTGAGCGATGTGGCCCATGGGCCTCTTGTTAATGTTTACAATAATTCAGTAAGGCATTTCTAATAGTTGACCAAAATTTGAGTGAGATACAGAACTCACAATTCTTTGTTATGTTTAAGTACCTGCTTTCTTCACTGCTTCCTTTATGGCTATAGATCCCAGCTGAGGGGCTTTCAATGCTGCCAGAGAACTCTGAAAGGAGCCTATAGGGGTCCTCACTGCGCTGACGATGACCACATCCTGGAAGTCAGAGACCAATTAACATCTAACACATTCACACAAGTCAAAAAAAATTTGATTACAGGGATATAGAAAATAGTTACTGTACAGTAGATTACTTATTTTGTGTCAAATTGAAAATAGTATAACGAACATCACACTTTTGTTATTATTTCATATATACTTTAAAGCTGTCAAAAAAATGTAAGCAACATTTTCAAATCTGTAATGGGTTGATTAATTCTTCTTGAATTTTATAAGGATATCAATTCCTTGAGGTTTAATTAGTAATCTACAGAAAACAAATTGACATTGTAAGGGGCACATCTTTTAATCACAATGAAACGCAATGAACCGCAATGCATCACATTGAACTTTGTTAAGGTGATAGATATTCTCTAATAGGTATAAAATATAATTAAGGTCTTATTAATATACCTCAAAACTTTCAGACGGCATAGTATTTTATGGAATTAATGCTTCAATTTTCAATTAGGTACATGTACTAAATTCACATTTATGTATAATAATTCAATTATTTTAGTAATGCTTAAATACGGAGAGAGAGAGATATTAGAAACATAGTCCCATGGGGTACATTGCTCACCTGAGCAATAAAAGACATAATGTAATCAGCTTTACAAAGTCATATACAAAAAATCTGGACAATGTTGTAGAATAGATGCTTGTATAAAAGAGTTTTTGAATTTTTCTCTATATATATTCTTATATTAAATATATAGCCCCTTTGGTAACAAGATGATTTTAATTTATAACCATAATACATTGGTTTAAAAAAAAAGATTTTGAAAGATTTTTCTCTATAAATTTCAGTAATCTATGTAAAACTTTGACCCTCCATTATGGGATCTTTATTTGAACAAACTTAAATCTACTCTACCTAAAGATATTCCACACAAGTAACAGCATTTTAAAAATTTTTTTCTTCATAATTATATTCTTACGTAAAAATTTGACTCCCCATTGTGGCCCAATCTTACCCCTGGTGATCACAATTTAAACAAACATGAATCAACACTACCTGGAAATGCTTCCAAACAAGTAACAGCATTACAGCATTTTTTGACAATCCATAATGAAATGATCATTTTTTAAAAATGCTTTACAATAGTCTTTTTTTGTGCATGCTCACTATTTTGTATATAGTATAAGACCTCTTATGGTAACTTTTTTTTTTACGCATGCTGGCTATTTATATCCAGCACCTCTAGAGGGCCCCTGTTATTATAAATATCTGCAGTGACAAGATATCCAGCACCTCTATTAGGTCCCAAAACGGTCCCAAAAAATATAAATATCGATGATATAGACCTCTAAACAAAACCCTATAGTCAGCACCTCTATAGGGCCCCTGTTACACCTCTATACTGATCCCAATACTAAAAATATCGATGATAAAAGTCCTCTATACGGACCCCTTTCTACAAATAGTTATGTCATCACCACAACATGGTCCTTGAATATCCCTTTAAAAACTTCCTTTCTTTTGATATCGGTAACAAATTCATTTCTGTCTGCTGAATTCTTTTCCTAAAATGAGCTCTATCAGTGGGGTAATTCATCCATTCACCTATACTATCTTGGTATGGAACTTACAAAGCGTGAACATTATTGTCAAACTGGACTTTATTCATTGATAACTTTCTGTTTTACATCCATATTGTTTTATATCAAGCACTCATTGGGGCATAGGTCTATGTTTTAATAAAAAAAATTCTTCAGTTCCCCAGCTGTCAGCAAAATTGTTGTCGTTTAGGTTACTTCTTAAAAATCTTTTATATAGACTTTCTTATTGTTAAACCAACCACTCTCATTCAATGTCCACATTTTTTTACATGCATTCCAATCTATAATTTTCCATTTGTACTGTACTCTTTGACAATCCATAATGAAAAGATCGTTTTTTATAAATGATTAAACCAAATTGATAAGTTTTTTTTTATTTGCACATGCTCACTTATTTGTATAATCAGCTCCCATTTCTATAAATGACAATGATATGAGAACTCTATACACTATGCAATTTTTCTACACATGCTTGCTGTTTATATCCAGCACCTCTAGAGAGCTCCTTTTACACATGACCTCTATTAAGTCCCCAATACTATAAATACTGATGATAAAAGTCCTCTATACAGATCCTATAGTCAGCACCTCTATAGTGCCTGTGTTGCACCTCTATACGGGCCCCAATAGTTACGTCATTTTCAAGACACAGTCCCCTATAAAGGTATACATGCAGCAAATATAAAAATTTAAGTTGAAATTTCATAGATACGGATTTGTTTTCATCGATTTCCTGTATAAAAAGGTTGGTGGAATAGAGGTGCTATTACAATTTTTTGGTTGGGAAATTTTATGATATCAAAGAAAGTAGATGCAGTCAAACTTTGTTATCTCGATCGAACTTGACTGTTTAAAAGCTTCGAGATATCTAAGTATTCAAGATATCAAGGGTAAAATACTTTTAAAAATCTTCAATTTCTCTTATTACATATCATATTCTTTGATGATGTTACAAGCATGTTCATTAGAACACTAGGATATAATCAGGATAATACAGGCATGGATATTTTCATATTTTGTTTTATCAGCAAGTGTTATAAGGTAAGCAGATATACATTTATATGGCTTGACCGGCCTTTCCTCTGTCAGTGTGTACAAAAAAGTGTAACATTACCCAAAATATTATGCAAGAATTTGGCAAATATCAAAAGCATATGACCTAAAATACTTGAAAAACACTGCTAGAAACCCTTGCTTTGTTGCTGTGAAGGAAAATTAGATAATATTTGCAATGAAATTAAAGAAATTGAGAGGGTTTGCAGTTTATAAAGACAATACTAATATTATGCGATTAACAATAGGATTCTAACAATAATACTAAAAAACATGAATTAATTGCTGATTGAATTATTGTATTATACATATTAATAAACTTCTGGATAGTATTACACTTTTTGATTTTTTGTTTAGGTAAAAATAGTGGTCTATTTTTTCCTGTCACAAGATGCCATGGCATATGACAGCTTCAAAGAGCAATTCGATTCCGAAGCATATATATATAAATATGATTCCTTATTATTCAATTGATAATAATATTCAGCATTGTTTTAATGAAAATAAACAATTTAAAAAAATTACCATAATTTCTAAAATCATTAAACTTGGAGTTGCCTTAATTAAATTAAATCCTCAATGAATATCTTTGTTTCCACAGTATATGGCACTTTAAGATAGTTAAACCAAAATATTATGAATGTATTCTCTTAATATGATCAGTTTATTGTGGTATCATTGTGGTTTATTTACATTTATTTTACTAAGTACTTTCTCTTCTATTTCTTAAGCAAACTGATTGTAATTCACAGCACAGTGATATAGATACTGACAGGGTTGAAATCTACACAATCCAGTTCCAACCAGTTTATCGATCAGTCGAAACCTTCAGCAACATTAGAAAAGTTAATGCACTGCACAAAATATTCATAATGATGTCAGACACAAATTCCCATATATGCATGAAGACTTTGCTATTTCTATTTAAATATCTAACATACTGGTGTATATTAAGAAAAATTTGGCTATAATTCCTACTCTTTATGATTAATTCAATAATTCACTACAAGAAAAATGTAAATATGAACAACAAAATGTTATCTTTGATGATTCATGGCTATGAAGGTAGTGATCATTTCAGAAAAAAAAATTACATAACCTGCTAACAGGGGTTAATGAGGGTTATGTTTTTTAGGGGTTTTTTTTTGCTATGTCACTACCTTCATATCTTGCATGAATCACCAAAGAAAGCATTTTATCGTTTTAAATTAATTAAATCATTGTGGATCATTGTGGTTAAAAGACGGTGTCACTTGTAATAGTTAAATTTAGATCTCTAGACTATTTTATATTGATGATGAAGAAAAGATACTCACATGAAGACCACTAACTTTACTGAAATGCCTACAGAAGTACCCCAACTTCTTTATCTGGAACAGAAATAAAAAATTGTACATGTATATCTTGTAAATGTTTTGTAGAAGTTTGCAACCACTGACCAAGAGTGGCAACAATTTCATTACAGTTTAGGGTAAAAACAATCTGGGGCTTTGTTTTCATACAACATTACCAGCTAGAACATTAGAAGAAAAGTTGGTTGGAACTTGGTTTATAAGTAGTCGTAACAGATTAGAAATTCAATTCACTCCCTGGTTTTTGATACGTCACGTGGAAGTGACGCAAACCAGGTAGTGGATACAGATGTTTGGATTTTAATTATTTAGACATAAATGTAGTGTAATAGGAAAGGAGAAATGAGCATATATATATTGAAAACATATGGCTGGACCAGGAATCGAACCTGGGACCCCTGTAACTCTAGTCATGAGCTCTACCAGTAACCACTGAGCTACCCAGGCCGATATCCACGGACCATATAGCCCCAACTACTACAATAGGATGCAATAACATCATTATAAGGGTGTGACCTTGACAGATACATTCAAGTTTCCAGAGTAAATGTAACATATATAAACCTGCAGAATTTTAAGTGATAATTAACTAGATTCTTGTTCCCCTTAACATTTCATTTGACGTGTAATTGCTCCAAGTACTACACACTTTTAAACTGTGAGTCTGTTTGTTATTATCTAAACAATAAACAAAAAAACAAAAAATGATTTTCTTTAAAGCAAAAAACAGGATATTAGAGTTGGTTCTCTGTTATCTCCTTATAGAATCAGATAGGCCTACCTGATAACTTTTCCAAACTCCTGTGAATCTGCTTGAAACACTAATTAATCATGTTAATCAGCCTACGGTCTATAGATATATGAACATTAACAATGCATAAACTTAAAACATGGAAAAGGTCATAGCAAAGTATGCCACTTTGGGTAGATTTTTACATTGAGACCTTGAGACAACCAATCTATACAATGGAAGGCCTTCATATATTCATTCAAGTCTTCAATGCATACTCTGTCTAAACAAACGACACTGATTGGTGCAAACAAACACACCTCCAAGTCCAAACCTTTAACACGATTAATTGGTATTTTTATGTCATTACAGAAACGAATCGACAGAGGAACCCACGTATAATAATATAGAATTGCAAATCATGAGTAATAATAGCAGACAAATCGCATACTTGAGAGTTTTTCCAAAGTCCTCTAAAACTCATCGTCAATGTGAGATGGTCCTGCTTTCACTTTAGCAAACAAAATAGCCTCTACGAAAGCAAAGGTCAAAGTAAAAAAATATGCCAGTCAAACAACATATTACATTTTTTCTGTAAATTCTTGGATTCAATATAATTCCGATACAAATGTACGTTTCAAAGGTCGGCTAAATTATATATTGGTTGGTACGGATATAGATAGAGATTTTTATTGAAGGAATCATTTTACGTTCAACTTGACTTGCCTCTATCTACCGACCAGTCAATAATATTTATATATTAATGATGTCATCGCTTTACTAGTCACACAAAGCTAATTTAACACTGTTTCTTGAATTATACATAGGATCTCTATAAAAGCAAAATTAAAAATGGACAAGCAACCCCAGGCTCCTTCAAAAACATCGGAGGAAAGCAAAGTGAAAGTAGCAGCAGCTGCAGCATCAGAAAATCAGGTTGTGTACAAACTAAGGGATATATCAAAAGGAATGGTTGAGGCGTGGAAATCTAGGTTTCCAGAATCATACAAAAATGTTCAAGTAAGTTAATTGAAAGAAATGTGCATATGACAACGTTACAGATTAATTAATTGAATTTACTATAAATAGAGATATGTATAGTTTACAATTCATGTGCATGCAGGTAATTCAGTGTTGATGATGTAATGAAGTTATGCTCATACCATATCTAGGTATCCAAAGGAGATATATTTGAGAGTGCACCTGCTGCTGATGCTTTAGTGAGTTTTTTTCCTTTGAGAATATACATATACATGCACATTGATGAGGTGCATTTTTTTTAAATTCTTGAAAATTAATTGTCAATGTTGCAATGCAAAAAAAAATCAAAATAACAATTCATTGTAACATATTGATTTTATATGTAGTCGATGTTACATAAAAAAAAGGCTTTTGTATTTATACATGTTAACTTTTTATTTTTTTGTTTTAAACACAATTAATTAAGCTAGGTCTCTCCTGCTAACAGCTTTGGTTTTATGGATGGAGGGATAGACATGGCGTATTCCAATCATTTTGGCTGGCAAATGTAAGTTACAACTTAATGAAAATTTTTAGATTAATATTAACTAGATTTATATTAACTTTCTTATCACCATTTGGTTACAAAATTAAAATCCCAATGAAAAAAATCTCAAAGCTTAGATATTAACATCAATTCTCTGTAAAGACCAAAATATTACTGTAGGGTCATGGCACACACCATCTCAGAATTTAGTTTGATTTTCATTAAACTTTCTCAGGTGATTGATACTCATAAGGTATGACATTACCCACCATCAAAATAATGTATATTACCTTGGTTGCCATGGTAACCAATTTCATTCATTTAGGGCCAAAATGCACAGTTTTAAAGGTGGAAAATAATGCAAACTAAAAGTAACAAGACAGGTTTATTTTTAAATTTTCAAGATATTTCACACATTATATACATAGTACAAATATAGATGTTCATGATGCAAGAGAGAAAAAAATCTCAATGTCCTTGTTTATTTTAAAGCTGGTGGCTCAAAGATGGCCAAAATTTTTAATTTTTAATATTTCAATTTTTACCCTGTATGTTTAAAAGTCTCTAAAAAATTGCAGGTGAAGAAAAAATAAATCAGTTGCAATTTTTAAAATATCATACTTACACAAGTTATTATTTATAAAAAACAGAGCGGGTATCTTTTTCGTTTTCATTTATTTTACTTCCAAAATTTGGTAATTTCGCCCTTTCCCATACCCCTAAAAAATTGTTTAAATACTTTTTTAACAATAAGTTGATCATGAAACTCCTTTAAAAACACTTTTTCTACTTCAGTAAAGAATAAACTGATTAAATATTTTAAAATATTTTAAATTTGATATACAAAGATAATTTTATTTGGCTTTTAAAAAATTGTTTCTATATTTTTTTGCAAAGGGCAGATAACTCCAGGCAAGAAAAGCATATCAAATGAGTCTTAACAAATATTTAGACTATGAAATTTTCCTTTTAAATATTTTTCCAGTTATAAAATATGTCTACTACTTCAATAGATAACAATATTAAAGATTTTTACCATTTAAAGAATGCTTTTATTGATTTTAATGTATAACAAAGGGCAGATAACTCCAAATATATGCACAATGGGAAAATGATATATCTTTTTTATGCAATTCCAGTAAAAAAAAAATCAACATTTACTTAAAAACTAATGGAAGATTGTCAAATAAATCTTAAGAATATACTCCCAATCATGAAAATAAAATAAAAATACACCACTAAGTGACAATTAATGATGGATTGCTTAATATTTAAACAAGTTCAGTTTGGTCATTATTTGTCCATCTAGCATTGTATGTCTGACTGTCTTGCTGATCTGTTATTCGCTGGACTGTTCTGATCATTTTTCTTAACACCCTGCAATGTTGAAAAAGTAAAATATTACATGTATGAATCATTTCATAAAACCATATACATGTTTGTCTTTTGCATAGAATACCACAAACAGACATATTCAATTGTCACTGAATGTTTTTTTTTTTCAAATAAGAAACAAAACCCTAATGTGTTGATGTTTACAGTACAAAATTTCAAAGGTGAAAAAGAGGAAATGACATTTAATAAAGATCTTAATTTAAATTGATTAATGTTATTTTCACTAGGAATCTGAGTCTATATTTGTATGCACTAATGAACAGCTGCAGCTGAATTAGATATGAAATAACAGGGCTCAACATTAAATAAAATATTAACACATTTTTTCAGGCGAGTTGCTTACTTGTCTGAATGCTAGTATAACTTGTATATTTAAAAGGAAGGAAAATTATGAAATGCCATAAATAAATGTCTGAACTTTTAGGCCAAAAAAAAAATTATTCCTGTTTCCGGTCGCCCGACCGACCCTATCTTTTACCCCCCGACCCTAAAAGTTTTTTTTGTGATCATGGTGGTGATCGGTAACTTCGCCAGAATTTCCTCAGAAGGAGAAGTGAAGGCGCCCTGTCTTCTGAGTTCACAATCGTGTAAATTAACCTCATTGGCAAAAGAATGATAGTAAACTAATCTACAGACATCTTTACTGCATAAATTAACCTTGTGGTTAATAACTTACTATCTTATCTTCAGGGGTTATAAATACGGGTGATGCAACAACATACTGTGCATTGGAAATTACAAAAACGATGTTTATTACTTTGAATCCTGATATTACAGTTAGTTAATAACCTGCTATTAGTTAATAACTGCAATAAATGTTAGAATTATCATAAAACTGCTTTCTATATTATCTTGAAAATTAAGCAGATCCTCTACATAACGTACGGTAGTAAGTGGGTCAAAGGGTTGGACTAATACCCCAAATACACGGAAGTACAGAGACTGATTTAATTGATATTGCCATTAAGCTAATACAAAACAGAAATATTTATCCAGAAAAGGATAAATACATTCATACACATGTAGATTAAATTTTGCAAATAATATTAGTTTTTATTTTTTATTTTTAAAAAATCTATTTTTTTTTCTTTAAAGGTTGTTTTCTATACATTACATGCATCAATAATACAAAGACATTTGGAAATTTTAAATCATCATTAACATACCGTACACTGTGAATATACTTCTTTCTCATTATAACACACATGCTCCAAGTTTTTAAAAATAAAATATTTTTTAAAAATAAAAATTTTTTCCTACCTACCTACCCTAATTTTTTTGGTCAGGTGACAGGAAACAGGAATATATTTTTTTTTGGCCTTATGAGAGTATATAATGGCTGGTCTGCACATTATTTACTGTCACAAAATATTTTTTTTCAATTTTGTTCATTGCTGTTGTTATCAAATACAGTGTATATTAGTACTGGGTATTTGTTAGCATAAAAAAAATTAATACAGGTTTTAAAAATATCTTACTATTGTATATAAAATATACCGGTATTAATATCACTCCAAAGAGGAATATCCTACTCAATCTACTAGTGTGTATTAGTGATATTAGTAGATTTAGTACACTTGTCAAGTAACTTAGCTATTATATCAGTATATAGCTTGAATATTGATTTTAAAACTTCTCTGAAGTTTCAGATTTCTCTTATTTATAATTAAAGAATAAATTATATATATAATAATAATAATTATGAGATTTTTTCAGTTCTATTACAATGGGGACAATTTTTTTCATTTTTCATGATATTTAATGAGGTCGGCGCCATCACCATATCCGACATATCATAATTGTTTGAGAAAAATAATTTGTCAATCAGACAAGTGTATGTTAAGATTGACTTGTCCAAATACAAAATCAGATGGCCACAGCAACTGAACAAGTGTTATTAATGAGCCTGGTATGATAGATAATATATACTATCAGCTGATTTGAATATGTACATATGACATACCTTTTTCAATAATTTTGTTAAATAGAATTATTAACTCACATTTTCAGTTCTATGTCTTCCATTTTACAGCCTCTGTTGTGATGATAAGAGCCAAAGTCAACTATTTCTGCAGCATGCACATAATCCTACAATATTTACAGTACATTTTATTTGTAATAAAATGAAACATTTTAAACATTCCCTAATTACCTTTGTTAGAACATTGTATAAACAAAATGACATTACATTACACAGGAACCATTATTCTTTACTTTAATACTCTTACATGTAAATATTATATACTTTGAATTAAGTAGTCTGTCCCTTATTCCTATTTTCATCACTGTTTGCTTAATTAAGATGGCTCAATATACTTTAAATTAAAAGTTTCTCAAATCGGCAGAAAAAACAGCTTAGGTATGAAATATAACCTGATGCAAAAGAGGTATACAAATCAAAATGGTGAAAAATAATTTTTGGGGGAATGTATTTTCTATTGCGTTAAGTACCATATCAATATACAGCTATAGCCTAATATTAAAAAAAAATAAAACCATTGATATTTTGCATTGCAAATAACATGAAAGTACCTGGGTGATATACTGTTAATAAATTTGGAGAGGGGTGTTCGGGGAATAATATTGTTTGTCAGGGAAATCTGATGCCTAATTTTGGTAACTTTACTTTGTACATTTAGATTTGAGGTTTATTTATTGAGAAAATCAACTACCGGTAACAGTGATGAAACAGGCTATAGATTGGTTGTAGCTTATTTGATTTGGATGTGAATATACATACCTATGCCTATTGGAATAAGGACTGCTATGGACTGCATGTTATCTCCATATATAAACTGCCATTTAATGAGCCTATTTTTTCACTTGTTCATGTAGGTAACCCGGTTTTCAAAATGAGTAAATCCTACATAATAGGGATATAGGTCTGGTATTTTAAACATATATATTCTGGAAAACTGTGGTCAAAATAAACCATGTCACTGACGGCAGATGAATTTCTGTAATCGTTGTGGGAAGAAAAAGTATATCCTCAGAACTATGCTCCACAGGTGTTGACACTCTGGAACAGCTGGAAGGGTACACACTACGACTCTTTTCATCTTTCACACCATCAGTCCGGGATGGGGGATGTTAGTTGCATTGGCATTTGCATTCCTATTTAAGTATTGCAGGCTGGTAACTCGTTAGCTTCATTGGTTGAGTGCTGGATTCGTAAGTCAGATTACCGAAACTCAAGTAGAGGAAATATCTGTCTGTTTCATTTGTACAAGACACTCGACACATGTTTACAAAAAGTTTCAACACAGCCCGGCCCATGTCGGTAATTAAGCTAAAATCCGATAAAGCATTGTTCTTTTCATGTTTATAAATGTATTAGGGACTTACTATAAATTCATTAAAACTTAAATCACTTGCTTTCTCCACCTCATTTGATCCATGTTTTTCCAACGTCTGCTTTGCCATGTTGTTTTGACGTCTTTTTTGTACTTCAATACAGAAGAGTCAACAAAGGGGAGTAACTTTTAGTTGAATTTTGTGCAAAAGTGACAACTTCAAATAATTGTAGAAGAAAACCAGGAGATATACCCAAGCCAATTTTGATTGTATTTATTAGAACAAGGTCTAATCTTGTTAAAAGTATGTTTATTCCAGCTTTTAATTGCCTGCTTAAAATTAAATTGATATTATTTAGTGTGCCTGTTTTTATCCATTTTATTAGCAGAATCTATGAAACACAAACCGATCGTATTGTTTCATGTACATTTCACGGAAATCAATTTATGTGTACAGATACATTGATAACTTGTTTATAAAATTAAACCAATGTCATGATCAAACCTTCATACATTTAGGGAGCACGCCAATTATTTATATGAAGGTACTCTTTATGTCATTTTGGCCATGAGCAAAATGTTTCAATGTCGTTGCTATGGAAACTGATCATGTACTGTCAAAAATGTACCCACAGAGAGTCTTCATATGGAACACTCTTTCAAGTCAGAGAGATAAAATTCAATTCCATGATAGTGCGTGGCCACGTATTTTTGGTCTTTACAGAGAATTGATGTTAATACTTATAGGAATTAAGCTTTCTTAGATAATGAAAATATATATCTTTTACATCATGAAAACCTAATTTCCCTTAAGATACAAAAAAACTATTATAATTAGGTTAGTGATATGGTCAATAGGCCTCTTTTTGGTTTAGATAAGTTTATTATAATCTTGAGATATTAAGATTTTCAACACTTTATTAAAGTTATTAATGCATATATCTGGCTTATGAGGAATGAAGACATACAATTACTTGTACAATTTTTACTCAGTGAAATGATTCTTAAAAGTGGAGTATAATTTTTATATTTATAGGTATATGCATGATGTACAGTGTATCTTTTTTTTAAAAGGGGGGGGGGGTTGTTATGTAACATATAAGCATACTGGCTTGAACACTTTGAGTACAAGTAGGCAAGTCTGATTGACTGTGCAGGCACCGTCCCTTCGTACTCTCTGTTTTCAGTCCACCTTGTTTCTGTATAGCTACATTGTTCATATATGATCTTGCATAGCTAAATGTGTATATCTTACACATACATTTCACTGTATTGCAGATAAATCGTTTTGGACATTCTATGCTATTATTTCATTCATTATTAAATTTTGTTATAATCATGATATTGTTTTTATGTATATGTATATGCCCCCTGAGGGCCCTTGATTGGTGAATAAATATAATATATAATATAGACTCTAGTATTGTTTGATTAATTTGATTAAAGATATAAAATACAGTACGTGTTACAGACTTCAATATACTTTATTTGATTTACAGTGTATCTGTGTGATAGCTAGATCATATCACGTTTTGTTTGATTTTTATATATTTAATAGGCAGGAACGGTTACAAAAAGTAATTCGAGAAGAACATGATGGAGAAATTTTGGTGGTGAGTTTTTTTTAAATTAAAATCAATTAGTATATAACCAAGGATTTTTTGTAATGATTATCGGTAACTGTGTAGCAATCTGAAATTGGAACTTAGATGTCCAGTGTACATTTGGGTCATAGGGTCAAGCTGTGATTATTCCTGCCTATGATGAGCAGAAACCTCCTTCAGAAAAAGACCTAAAGGGATTCAATGAGGGTGTCCCTATCAAGTACCTGATATCTGCCCCCACCATGAGGGTGCCCCAAGGTGTGGAGGACACAGTCAATGCTTATCTGGCATTCAGAGCAGTGATACTGGCAGGTATATACACACTCTCTTCTAATAATTGCTCTCTCTCTCTCTCTCTCGTCTCTCTCTCTCTCTCTCTCTCTCTCTCAGCTGCAGGTCTGTTAAAATTTGGATGGACAACCTGGGAGCTACAAGGCCTTCCATAGTAAAAAAACTGCAATTAAAACTATTAACAGCTAACTAAGATTTGCACTAGTTTTGGACTGATTACACTTACTGACTCACAACTTCTGTGGAAAAAAATATACCCCGGTATATAGAACCATTAAATTCTTCCTGCAGTTCACTACTGATATCAACTCTTTACTTGCCTCAGACTTTCTTTTTTTTTTTTTTTACTAAGGGAGTAGCTTCCAGGTCATCCATCCAAATTTTTTTTAGATTGGGAGCTACAGACCTGCAGCTATTGTACCAGTAAATTGATATATTGATACGATGGTTACCTTTTTAGTACATAAACACAATGCCAGGAATCCCGGGGAGCAGATCCGCAGTGTGCTGTGTCCAGGCCTTGGAACTGACGTTGGGATGATGGATCACGATCAGTGCGCAAACCAAGTAAGAACATTTATCAGTTTATAATTCAAATTTAATCACAACACAAAATTTGAAGCTTAGTTTTACCGGTAATTAATGATATTGCAAAAATTAATTCGAAATTGCTTTTGCTACCCAAGTAGGAACATATATGAAATTAATCAAAATTAAACCAACCTGAGCATGAATTTAGTTCACACAGTTTATGCTTTTTAAACAGAGACTGTTTCCTGCTTTTTAAACAGAGACTATTTCTTAAGAAATTTTTATTCAGTCATAAAAATTTATTACTATCAATGCCAATAAATTGTTTGTTTAAATTTCATATCATCAAGCTAGTAAGTAAAGTCATACTGTGTGAACCAGTTTACTGTCAAATTTTTAAAATTTGTTGATTCTTTGAATGATGTTACAATCTAGACCAAGGGTGCGAGTTACTGTATCTTGATATTATTTTGATGAAAACATAGTTTAAAAAATCCATGTCATGTCTTTTCGTGAAACAGATGTGTTTGGCCTATGAGACACATGAATTGAAACTCCCGGAGCATCAGTTCCGGATCCATCCAGACAGCCTGTATTCAATGCATATGGATCGATCCCAGATGATAGTGGTAACGTAAATACATAAGGGTGTCAACAGGGAGGACGTTAAGGAATCCAATAAAGGGGGAGATAACTCTTTCATAGGAAAGTAACAAATAAATCATAGAGTAAGGGAGGTAGTACAGATATTTTCAGGAGGTATAATTATCAAATGACAATAGTAATAACAAGAGAAAGGAGGGAAGCTTCTTTAAAATGGAAGGTACATGTAGGTGGGTAGATGAACAACGGAACCAAAAAGAAGTAAGAGGAAGGGATCACAAACCTGAGGCGTGTTCAGCAGAGTGGGTGCTGGCTTGCGCTCAATAAATTTCCCTTTACCTTTGACACAAATGGAGAGCAATCGCAAGCACCAGCTCTGCTGATCACACTTCAGATATATACAGCAAAGAAGAAAAATAGACACTTGATTTTGACTTGGAGAAATGTCTAGTCAAAGTTTCTTTCATAAGGATCAAGATTACTATAAAAGTTGTTATATACGCGTGGGTATTAAATACGCGGATGCGAGATTTACCACTCTAAAGTGTTTAATTTTTAGCTCACCTGAGCTGAAAGCTCAAGTGAGCTATTCTGATCACATTTTGTCTGTCGTCTGTCTGTCTTTCTGTCTGTCTGTCTGTCTGTCTGTCCGTCCGTCCGTCCGTCCGTCCGTCCGTCCGTCCGTCCGTCTGTCTGTAAACTTTTCACATTTTCAACATCTTCTCAAGAACCACTGGGCCAATTTCAACCAAACTTGGCACAAAGCATCCTTAGCCTAAGGGGATTTAAATTTGTGAAAATTAAGGATCACGCCCTTTTGCAAAGGGAGATAATTAGGAATTTATGAAAATTTTCGAGAAATTTTCAAAAATCTTCTTCTCATGAACCATAAGACCAGGAAAGCTGAAACTTGTGTGGAAGCATCATCAGGTAGTGTAGATTCTAATTTGTGAAAATCATGACCCCCGGGGGTAGGGTGGGGCCACAATGGGGGGTTGAATTTTTACGTATGAATATATAGAGTAAATCTTTAAAAATCTTCTTCTCAGAAACTAATTAGCCAGGAAAGCTGAAACTTGTGTTGAAGCATCCTCAGGTAGTGTAGATTCAAAGTTGTGAAAATCATAACCCCCAGGGGTAGGGTGGGGCCACAATGGGGGGTTGAATTTTTACGTATGAATATATAGAGTAAATCTTTAAAAATCTTCTCCTCAGAAACTAATTAGCTAGGAAAGCTGAAACTTGTGTGGAAGCATCCTCAGGTAGTGTAGATTCAATGTTGTGAAAATCATGACCCCCGGGGGTAGGGTGGGGCCACAATGGGGGGTTGAATTTTTACATATGAATATATAGAGTAAATCTTTAAAAATCTTCTTCTCAGAAACTAATTAGCCAGGAAAGCTGAAACTTGTGTGGAAGCATCCTCAGGTAGTGTAGATTCAAAGTTTTGAAAATCATGACCACCGGGGGTAGGGTGGGGCCACAATGGGGGGTTGAATTTTTACGTATGAATATATAGAGTAAATCTTTAAAAATCTACTTCTCAGAAACTAATTAGCCAGGAAAGCTGAAACTTGTGTGGAAGCATTCTCATGTAGTGTAGATTCAAAGTTGTGAAAATTATGACCACCAGGGGTAGGGTGGGGCCACAATGGGGGGGGTTGAATTTTTACATAGGAATATATAGAGTATATCTTTAAAAATCTTCTCAGAAACTAATCAGCATGGAAAGCTGAAACCTGTCTGGAAGGATCCTCAGGTATTGTAGATTCAAAGTTTTGAAAATCATGACCCCGGAGGGTAGGGTGGGGCCACAATGGGGGGGGGGGTCGAATTTTTACATAGGAATATATAGAGTATATCTTTAAAAATCTTCTTCTCAGAAACTAATCAGCATGGAAAGCTGAAACCTGTCTGGAAGCATCCTCAGGTAGTGTAGATTCAAAGTTGTGAAAATTATGACCCTGGGGGTTAGGGTGGGGCCACAATTTGGGGTCAAATTTTTACATAGGAATATATAGAGTAAGTCTTTAAAAATCTTCTTCTCAGAAACTAATCACCCAGGAAAGCTGAAACTTGTGTGGAAGCATCTTCAGGTAGTGTAGATTCAAAGTTGTGAAAATCATGACCCCCGTGAGTAGGATGGGGCCACAATTGGGGGTCAAATTTTTACATAGGAATATATAGAGTAAATCTTTAAAAATCTTCTCAGAAACTAATCAGCATGGAAAGCTGAAACTTGTGTGGAAGCATCCTCTGGTAGTGTAGATTCAAAGTTGTGAAAATCATGACCCCCGGGGTAGGGTGGGGCCACAATTGGGGATTGAATTTCTACATAGGAATATATAGAGTAAATCTTTAAAAATCTTCTTCTCAGAAACTAATCAGCCAGGTGATTCTTTAAAATTGTTTAGACTTTGGCCCCTTGATGATTCTTGGGCCTCACAAGGGGTTCAGAGTTTGATGTAGGTTTATATCCCATACATAAACAATTGTTTAGGATCTTTTTGAGAACTGCAATGTTCAACATGTGTTATGGCTATAAAATCATCCTGTTAGAAAAGGGACTAATGATAATGAAAATAAGAATATCCAGGTGGAAAATGGATTTTCATTTATACAGGATCTACATGTATTATACTACATTGTCCAGATAGTTTGTATTATGACTCCTTTAAGCTGATTTCATCATACCTATTGTTCCTCAGGTGAGCGATGTGGCCCATGGGCCTCTTGTTTACCATATGGTTGGGGGGTAATTTTCGAGGTTTTCAGCTTACCGCGTAACTAGTGTAAATTTCCCCGACGCGTAAATAACCACTTTTACAGTATATTGACTTTAGATCATGATTTTAAGACTGTACAACAAAGAGGCCTACCGGTACATTGTTTGTGTACCTACAAAGTCAAGGTCATGATATAAAGGAAAAAGGTCTATACCATACAGCAACAGATCTTTATAATATTTGCTAGATAAATACTTTTTACCTGGACTTGATCACCTACTTTATAAAGGCCATCTGAACAATTAAAATTAAAGTTCATTTATATCAAACACAATGTTGACATATTGTACAGTTAAACTCGATTATAGCAAGTCCTAGGGACCAATGGATTAACTTTGTTATATCCGTAATTTGTTATATCTGTATGATGAATTCGTAATAATAACTTTAGCGAATTCACTATATGCATGTTTTTTGGTTTTTTCACATGACTACAATTTTTGCTAATTCAGGCTTAGAATAAAAAATACATTTTTTTTATTCCTTTAATAATTTGATTGTGAATTAAAGAATTTATGTGAAAATAGATTCATTCAAACTACCGTATGTAGTATTTTGTTAAATGGTGGTGCAAACTTTTTTTAACTGTACAGTAAAAGAAATTCGTCATAAAAGTGTTAAATTTTGTTATTATTCACTTCTACGGGACTCAAAATCAGTTCGCTATATCTGTAAATTTGTTATATTCGAATTCTTTATAACCGTAAAATTTTTCAAAGATTTGTTAAAATTTTACTGGAGATTTAAAAACACTTAACTATATCAGAGATTTTCCTATATCTGTGTTCATACTAAACGAGTTTCACTGTAGTAGGAAATGAGATCCACTTTTTCAATAAAAATTTTGATGTAATTTAAAATATTTTTGTTTGATTTATAGGAACGAAGAAAGTCGGATAGAGCATTAGTACTTGGTTGAAAACAACAAATCTTCTAATCAGACATTAAGGAATAGTGAAAGACCAATCTGCAATTCAACTGAAGTCCTAGCTTATTAGTGTGTCAACAAATGAACATCTAATTCATTAAAATTTGATGATTTTTCTAAATAAAAGTCAACACTTGATATCTTGATATACAGTAATTCCTACTTAATAATCTTTTGATATTTAGTAACCCCTTTCTTGATTACATGATACACAGTTGTACCCGCTTTGTTACTTAATATACATAGTCCACTCTATGTAGGAAATGTTGCAATACCTGTCTAATATTGATACTTTGATTATCTCTCTTTTGTATACCGGGTAAATGAAATGTGCAATTTGTATGCATGTTTTTATATACACTGTATATTTTAATTACCGGTATATATATTATATACTTGCTACATTTCATGCTATTATAAATCAACTGTTCTAATAAATAAACTTATCAGACAATCTTGTTTTTGTTTATAACTTATTAAAATTCAATTTACTCAGTTATTACTATTATCTCTTTCATAACATTAATTTTAGCTCACCTGACCTGAAAACTCAACTATCTTATTGGAAAATGTTTAGTTCAGTGTTCATCGGTAACTTTACAAACAAGAGGCCCAGGGGCCACATCGCTCACCTGAGGAACAATAGCCTTAACTCTGATCAAATTAGCATTACAGTATCAAAATCAAAATATCTTGACAACTAAGTACAGTAGATATTGCTCAAAAAATTTAAAATATCTGCCGATTTTTATCCCACATATTTTTATGGTAAATACCAAGCCCCTTTTGTTGTTGTACCTGCAAGATTTTTCTCTTATTATTCCTATATAACCCCCCCCCCCTCTTTTGGCCCCACTTTTTTCTAGGGTATCATGGTTTGATCAAACTTTAATCTGCACAACCCGTGCTTTCACACAAGTTACTGCTTTTTGGACTAAAAACTTTCCGAGAATATTTTTAAAGATTTTCTCTATATATTCTTATGTAAAAATTCATCTCCCCATTGTGGCCCCGCCCTACCCCCGGGGACCATGATTTAAACAAACTTAAATCTACACTATCTGAGGATGCCTCCACACAAGTTTGAGCTTTTCTGGCCAAATAGTTTTTAAGAAGAAGATTTTTTCAAGATTTTCTCTATATATTCCTATGTAAAAATTCATCCCCCCATTGTGGCCCCACCCTACCCCTGGGGACCATGATTTAAACAAACTTGAATCTCCACTATCTGTGGATGCTTCCACTCCAATTCGAGCTTTTTTGGACTAATAGTTTTTGAGGAGAAGATTTTTAAAGATTTTCTCGATATATTCCTATGTAAAAATTCATCCCCCATTGTGGCCCCACCCTACCCCTGGGGACCATGATTTAAACAAACTTGAATCTACACTATCTGAGGATGCTTCCACTCCAATTTGAGCTTTTCTGGCCTAATAGTTTTTGAGAAGAAGATTTTTATAAATTTTCTCTATATATTCCTATGTAAAAATTCATCCCCCATTGTGGCTCCACCCTACCCCCGGGGACCATGATTTAAACAAACTTGAATCTACACTATCTGAGAATGCTTCCGCTCAAATTGGAGCATTTCTGGCCTAATAGTTTTTGAGAAGAAGATTTTTAAAGATTTTCTCTATATATTCCTATGTAAAAATTCATCCCCCTATTGTGGCCCCACCCTACCCCTGGGGACCATGATTTGAACAAACTTGAATCTACACTACCTAAGGATGCTTCCATACAAGCTTCAGCTTTTCTGGCCTTGCAGTTTTTGAGAAGAAGATTTTTGAAAAATACCTACAAATTTTCAATAATTCTAAATTATCTCCCCTTTAAAGAGGGTGTGGCCCTTCATTTGAACAATCTTGAATCCCCTTCACCCAGTGATGCTTTGTGCCAAGTTTGGTTGAAATCTGCCCAGTGGTTCTGGAGAAGAAGATGAAAATGTGAAAAGTTTACAACCCCAACAACAACGCCAACGCCAACGACGACAGACAACGGACAAATTTTGATCAGAAAAGCTCACTTTAGCTTTCAGCTCAGGTGAGCTAAAAACACTTGTGTGATTGTTCAAATAAAGAGGAGGTAACTTCTTCTCAAAACTCTTTAAAATTCTTCAGATGAGAAATGACAATGCTACATTTATGTTATATGGGATTTGTGATATAACTATGCAAGAATCACAATGTGATCAGTGCTAGTTGATTCTTTGTTCAAACTGTTATACCAAGAAAATAATGGTGAAAATTTCATCATAAGAATATAAATAACTCAAAAGTCATCATCAGATCTAGATGCTGTACATCATTAAAGTAAGAGTTTTAACTTACTTATAACACCCAAGTGGTTAGCATGCTGGCCAAACACTGCTAGAAGAGCGAGTTCCATTGGTCTAGAGTTGAGGTGGATATAAAAACTCAAAGGTTGAAATCTCAAAGAGCATTGAAGTTAAAACTCTTCAATACGATGGAAGGCTTATTTTACATGATATTTTGTTAAGACACACCAGAGCCAGGTCATAATCACAGTGTGAATTCTGGGTTACATGGGGGATACAAAACTACCTTGAGAAGCAATTAAGTCAGGGTATATATTTTACCTTAATAATGAAAAATATATGTGTCTGGCTGGAAACAAGTTGAAACACAACTAAGAGGTTTAGTTCACTCTAGTATAATAGTATGCGTGTGTGTATGCATGTGTGGTACTCAGTTTTGTCAATTCAAAATGGTTGTTTACCACATTAAGTCGGTACATAGACTTAGTATAGTCAGGACAATTAGCCACTGATCCTGAGGCAACCCAGGTCTTTCTATTTCACAAAAAAATCTAAAATTCTAAGCAAAATAAAAAAAACACTGTAAATAGGTAATTCATTCATTATTCATTTAGTCAAGTTTAAAGTGCAAGAGTACAAGTATCAAAATAAAATGAACCTCCAAAATGGCCAAAAGAAATTCATTGTCTTTCAGGTACACCAACAAACTGATCAAGAAGACATTGAATGCCGGCCTACACATTGTTACGAACAAATAAACATGGGTTCAGTTTATTATTTTGCTTATGACTTGATGGCCAGAAATAACAGATTGATGGGAAAATGTTTTTTGTCTAAAAATAAATTACCAAAAAATGAATACAAATGACATTTATCTGTCATAGCTACGCTATTTTGTACAAGTCAAACCTTATTGAGCTTTTGCTTTAACTTTTTACACTAAATATATTCACATAAAAATGATCTCAGTGAATCATTCTACAATTACACTATTAATTAAGTCACTATAAAATTACCAGCACTGTACATATCAATTTTCATGTATTTGTAAAGAATAACAGTAATGTAAAATCAAAGTACCTGATAAGAAACAAAATAATGTTATCACATCCATCACAAATACAACAAATGTAAAAAAAATGTTCAGTGTAAAGTTTAAAAAACAAAAAACTAGTTTTATATATATAATCACAGCCAATGAATAATTGTAAGATAATACATTATTGCACCATGAAAATAAAAATCTCCTTACTGTCCCTGACTGGACTTGAGTTGTTCAAACACCTTGTCTACTCCCTGTGTCCTTACTCTCTCCTCCGTCATTTTGATCTGTTCCTCAAACGACTGCGTCTCGGCTGACAGCAGTCCGAACAGTTTATCCAGCTTGGTCAGATCCGGCTGGGATCTATGGAACACACACTGCATGACTTCCATGTTGCTGGCCTGGAATTTGGTCACCATCTGTCCTTTGGAGTGCTGGTTGTGGAGGAAGGACACAAAGACCAGTTTGGCTGGGTACACCTCCTCGCAGTATTTGGTGTAAAGCTCCTTGAACCTGTCAACATTAATGTTATTGTGGTGAGAATTGCTGAGGGGTACAATGTATAAAGAAATTGGTAAGATTGTGAAGTTGTAATGAAATAGGTTGTCATTTTATCATAGCATGCATAATTTGTCATTGTTTCTAAATAATCTTACTGTTTAAAATTAAGAGTAAATATTGCATAAACAATCAGACAACTGAGATGGACATACTGACAAAGGTAAACTATGCCCCTTTGGTGGCCCCCATTGGATCTCATTAACATTTTTACTCACCTAAAGTTCTCATAGCTGGTATTCTCCTCCTCGTCTGTGACCATGATGAGAGTCTTAAGAACTTCCTTCCGTTCATAGTAAGGATACAAGCTGGCCGCATTAGCAGTGCATCCACTGGCTGGAGTCTTCAAAGCCAGCTCAAGCACCTGACATGAAAAATTACAATGTTGGTATTAACAATCTAACAATTTATTTTTTGGCATTTATTTAATTAATTTCTATTTGTAGAGAGAAAGGAGTCCCTTCTCATTTCACAGAAAATGGCAAAATAGTAACTTAGAGAGGTAAATCACCATTTAGAGAAACAAGGATTACAGGTTCACTTCCTATTCCCAACACAATACTGGTACATTTTGTACTTAAATCATAATCATATGAGTTGATCATCCATTCCCATTTCAAAGTGGTGTGCTAAATTCTTACCTCCTCTACATTGGTTGGAACTTTATCTGGTTCTGTGTGCGTGGTGTTGAAGAATGATAGTTTAGCTGAGGTAATGGCCGTCAGGATCCCAGCGATGATGGTACTGGTTTTCACAGCAACAGACATGGACGATGAAGCATCTCCCATCACAAAAACAGGAGACTCCAAGGGAAGCCTGCAATGAAAACAAACCATTCATTAGAGTTCTTTTTGCACAAGCAAAAGATTAAATGTTCTGTTTCTCAGGCACATACCACAGCATCAGGTAAAACACTGCCTCACTGATTAACTTCATTACCACATTGTAAAGGTGAATAACTCAATTTTTCCCCTTGCAAAATTAGCAATAAAATCCTGTGCTTCCTGCATTACATTTTAAAATTTTTGGCTTGAGAAACTAAGATTATTTTTTGTCTAACGGGTCTTACAGCTAAATTTTGTGAATACTCACTTGATCTGCTTCAGTCTGTCCTCTGCAATCTTCAACAGATCATTATAGAACTTGGCATTCCTGATTCCATTTGTGCTTCTGTCATACAGAGATTTGAAGACCAGCAGCCTCTCCAGAAGCTTGCCGATGGGCAAGGTCACCTGGTCTCCCTTCTCCAGCCTCCTCTGTACGGCATCGTCCACTTCTGGGCAGGCCAGCTCCTCATACCACCTACAAGGTTCAGATTAAATAAGTCATATACAGATACTCGATTTTGACCTCTGGTTATAAGAATTTTCTTTCATGATGGAAAATTTTCATTTGACTATTAAAGCCCGATTTATACATAAATTGGAAAATTATTAGTGCTTTAATCATTGGTTATTTTTTTTCATATTACATAAAATACCAAATTTTGCAGCCCACAAAATTACTTATCGGCATATCAAGCATATCAAATATGATAGAATAGGGCCTGGTAAAGTTTATCTCAGATTTTTATACACTGTACCGGTATAATACAAATTTTGAACATTTTGGATAGCTATAAAGGAATAAAGTATCCAGCTATCAAGCATCACATTTACCATAAGACAGTGTCCAGTTTATCCTCCCTATCTGCTATGCGACCTTTGGAGGCATTAGTTAGTTTGTCCTTGTGAGGTTTGACTGTTAGATACGGAATATTCAGGCCCTCCAATAACTCGTTCACATTCTCAGCATTCATTGTCACCATACGGCCCACAGTGGTATCAGCGGGGGCAGACTGTCCATAGCAGTAGGGCAGGAACCACTCCAGGGAGGGGAAATCCTGCGAAAGTAAAAAGGGCACTTTAGTATGACAAATAAACAGGTGCTTTATTTATAAATAAACAGGTGCTTTATTTATAAATGAGAAGGCTCTCATACAAGTTTAACTTCTTGATCAAGTACATATATTTCAGCTTGTACACAGAAATCCTCCCTACCTTTTGTGGGTGAAAATGACAGATATCGGCCAGTTTCTTCCAGGGTTCTTTAGGGAAATGGATAGCATAGAACTCCAGTTCCTTTGCTGTGAAACGTTGCACCCATCTCCTGATGTGTTTACAGACAGCACCACTGGCAGAGCCATACTGCAAAATGATGTAAATAAATAACAACAAAAGCCTTAATAATTACATTCACAATAAAGCTGTACATCAAAAGGTTTATACAATGTAATTATAATAATGTGATCAGGCTGCTGTATCTTATCTACACATTCTCTGCATCTCTTACATAAACTCTTGACTGAGTTATAATCAATCTGATGCATTTAATATACCGGTATACGGTAATACAATAGACCAACTTTATTCCCAACAGTTTGTTTATAGAATTACCAGGGATAGACTGGTTCAAGGAAAGTAGTTTTCTTGACTGAGCCTATGTAGATAATCCTAAAACAAACTTTAGGAATTTATTTAAGGCCAGGTTAATGGTTAGAAATGTTTGCCAGCTATAATACTAACACGTTACTGTAAATGAGTAGAAATTTCGCCTGGGAACAAAAGTTGGTTTAAAGAATGTTAACGCAGTATATGTAATAATTATCTTTGAGGGAAAGAATCAATTGTACTCTCTATTTACCAATTACTGGTATAAAGTGATCTATGTATATAACCATTACCCTTTTAATAGTCATATAATAATGTACAATTTTAAAAATAATTGTTGAGAGCTAAGAGATAATGAACCTTACCGGTGATTTCATCTTATTGAGGTTGTCAATGTCCGATTTCAACTTTCCCATGGTTGTTGATTTAACTTTGTTCTTGGACACCTGCAACATTTTCATCTTTTTTTCAAGTACCCTTGCCTGTCGCCCTGCATCCAGAAGCTGTAGGGCTTTCAGAACCTCATTCAAACCAAAATTATCACGGTTCCCTAGGAAAGATTCCGCCAATTTGAAATCTTTACGTGCCCAAGCAGCAGCTAAAGCTCGAATTCTAGCATCTGAAATCAAAAGAGAATTGCCGGTATATAAATGTTTCCTTACAATATCAAAAAAACAATTAAGCTATGGCGATCATTTCATCGGGGACTTAATACAATCTAATTTGTTATTTAAGTCCCCGATTTCATAGAGTGGTGTACGTAATAGTTTTAATAAAATGTTTAATGCACAGTGGCTTTAATTTGCTTTTTCTAAGCGAATTAGTGCAGTGTTGTGAATTTTTTTTCTTTAATTAAATTTCCAACTTTAAAGTTGGATTTTAGGTAAGATTAAAATAGGAAAATCCAACTTTTAAGTTGGAAAACCCAACTTTAAAGTTAGAAATAACAACTTTAAAGTTGTTATATTACAAACCTTAAAGTTGGAAATTCTAAGATTAAAATAGGAAATTCCAAGATTAAAGTTGGAAAATCCAATATTAAAGTAGGAAAATCAAACTTTAAAGTTGAAATTTTGAAGAAAAGGTTCACAACATATGACACTAATATGCTTTTGTAGCTTTGAATTACCGAGTAATTTACTTTGATCTTTATTAATTTAATTTTGTTAACACAGTAAATTAAATCAAATGAACATTATAGTATGCTCTTATATAAAGCACGATGTACAGCATGTAATTTACTATCATGAACTGGCAGTTCTGTTAAACCAATCCACGCTGTTGTAACAAGTGATTCCTACATGTACTTACTTTGTGCCACTTCCACTCCGTTTTCCTGCAGCACTGCCATCGTCGCGGCGTACCTCTCCCTGTTCTCGTTCTGTCCATTGTAGTGCTGTTCTACGGTCACACTCCCTGTAAAGTAGCCCTGGGGGTTAGTCTCCAAATTAACATCCGTTTTCTCTGTGTCGGCTGTCACTTGTGCCGGGCTCCTGTTTTGAGATCGTCCCCTTCCACTTCTTCTGCCCCCACGACCACGCCCCCTTCCTCGTCCCCTCGATCCTCCTCGTGGCATTTCAGCAATAAATTCCCGACTCGGCAAAATTCGCCTGTGGCCTAAAGATTTTACTTTAGGTGTCTTGCGTTCGACGTCTTGCTTCTTTCTGGCTAATTTAGGGTTTGCACAACCTTTTATTTACTAATATAGCCATGAGGTATGTCACAACGAGCTAGCAACATCTTGTAAACTTCCGGTTCAGCTAATAACAGAAAAACAATAACCATTCCGCTTGAAATATAAAACGTTAGAATGTGATAAGTAATGCATATAAAATCATTTTTATTTCATTGAAATCTTCATGGCCTAAAACGAGTCAATTTAAGTGATTGTTAAATTATCAGATATACAAACACCATTTTTATCCACAATTTCATCCAATTACATCATCTATTTAGAAAATTAGGGAAACATCCAGAAAA
Source organism: Magallana ariakensis (assembly GCA_020458035.1). NCBI lineage: Eukaryota > Metazoa > Mollusca > Bivalvia > Ostreida > Ostreidae > Magallana > Magallana ariakensis. Next base: position 73,788,314 of record CM035812.1, on the reverse strand, counting down.
TTGCACATTGCTAAAAATATCTCGAAGCTATTGCACCATTATTTCAATAGTTGCGGAGAAGTAAAGCGCTATTTACCCCTATCCTAGACACTTTTCTTTTAAAATCCCCACCAACCCAATGATAAATACGTAGGTACCATGTATTGAACTAGCAAACGATCCGATTAATATTGAGTATAAATAAAGATGATGTTGACAGAAAAAAAAAATAACAATTTGCCGTACTAAAATGAGTATGTATTGCTTACTTCCCCCTTTTTTTCTTCCTTTTTAATACACTTTCTTTGAAATATAGAAACACGTTATCACTAAACATTAAATCATATGCAATATTCCAATTCAAGCTTCAATAATCAAATTTTTAACATCTACACCAACTCCCTCCCAACCACCCCCACCAAAGAATTGTAAATGCCAAAATTTAGTACTTGTCAAAGTCCAATTCAAGACCGCTGCACAATTTGACAGAGAAAACATGTTCAACATAAATTCTTTGACCTCTGTCTTTCCCCTTTTGACTACATCAACACTCCTCTCAGATAGGGTCTTAGGGAGAGGATGTAGACTTGGAACAATGACTTCACACAAAATTCTGCTATATGACCTCCCACCTAGTGACTCGGTTCAATGTCAAAGTACAGCCTTTATACTGCCGTCACTTTAGAAAGTGCGAGACAAATAGTATTGAAAGGTTGTTCCATGGGCAATTGGTTTGATTAGATATTTGGCCTTGGTTCATTAAGGTGGGGTGGTGGTGGGGATTTCCTACTGGAGTGATACAGGTATCATGACACTACATGTAATTTGCCATATATCTTTGTATAAATAAACAACAAAACCAAGTATTTTATTCAAAGACACAATTTACTTCAATATATACATTCTACATGAACAGCAATTTATTCTGTAATGACACAAATAGTTCAGACGTATAGTACTGACACATTTCATAAAGAGTCACTGAGATAAAAAAAATATTCAGTCTCAATATCTAGAGGCATCAATCTGACGGTAAAACTTGAGGTCAAGGTCACATGATGTCAGCCATCTTGTTTCCATGGCCCCTCTGCTCCTGGCTGTTATGAAGTACCAGATTCCAATTCTGCTGCTGGTGTGTCAGGTTCTTCATCATTGTAAATATTCTCAGCCTGAAACCATGATATTTATAATCATTGACAAAGCATACATGTAACAAACCCTGGACATTCTCTTTGCAACTGTAGTAGGAAAGGAGGAATGAGCATATACATATATTGAAAACATATGGCTGGACCGGGAATCGAACCCGGGACCCCTGCAACTCTAGTCAGGAGCTCTACCACTGAGCTACCCAGGCCGATATCCATGGTCCATATAGCCCCAACTACTACATTCCTCCCTCCTTAAATAGTCTTCGACCCCGAAGACACAACACAAGTTCACCTTGTCAGGACTTATTATATTTATATTGCCTGAACAAGGGAGGCCACGGCACCATCTGTAGTAGGAAAGGAGGAATGAGCATATACATATATTGAAAACATATGGCTGGACCGGGAATCGAACCCGGGACCCCTGCAACTCTAGTCAGGAGCTCTACCACTGAGCTACCCAGGCCGATATCCACGGTCCATATAGCCCCAACTACTACACAACAATCAATGATTAAAAAGCAACTCCTCTTACATCTTTTAGGGTACTCAAAATTCTTTTCAATAAGAAATAAGGAAAAAAGAAAGCATAGTTGATCATTTAAATCTTTTAATGTTATGCTCTTGCAAACTGAGATAAACAAAGAAACAAAATTATTTTACCTTCTCTGACGAACATTACAATCATAATGAGTACCTACCATCTGCCAGACTTGCATTATGTTGTCTTCAGACACGGAACAGATTACCCATGGTTCATTGGGGTTCCAAGAAAAGTCTGAAATCTTAGCTGTGTGGCCCCCGTGAATGAACTGAAAAGATAAAAGTTGGTTTATTTTCACTTTGTGAAAGTTGGAGCATTAGTATTAAAATACAGAATCAATAAATAGAATCAATATTAAAACAAGAAAAAAGCTGTCAATGTGACAGCAAAAAAACTGTCAGTGACAGCAAACTGGGTTTTCTTTTGTGTGAACAGTATCCATACTTCAATGTCAACCCTGAATTGATAAACACTACCTATCCAGAAAGAGTCTATATGCAATATTTTGCAAAAGAAAAAATTAATCAGCTGGTGTTTTTTGCATAAATTATCAAAAATCAAAATCCAAGTAATATGCACATCTCTGATATATGTACAATTGATCTGCAAAACATCAACTTCCTATCTTAAAAACTGTAGGATAAGTTATCCGTACCATAGGGGTACCCTTTAAGCAAGCAGCCGCCCACCCGCCACTTTCACCAATTCAATAACTGGATTTTTCCTTTGGCCATAACAATGGCATCTGATCCCATTAATTTAAAGCAAAGCAACAGTTAAATTCCATACTTTACATGGTCTTACCAACAGTTAAGTTCCATACTTTACATGGTCTTACCAACAGTTAAGTTCCATACTTTACATGGTCTTACCAACAGTTAAGTTCCATACTTTACATGGTCTTACCAACAGTTAAGTTCCATACTTTACATGGTATTACCAACAGTTAACTTCCATACTTTACATGGTCTTACCAACAGTTAAGTTCCATACTTTACATGGTCTTACCAACAGTTCTGGGGGTCCATCTTCTGCATCCTCAGCTGACTGCTCCTCTCCAATTTTGCTGCAGAATATAACATATCATAAATTGTTGACTCCTTAACTTAAGTGAGTACTTTAATCTGTTTTGTATCAAATCATGAGAATATAAAATCGCAAATGTCAGATTCAAAACTGCTAGATAATTATTAGCAAGAATTTGAAATTAAGAGGGGTAACTCTCACGATCTTTTGATGAAATCAATTTCTCATATTTAATTAGGAATCTACAATACTTTTAACCTACTTTTATTTAAACATAGGTGAATTATGTGAGAATTGCTATAGCCTCCTCTTCACATATATTTCTAGCTGCAAACCAGTCATTTCATGTCTCTAATAACTGACTTAGGATAGGTCATGAAAATTAGACGCAGCGATAAAAGCATATCAAAATAAAGAAGTTGGGAATGAAAGTCAGTTTTCCAAATTCCAGCAAACAGATTTTAAAAGGATGTTTGCTTGGTCAGTAGTTTCCTTTGACATTGATATAGCTACATGTTTTATTTCATTGCAAACAACAGAATCTGTTGGTAAAAGACATAATTCTTTCCCTTGGCTGGGTTTATTTGTTAACTACCTTAGATCCCACACATGGAGACGTCTGTCTGTTCCACTGGAAGCCAGGATTGTCTCGTTATGTGGAGACCATTGAACCTAAATGATATAACACAAATGAAATGGTAAAATTTTCTCTTGTTTGGAACTCTAATTATTAAAAATTGCAACTAGAATCTTACAAATTTCACATAAAACCATTATGTTCTTCCTTTTTTTTTTAACAGCAAAATCCTGCCTTATGTGTGTGACCCTACATTATATTCCTATTTCGTAGGAAGACTTACCTGGAAAATTTCATCTTTGTGGGATTCAAATGAATGAAGTTTGAGTTTAAGATTTCGAAGATCCCATAAAGCAACAGTCTGCAACATAAAAGGAAAAATAGATGACGAAATGTAAACTTGTATGCATAAAATATACAAAAATTAAAACAAATGTTAAAAATAAACACCAAACATTCAGCAAGATTTTCTCTAATTTATGTTTTTATAGAAAGCATCTTCAAATTTTGCTATCAACTTTCTACAAATACTAGATTTCCATGAGATCATAAATCAATTTTGAGAGCTAAATGATGAAGTTTACATTCTTGTGGTAGTAACGACATTCACAATGAAGGGAGACTATCCAGGCATTACAGGAATCAAATACAACAAATATCTGTACCTTGTCAGCTGACCCCGTGGCCAGGATGAACTCACTGTAAGGGTTGAAGGACAGACAGTTGACCTCTGCGGTGTGGGCGTCCACAATGTGACTGGCCTTGGTCGTGTTGTTTGACCTTGTGTCCCATCTGTCAAGGTCAAACACATTCTTAGATCGCTCAACACAAGACACTATTAGCAATTCAGAATTTTCATATTGACAAATGAAAATTAACATTCTCTAAGCATATGCAAGGACAAAGACATTCTTACATTGCAAAACACAAGACACTGTTGACAATCAAGAACTATTCACTATGTTGAAAATTGAAAGTAGAAATCGTTTAATGGTGCTTATCGGATGGATTGTCCTACATGTACATGTACCGGTACTCACATCATTAACTTCTGATCATCAGCTACTGATCCAAACAAACTCTCATGAAGTAAATGCCAGGCCACGTCCTAAAAAGAACAGGACATTATTTTCAGTGCTTTCGAAATAGGTAAATTTAGAATACACTAAGAGATACAAATTGACTTCCCAACTACACTATCTGCATAAATAATCACTTCAAGGAACTTATAAATTACACACAAACTGGTACAGTTAAATCAAGTCATATTTATCATGAGTGATTGTTAATGCGTTGACTTGTTCATACTTCTACGACTGAGGTATGGCCGGTGAAGATGGTGTGGGCCTCTATGACTCTGTTTTCTTTGGGATTCTGATTGATGTCCCACAGGCAAATTGTCTGAAATCAAAGTGAAAATAGAGGCATATATCATACATAGTTTATTGACATTTCATTAACAAGAGATAATGATGATTGACGTACATGATCGTCTGAAGCACTGAGTAGATGTCCGTTCAAGTTGGGATTCCACGATAAGCCATATCTGTAAACAGAAATCATATGCATTCTAATCATTTTATTTGGTTTTCATATTAATATCACTCTTGATTTATCTTTCTTCTGATGTAAAGACTGGAAGCAAAATGTCTGTAACCATTATATGAAGTATATCATTTACTCAATTTCGTACATAGTTTTTTCTTGAACATCCCCTAAACCTCCTTCTGTTATACGTTATTCCTGTGCCTACATCTCTTACACAACTATCTCTGATTATGACAACCACAGTATATTACCCTTCTTTTTGATGTCCCTTCAGACGTAGCTCTGGATTACATTCACCACTGGGGTCTGAAAACAGAAAACTCGAACTATATAATATTATCAATAATTATGAATTTATGAATGGTCATTATTGCAACTTATGATCTGAAATACCTATAAAAAGTTTAAACAATACAGTTTTGTCATTTTCTTTCATTGCACATTTTTCAACATCAACTTATATCACAATTTCTGCACAGGAAGGAATGTACAATTTTTCCCCTAAATTGTGTTTTCGATGTCAGATGACCCAAGGATATACTTGAGGACGTACCTGGTTTGGAGGGGTGTTTTGTGTAGTCAAACACCAGCACATCACTGGACGGGGTCTTGGTGGCAATGATGCACGGATTCTGAGGCATATACCTGGCTCTGTTCACCTCTCCCTCGTGGTTTATCTTTATCTCAATCTCAATTTTACCACTTACAGACCCAAATCCGCCAAATTCTGAAAATGTTATGCATTGTATACAAACTTGAGCTCGTAAATATTGGGCTATTTTAATGTACCGGTACATGTATATGAATGAATTATTATAATGACAGTTTTAATACAGCAGAGACTTTTTGTTGGATTTTGTAATTATTGTTTACACGCTAATAAAAATATTCCATAACATGTGTACAAACATTCAATAGCCTGTCAACACCTGTGAAAAATTAGATGGGACAGGAAAACTAAGTCCAGTACTCTTAAAAAGCAATCTTAGTTCCATTTTCATTTCATCTGAAAACTTCTGTAAATAATCTTACAATCCTTATCAACAATAGCAATGAAATGAACAATATGCCAGCTATCCTTCACTGATGTACAAATACAGGGAGACGGGTCTTTAATTGCTGACCAATTTTTAGGTTTTAGTGTATTTCTTTCATGAGAATTGCCTATGTCATTTCAAGTTAAATATATGGTGTTTGAATTGTTAATAGGTAATCCCGTTTCAGAAAATTTACCTATTTCAGTAGCATAACAAAATATCTTAATTTATTGATTTGAAACAAAATATATATGAAAACACAATTAAGTAATCTAATAGCTTAGTAGACATTAAACTGCTAGTGTAACAATAAAAGATAGTAACATAGAAGTCTTCAACAAAGGAAGTGGTAAGTAAAGTACAAACAGACAGAACAATGAACATTATAAACTCTACAGCCCGAGATGATACCAATTCAAGTATAATCATCAAACTTTACTCCAGATTTCATCATTTGTAAAAAAAAAAAAAAAAAAAGAAGTGTAAAGTGTCTTGATTTTAAAAAACAACTGGCGTATTAAACAGGTGGCTCTATACAATTATCATTAATTTAAAAAACAAATAAAATAAACCAAAAAACAATTGAATATTAACAATGGTATTTCATAATCTAATCTGACAAGCGTAACAGTAAATACAGAACTGGGGAATAGTAATGCTTAATTATTACAAGATCTTTCCTACAGTCTTATAAAAACCCAGGTTTTTATCTTACATGTTAGATGCACCTGTATGAAATGACACAGGTAATTTATTTCACTGTCCAATCAACACTACAGTTTTCAAGTGTTTATAATCTAAGTTTTTTTTTTAAAACATATCTCTAATCCAATTTCATTCAAAAATACATTCACTTCATTTTTACAGCATATTGATAAGAGCAAGTTTACTTTTGTATGAATAACTGTGAAAACACAAAAGAATGCATCATCTGGATAATTCAAGAGATTTTCATTGTACATGTATCACCTCAGGCTTGCTTACCTCCCCTTTCTGATTCATACATGGAGGCATCAAATGTCGAGTTATCATTGGGAAGCTGAATACTGGCTATCAGCAAATTGTTCATTTCATCAGTCCTAAATTTATTACACAGTGCATTTAAACAGTGGACAAGAAGAAATCAATGTACCCAACACCTGAGACGTGCTATAAGTCTTTGGTGCCTAGTTAGCGCCCCAATGGTTCAGCCAGCAACACTTCATCATTAAATTCTTGTTTCTTTAAATTCTAGCTTACACCATCTTCAATTTTATTCCTACAGATTTTTGACTTAATTTCTTTGCTTAAATTTTTTTTAAGAATTTGGAATCTAAAAGATATTTAATAATGAAGTGGTTGCATTTTGAATTCACGGAGACGACATATCATCCTACCTCCTTTTTCGCTGTCGTAATGTGAAGCATCGAATTGTGCATTATCATTGGGTAGTTGAACACTTGCAATCAGCAGATGGTTCTGCTCTTCTGACCTGAAAGGTTAAAGGCCAAGGTATCTCCCTAATTACCCTCCCAAACTAGACCAGGTCAATCAAATTTACAAGGGACTTTAAAATATGACAAATGGTTACAAAAGTGACCAAATTATCTTAGAGGAAAATTTAAAATTTTAAAAATGTTAAATGAAGACCAATTTAATCTAAAATATTGAGTTGGAAAAGGGTTTTGTCCGTTTCTCATCTCAAAATGGAGAAGCAAATGAAGAAGGAAATACATTTTTGTATAATTGTTTAAAAAGGTTTGATGGCATATGTTATTGATGATAATTCATAAGATTTGTATACCTTGTCCTTTAAATTGAAGAATAGAAAAAAAAACCATTATTAAAACATCCATTAATTTACCTTTCATTTAAAGTACAGGTGCTCCTTAGTTTTCTAATTTTAATTCATAATATAAATGAATTCAACCTGAAATGTTTCATATAATGCAGTAAAAACTAAAATGGCATTGTTTTTCAAGCACAAGTAAGACTTTTAAAAAATAAAATACTCAAATGCAAAAATATAAACAAAGTATATTAGATTTAAGAGTCCTCCACACTTTTTGGTAACGTTTCTCAAATTAGAGCACAATCAATTTTTTTTTTTTTTATTAATGTAAATATCATATTTCAGAAAATGTTTCAACCTCGTGTTTAGCATGACATACTGTCATATGATGTGTCGAGTTACAGGGCGTGGAGAACTATCAGGACTAATTTTGAAATGGTTATGTTGGTTTTCAAATAAATAATGTTCAAACTTTGAAATTTTACACAAATTATTTAGTTTTTGCATTTTATGTTGTCTAAGGCTAAAGTAGTCCAATAATCCTGATAGAAAATATTCCTGATTAACTATTAAAATTCCAATTTAAAATTTCCTGTCTTTAAACCAGAAATTAAAGTACATACACAAACGGCACTAATTTTTCAAATTATTTAAAAACTTACGTGTGTGTTCCTAAAATTAGTCTGTGTAGGGAATAGTCTTTGCCTTCTGGTCTAAAATCAATAAACACACAGTCATCAATAGTGTATACGACATTGATTCAAACAGGTCCAGCACAATCTCTTGATTTATATAGCTATATAGCTTGAAAAAGCTATACAGCTATTCAGAATAGCTTGATTTAGCTATTTTGTCATACATTTTTCTTAAATGTGTATTTTTTCAGCATGTAAACAAATTGACCTTAAGGGGAGACAGGACACGTATCACGTGACTTTCATTGCAATGATACTTTGATGTGCTAACTCTATTATGACGTCATAATTGATTTGATTGTATGATGCTATGATGTGATTTATCCATTATGACGTCATACAGGATTTAATAGATCTTTTTCCCGTACTCAACGGCTCTAAAGTAGTCATTTTCACAACATGAGATGGGGGAAATTTAAAATTTAATTTTAGAAATGTAAATGTATAAAATCATAAGCGGTGAATATAATCAGGTATATATTCTGATAATGATCCGTTCATGTTAATTGATAAATCTAAATAATGCATTACTTTTTTGATAGTTTTAAACAGAAATTGTCACAAAAGGTCATAATTCCAGAATAAGGGGTATGGTTGATTCCTATTGTAGTATCTCTCTTGAATGGCAAGAAAGTGGCCATGAAAATTTTATAAGTAATAAAGCGCATGCTAAGGTTGATATATGAAATTTTGTTAAAAAATTAATTGACAGTTTTTTTTGTGCCATCACATTTTGTTCAAATTTAGAATCAAAAACTTTAAAATTTGAAGCGCTGATTTGAGCAATATTTTGATAAAATTATGATATTGCTATGTAAAAAGGCCAACGTTGTAATTGATTTTGAAATTTGTTTCCATTCTTAAAATTAATGAATATAATTTGCAAATAAATTCCATCAAATAAAATAATTATTGCAGAAAATTGAAATTGTTAAAAAAATTCATAATGACAGACAAGGGGGGTAATTCCTATCAAAATATCTCCCTTGCAAGGTAAGAAAGAAGTCATGAAAATGATGCATGTTGTAGTGAACATCTAAATGTAAACGTGCTAAGAAAAGCAAAAAATTTGATTGACAAATAATTTTACACTGCAACGTCCTGTTCCCCCTTAAGTGCATGTAAAGATTACTGATCAATTTGTGTCTCAGAGACTTTGCACTTAAAGTTTTAAAAGTTTTGGCGCAATTGATTTATGACCTCAGTTACCGTATTTCTTGAATGAAATGTAAAAGAAGGTCAGTTATGGTAAACAAGATAATTGATTGGTAAATATTCAACACAATGTAAAGAAATCATACTTATCCACGCCTCACTGCACAAATGGTGGTGAACAATTACCCAAACAATGGAAATATATTTTTTTGCTTAAAAGTGTTCCAAAGCAGCAATGTTAAAGCTATTTTTAAATAAGGTTGCCTATTGAATGGTCCATGGGATAAATATGAGTGGTAATGAACTTGTGATTTTTTGTTTATTTCTTATAATTAACATTTTAGTGAAAAACTCAATATACAGTAAAACTTGTTGAATCCGGATGTTGTGCATTCCGGCATGTTGTCCAATCCGGTGACATTATTCAGTCCCTTGACATTTTCCTATCATTTTATGTTTAAAAAATGATGTGCAATCTGGATCTTGTCTATTCTGTAAACCGGACGTGATGTAAAGAACCAACTGCTTTAAATTAGTGAGAGTTATCGCCCGTAATCTGGCCACTTACGCGGGATAATTACTGATCAATTATCGATCAATTTTCCTTTTGTTGCAATTGATTTAAACAACTGTAAATATAAATCCTACCTAACAACTCATTTCAGTTTATACACTTAAGTCTTATTATAAATAAAAACACATTTTGTTTTAGCCAAAATTAGATCAAAAGGGGGTTGCGTATTATACTTCACCCCAATTTTTTTTTCAGGCCTTGAATTTGGATACCACGGGAGTAAGACTGCCGATATCGTTTCACGGTTTGTAATGTGCGTTGTATGGTTACACTTAATGCTCCATTCTTTATTAAATTCCTGTGTATTTGAATATTTATCCATTGTTGCCTGCATCAAAACAGTTCTCGCCATTACGTAATCAGCCATCTGTTGACTTGTCGCGTGGTCAATGTTTCTTTAACAATTTCCGGTGAATCATGCACTTGTCTCATGGCGGACTTCTCAGGTTATTTGGGTGTTGGAAAATTTATGAATTAAGATGATTTGATTGAAAAAGTATTTCCAGTGTTCTGTTAAGATTCTTATTTTCCGAATAAAAAATGAAAATGAAAATCAGCACCTTAATCATGACTGAGGAGGTCTAATATATTTCAGACGAATTGAAAATATTGTAAGAATAGACGATCAAGACCTACTGCATAAAATACTTAAATTAATTTGCAACAATGTTCTCCAAATCGGATGTTGGCTAATCTGGCCAAATTTTTCAGAACCTTCCTCTGCCAGATTAGACAAGTTTTACTGTAAATAGCTTTATCAAGCTGTTCTGAATACAGTACCGTCAACGCGGATCCCGTATTTTCCGCGCACCCCCGCGGTCCAAATTGCAACACGGTTTAAGACAGGTGTCTCAGGTAAAACCGCGTACCCCCGCGGTTGGGTCGTCCAGCAAGTCAACACCGCCGCGGTCTTGACGATAAATTTCAGGTGAACAAAAGTATCGGACTGAAACACAAGTTATCTCCCTCGACTAAAAATTAATTGACACTGTCAATTAATTTTGAGCTATATCATTTTTATTTGATGGAACTATCTAAAATAACATACGTTATATTTTTAAAAATGTTGAATTTATAGCATGTGTTTGATTAAAATGATTCATCAATTCTGTTTCATTTATTAGTTACTTGACGATGTATTTTACAATCCATTCAATTTGACGTGGCCTTTTCAAAATTTGATAAGTATGCTTGGCAGTCGGATTATAGTTAATTTTTTTATTGAGTCTTATATATTTAATTGTGAGGAAGTATTGAAACTTTTCTGTTTAATCTACGTAAACTGCATACCGGGTAAATTAAATTGCTGATCTAAATGTCCGCGTGATCGAGTTTCAACAAACTTTCATCCAGTTTCAATCGTACTATTAAAAACAGAAAATACTCATTTAATGCATTGATTATATTTGTATTTTTTATGTATTTTAAGTTCTTAATCAACTTGTTCATGGGCAAGGTTTTCTGTACAAGTAATATAATACACGGTCTAGAAAACAGCGCGCTAACCACTTATCATATAAAAATATTCGCAAAGCGGTTTACTGCAATTTAAGGTCGCGAGGATATTTTTCAGGTTATATAATAATATCTTAAAATAATTACTGTTGTTTAACCTTATATGCTTGTTATATTACTGTTGTCTTTAACTCGATACATTAAGGTGTTATTCTTTACATGAAATGGAAGGAGGAAATTAATTTGCATCACAAAACAACATGGGAAACTGTACATGTTATTAAATGCATACATATTGAATTACTTTTAAAAAAATCAAATGCAAACTATCAATGTAAACATTTTTTTTCTTGTGTATATAAATTATAAGTCGCGATCATTTCCTGTGTATAGTGATTAACAAACCCAGGTAGAAAACGACATGCCCTCGGGGGGTTTTCACACCTATTCAAGACAAAAGAAAAACTCTAAATTGGGTACGGCTTCAACATCGCGCATTTTCTATCGTACAGAAGAGGCTTCTTGATTATTATGAGTGTCGTCGATCTAAATATTCTCTACGATCTGAGAGAGAGAGAGAGAGTTCGTAGATGCGTTATAGGATTAATTTTACGTACATTTATTTGAAATATACTAATATTAAATATTCACAAGTTTAGTATTCATAAAAGAATATGGAGGGGTACATTGTGATTGAATCCAACATGCAGTTTCAGTCTGAGTCCACGTGCTACACCTGTCAATCAAATCAGCCCGCGAGCAGCACCACGTGCTTCTTCCATGATAAAGGTTCTACCGTATTTTTCGGACGAATCGTCGATGCGGACGACTAGTCGAATTGCAAATTTTTAGCCAAAATTTTAACAAATTCCTACGATACGTCGATTCAGACGATACGTCGATCTTATCACTTTAAAATGGCGTATAAAAAACTGCAGTAACATTATCAGTGTATGATGCCACGATGTCCCCGATATTGCTACCAATTATTATTAATGATTGACATTTAAACAATTTCGTTTTATACTTATGCATCATATTTTCAAATACCGGTAACATCTATAAAGTCGCTTGCATTGTAAACAATTCCCGATATCGCGTGTTATGCAAGTTGTATGAGAGTAAACTAAACTTACTTTGTCAGAAATATTTTATTTCCTTAAAATAATTATTCACTCTGACCATCGCCAGTGTATTCGCCATTATGTAACCAGCCACCTGTTGACTCGGCGCGTGGTCAATGTTTGTTTAACAATTTCCGGTGTCAGAAGCATGTACCTGTCTCGTGTCGTACTTCAAAGGGGGATCTCAAGTGTAGAAAGCTTAGCAATTACTATAATTTGATTAAACTTGTTTAGTTTGTATCCAGTAATGCAGTTACACGCTAGTTTTACATAGACACTGTTAGAAATAGATTGATCATTTGTACGACTTGATAATGACAATATACGACATACATACGTTTCCTAAAATTTTTATTTAAACACAATCGAAGAATTGAACAATAATTAATTAATGAACTTTAATCACTCTTATTACGGTACTCTTTACATACACAGGGAGTGAACACGCCGCATATATCTCAGCCTTAGGGAATGATTATAGAGCACAACCGATACCAGCCTACTGTATAAACATTAGTATTGATAATTGCCGATTACGTTTTTTAAGATTGAATTTGACCATAAAATATTTCTTATTTATACTTTCCACTAACAACTCTTTACTAATAAAATAATAAAACTTAAAAACATTCCCCGGACTTACTGCAATAATTTTTTCCATTCAAATTTGGTTTCAATTTTACTGCGCAATGTTATCTTCCCACTACTGGCACTAGTGTCATATATGGAACCATGTGACGATGTGTTTATGAAAACGGAACGGTAAAACTTTTAATTTGATTAAAGACATGTACCATTTTTTTGATTACCGTTATTATAATGTATACTGGTGTTAACAAATGAGTGAAAACGATAATTCATAAAGATGAACGATGAATTCAACAAGGTAATTTCCAATCACACAGCCAAGTCAAGATGATTAAAACCAAGATTTTTAATGCTATTTTTAACAATTTTCTGACCTCAAGCCTAAGACAAGTCGATTTAGACGATAAGCCGGGTGCTCTGCTTCAGAGAAAAAAAATACCGACTAATCGTCGGAAAAATACGGTATTAGTTTTCAATTCAAGTAAAGAAAAAAGAAGATTGTCAAACAATAAAGTATTTAACACTGTTAATGATGTTTAATTTAGTGGTTTACACTGTGTTTGGTGTTTGTAAAGTTTTATTCGTATGCTACTTTGTTTAAAGAGAAAACTCTCTCTCTCTCTCTCTCTCTCGTATTAGTTTATATTGATTATTTTATATTGATTATTTTATATGGGGGGGGGGGGGGGGTTTCGAGAAAAAAAAACCATGTTAAACATGTTAAACAGTTTCAGAAGGCAGTAAAATGAAACAATTATTTATTGTTACAGTTAGTTAAATTGTTTGATATACGGGTAGAATTCCTGATGGTCACTCGTTACGTGGATTATCCACCTGTCTCATAGTCGTGTATTATGTGCGCTCAAGCGTAGAGTGATTTCCTGTCTGTGCGATGGTTTAACACCTTTGTGTAAAACAATTGGGGCTAAAGTCAAATACAGTTTACTTTGACAGTCGTAGGGGGTTGAAGGGGGGGGAGGAGAAAAACATTTTTCGCAACTGATACCACATACCGTATTTTTCCGACGATTAGTCGGTATTTTTTTTCTCTGAAGCAGAGCACCCGGCTTATCGTCTAAATCGACTTGTCTTAGGCTTGAGGTCAGAATATTGTTAAAAATAGCATTAAAAATCTTGGTTTTAATCATCTTGACTTGGCTGTGTGATTGGAAATTACCTTGTTGAATTCATCGTTCATCTTTATGAATTATCGTTTTCACTCATTTGTTAACACCAGTATACATTATAATAACGGTAATTAAAAAATGGTACATGTCTTTAATCAAATTAAAAGTTTTACCGTTCCGTTTTCATAAACACATCGTCACATGGTTCCATATATGACACTAGTGGGAAGATAACATTGCGCAGTAAAATTGAAACCAAATTTGAATGGAAAAAATTATTGCAGTAAGTCCGGGGAATGTTTTTAAGTTTTATTATTTTATTAGTAAAGAGTTGTTAGTGGAAAGTATAAATAAGAAATATTTTATGGTCAAATTCAATCTTAAAAAACGTAATCGGCAATTATCAATACTAATGTTTATACAGTAGGCTGGTATCGGTTGTGCTCTATAATCATTCCCTAAGGCTGAGATATATGCGGCGTGTTCACTCCCTGTGTATATAAAGAGTACCGTAAAAAGAGTGATTAAAGTTCATTAATTAATTATTGTTCGATTCTTCGATTGTGGTTAAATAAAAATTTTAGGAAACGTATGTATGTCGTATATCGTCATTATCAAGTCGTACAAATGATCAATCTATTTCTAACAGTGTCTATGTAAAACAATAGCGTGTAACTGCATTACTGGATACAAACTAAACAAGTTTAATCAAATTATAGTAATTGCTAAGCTTTCTACACTTGAGATCCCCCTTTGAAGTACGACACGAGACAGGTACATGCTTCTGACACCGGAAATTGTTAAACAAACATTGACCACGCGCCGAGTCAACAGGTGGCTGGTTACATAATGGCGAATACACTGGCGATGGTCAGAGTGAATAATTATTTTAAGGAAATAAAATATTTCTGACAAAGTAAGTTTAGTTTACTCTCATACAACTTGCATAACACGCGATATCGGGAATTGTTTACAATGCAAGCGACTTTATAGATGTTACCGGTATTTGAAAATATGATGCATAAGTATAAAACGTAATTGTTTAAATGTCAATCATTAATAATAATTGGTAGCAATATCGGGGACATCGTGGCATCATACACTGATAATGTTACTGCAGTTTTTTATACGCCATTTTAAAGTGATAAGATCGACGTATCGTCTGAATCGACGTATCGTAGGAATTTCTTAAAATTTTGGCTAAAAATGCGCAATTCGACTAGTCGTCCGCATCGACGATTCGTCCGAAAAATACGGTATGTGTAGTAGCTTCATATTCAACACACATCAAATGATATCAATATATTTTTGTATTTTAAGGGTTAGAAAAACGTTATTAGCAGTTAATAATACATTTGTGTTTTAGCTTTGTATTAAACACATAAAAAATTCAAATCAATATAATTAAGTATTTTAAGGGTAAAATAACATTTTCATATTATGCCGTTGACCGTAGGTGAACGTTCTCCGTGTAGCATGTGCCTGTTACGGACTAGATTAATTGTCGTGAGCATCGATAGACTGTGCCGTAAAACGAGCTACAAATTGATATGGATTAAAAACAATTTTGTAGTCGAAAATGTTTAAACTCATTAAAAAATCGAGGAAATAAAATATGTTATAGTTCTTACCCTCTCCTTCATGTAGATTACATTATGAAAATGATTAAATATTTTTGAAATAATAGCTATATCCACAGTAACGTGAAAATTATCACGGGTGAAGACGATTCTTCAATTAAAATTTCCCTAAAATAATTGATAACGACTTTATTAAAAAACGTGCATTAAATACGCAATCCTTTTATGTGAAATGAACACAATACATCAGACATGGCCTGTATAGAATGACTCTCAATGTTTGGTGGCCGTCTTATTTGTCTAATAGCGTACAGGTAAAAATCTACCAACATCTTAACGGTAGGTCACACCGCCGCGGTTTAAACATGGCTGCAGCGAGGACCGCGATGAATTAACTAACCGCGGGGGGAGCGCGGTTAAATACGGGATCCGCGTTGGCGGTACTGTAGTTTTATTAAGCTATATAGCTTTTTTCAAGCTATCAGGTAAATCAAAAGATTGTGCTAAACCTGTCAAAATACATATAATCACAACAATTCAGTATTGTATATAAATTTTCTTAGTTTGATAACTCTTTGAGATTGACTTTATTTAGCATGTTGTAAGAATTTTTACCTTGTAACATCTGGCAGCCACTGGGCCGTCAAACTTGGCCACTCTAAGGCATGGGTCATAACCAAGTCATAGAGAAATGGTGTGTTCTTCTTCCAAATCTTATATTCCTCATTGATAACTCTCTCCTCCACCGCATCATCAAAACCCTCTGTAGCATACAACAAATCAATTGTGTTATTTAACTATATTTTATTCCGGATCCACAGAATTGTTCCATGCCAGATAGTAATTATTATTATATACCACCAGAATTTCCTCTGTCTATTAAAAATGGCTCTCATCATCGTTTATAATCATAAACTTTTTATTTTTTCAACCGTTTGTTAATAAAATATGTCAAAATGTTATCAAGAAATTCAAAGATTCTAGTTTACACACAATCTAACTGAAGGAAAATCATTCAGTAAAGAAAGCCGGCGCTTTATATTCCTTTGAATGCCACCCATTCGGAAGTTTTGCACTGTATTATATGGAAAGATAAAGTTACTAATATGATTCATTTTGTGTGAATAAAATCAAAAGTTCGTTTATGTACATTTAAAATACAATTACCGTCTTTATCTGTCATCTTTGCCTGTTTGAAGCGTTCTTTCTTTTTGTTCCCCAATTTACATGCGCACAACTCGCGCCAATTTATTTGCCGCGGAATACTTCTTTACAAATCACGATCCCGATTGAACATTAATTTGACATGCGTGTATGTGATTTGTAAATGATACTGTAAAATCGCAAGGAGGTTTTTTTAAAGTCCTAAATAGTTTCCATAGCATATAACACATCAATATCTTAAATTCAGTCATAAAAATGGAGAGAGAGAGAGAGAGAGAGAGAGAGAGAGAGAGAGAGAGAGAGAGAGAAAGAGAGAGAGAATATTGTGAAATCGAGTTGATAAATTGTGACTACTTATGAATTTCTATAAAAAGTGGGTGGCTGTGCATGCGCGAATCTAGAGGGAAGGTGGGGTCTGCCTTCCCCTGGAAAATTCAAATTTATATATAGTTACATTGTAAAATTTCCGAAAATAGGCCGGACCCCCTCCCTTGAAAACAAAATTATTCTTCAGACCCCCCCCCTAGCCTAAACATTTTTTTGGATTTGCGCATGCATTCTGTGCACATATATAACTAGTTAATGATAGATAAGATTTATTTTCAAGAGCTGAAAGACTGTAATATAGATATAGATATCCGAAATTTCCACGCATCCCCTCGATCCCTAAACTGACCATATGTTATATACAAACTCTACAATTTCAAATATTTGAATCCTCTTAAAAGCATTGATTAGCATCTAACAGACCTTGAGTGTTTTGAAAATAGGTCGATATTGCAGGAAATATTATAAAAATGACAGTTTGTTTGCCGTTTAAATTTTGTTTTAAATCTTATAGTTGTACACTATATATAATTTATTACCTGGTATACAACTCAAATTGATTTGAAGGAAGCATGAACGGAGCGTTACGACATTGAGATTGTTTCTCACACACATGTACATGATGATGTAGCTCGCTCATTTTACCAAAAGTCCCCCCTCTGCAATTTTTGTAGGTATATATACTGCCTAATTTTTCATTGGGTCTATTTATTTTTTGGAATATTATATATCGTGTACATCTAACTGTTGTACGGTTTTTTTTTAAACAAATAATTGTTATGGAATAGCTAGGGACATAATGACGGACGAACCGGACACAGTATTGAAGCCTGGTGGGGGGGGGGGGGGGCATGAAACTTATAATTAGACGAGCTTACTTTTGATATCAGTTTTACTTCGCACTAGATATTCAGCCTTTTGTAAAGGGAATGGGAGATCAAAAGTGAGCCCTCCTAAGCTTTTCTGTAGAGCACTTTACGTACATTACTAAAGATTATGTGGGCCCGGGTTCGAATCCCGGTAGTGTCCGTTATTGTAACTAGCCCTCATCCCGTAACATGTGGTGTCGTGAAAACCCCCTGAAACGTACATGTTACCTACTGCCACGGAAAAGAGCTTGGGATGGGATATATGTTGATCTTTGAGGGTGAAATTAAGGGTGAATATCATATATAAAGTGTAATGTCACGTATAAAGAGGGGGAGGAGGTGACTGACAGATCGGTTCATTCAACGGCGCCAGATGGCTCAGTTGGTAAAGCCTGGAGCCGATTACCGTACGTATACAGATTCAGTGGGCCCGGGTTCGAATTTCCCTAGCCCGTCATTATATTTCTCTCATCCCAATACATTATTATACCAAGTTGCAATCTCCTGGAGATATACAACCGAAAGACCGAATGACACTGTATTTGCATGTTGCTAGTTACAATCTAAGTTTTTACTGTTATTTTGCCGGGTTGCTGATATTTTCAAAAAATGTCTCAGTTTCGCAAACATGTTCCACGATTTTAATTACAAAATATCAAAATGTTCAGTAAAATCTCTCTCTCTCTCTCTCTCTCTCTCCAGCCCCGCCCACTCTTTCAATCGGGTTCGTAATTCAATAATTATTGAAAACGTGATGCTCATTTTGATCAACCTGAATATTCTGGAGAGTCGTAGTATTTTTCATACAGTGACTTTGCCTCAAAACAAAAAATTACGGAAATCAGTTTATCGAGTTGGATTTTAAAACATCGTAACATAGAAAAACACTATCCTATAACAGCGCATCACGTGATATTTTTCCCCCAAGATGGCTGAACATGGGAAGTTTACAATCGAACAAATTATAATGAACTTCTATTTTGGCACTTACGTTTAAACAAAGGAAATTCTTCTGTGCAACGGATTATTTCAATTATTTATGCACTTTATCTTCGATATAACATGGAACAACTCAAACTAACACAGCAAGAACAAGTGTTTTATGGAGAGTATTTCCAAACATGCGATGCGGACGGGAGTGGGAAAATTAGTAACAGTCGAGCTTCAGACCTATTTGTGTGCTCGGGACTTAGTCCGGAAGTGCTCTTGAAGGTACGAGTTAGATGATCGGCTTATAAAACATTAAGCTTATGCCAACCGAAACTGTCAGCAAGGTCATGTCACATGTTGTCTGCTGCACATGAGGTTTACCATTTAAACATGTTTTATTATTTTATAATTAGTATTTGCTTACAATTTACAACTGAAGGTTTTAGTATGTGTTTACAGCTAGAATACATGGCATATGTTTGCTCTACCAATTCAAAGAAGTGATTTGTAGATTGATATCAAATTGTCATCCTAAATTTTTTCGTTCATGCTGTAGAGTGAAGTGTCAAAATTGTTATGTACAGCTGATCTGTCCGATGTGTCCACCTGGGGTGGATATGTGTGCTGAGAGTTAAAAGATGGCCGAATAATTGTACATGGATTATGATTTCAAACCCAGAGATACATGTACATGTACCGAATGTAATGTAAACAACAGGATAGATGGGGCATTTCAAAACAAAAATTGCAGACTTTTTACATTCTTAGTCTAGTAAACAATAGGAAAGGTTTGACCACGAAAGCATTCATACTTATATCAAAATATTAAAACAAAAGGTGATGAAAAACTGAATTTGTATGCATGATTTTCTACAACTTGCATGATCTCTGTTTCTAAGAAGTCTTGACCATGGTATTTTGAAATAAATTTAGATTATTAAATTCATTTCTTTAAACCTTAGTTCAGAAGTAAAAACGTTAGTCTCATTATTTTGTAATTGTATACTTTTAATATTAAATCATCCACTAAACAAAAAATAATTTACTATCTGTTCTAGGAGCAGATATTTAATGATGATGCAACGATGACATGTTTTAGGCTTGGTTATGTTCATGACAGGTGGGATTACATAATAAGTACGGTATTATAACCCATTAAAAAGCTTTAATTTGATGCTTCAAAAGAGTTAATTCATATTAGAAGATAGTGGTTTTTTGTTAATATATTTTGCATAACACTTGCATCACATATTTGGACAATAACCAGGCCAGTTATAAAAATTAAGAAACATTTTTGGAAACAAAGATAGCAAATTTCAAAATATATCAGATGGGTTATGACATTCTCCTTTTTAGTATTGGAAAAGGAAACCAAGTTATGTAGAGACACCTGTACATAGGACTGTATTAAGTAAACTAGAGCTCAGGTGTACTAATAAATGACACAAAATAAGATTTGAGAAGAAACATTTCTTTGAATTGAAATGTTTTTGTTGCATTGTTTTGAATGCGTTAAGATGGAAGGAAGGGCATGGCCATAATCTCATTAGAAGAAAGGTTTGTATAAAGACATATATGATATCTGAAAACTGTTAACGTATATATGGCGTGTACGATATTTGGCGGAAATTTGTTTTTGAACAAGTTGGCGTGGATTTAATTAGATTAGTGTATTCCTGAATGTGACTATTCTTATACATGTATGCATGGCATTTAGCAATGTTCTTGATTTAGCGGAAGCCGCATTCTGCCAAAAGCGCTAAATAGAATACACAGCCAAATGTAGTATGTTTACAGTATAGGAATATATTCAAATTTTAATTTTAATAAAAGTAAATTAGGATTTTTTTCTTTACTACTAAATAATAGTTTATGGCTAAAGAAATCATGGCTAAAATTTTTAAGTAGATCTCCTCTGATGTTAGATTGTTAACCATCCAGCCTAGATGGGATTTGGATTTGATATCATTAATGGCAATTTACTTTGACAGATATCTGAGTTGTGTGGTGCGAAGAGACTGGGACATTTTGGAAGGAGCCAGTTTTATATTGCCCTGAAACTGATCGCTGCTGTACAGAATGGCTACCCACCTAAACTGGACAGTCTAAACACAGGTATGGTCACATTTACAGTCATAAAGAGGGGCAGCTAGTGAATTAATGAATACGTTATCTGAAGGCAAAGAGAAAGACATAAAATCTTCTGGATCATAATTTTGCTTTTAGTTAGAGACTGCTAATTTTGGAGAGAGAGAGAGAGAGAGAGAGAGAGAGAATTCCTGGATGTTGTCACCTAACTCTCTTTTCATTACTGCCTCACTTACTATGTGGGCTGTTTTTGTAACTTGACATGGTAGAGTATGGTAACCTGATAGGGGTACATCTCAATGCTGGCAGTGTGTGACTAATGTTACAGTGTTGTTGCAATTTTTTAAGTGTACGAAGTTATGGCAGCCACAACAGATACTAGGTCATTGTATCTGAACTGTTTGAACATGGATTTCATGTTTACAAACACATGGTAGCTCTTAAAGGCTTTTTGTATACAAACTTGTTACATCCATATGCTCTTTATTTTGATTGTGTATGAGGGTTTGTGAAAACATCTGTTGTATGGAGACTGCGGTGTATGTTGGCATTGCTCTCTCTGATTGCTACACAGAACCATTCCTCTTGTAAGAACTGCATTCACAGCTATCATCATGATACAATTCTACTTCTGTCTTCTTTAGTAAATGGACTTTGTAATCATACAGACTTGATCAGTCCTCGAGGGATTCAAAGGCATTGATGGGGGGGGGGGGGATGCTGAGATGGTCATTTACATTATTGATGATCTACATAATATTTCAGTGTTTGATGATATTATTACCAGTACTATCAATATTATAACAAATACTACTTTACTGATGTTCTTATATAACACAATACAGATCATTGCATCATTTGAAATAAAAAACACTCTGCAAAAAATTATATTGGATACATTTACAGTAACATAAAAATATATGATACATTTATAGACAATGAGTTTAAAATGAAAGGTTCTCAATCTGACCTTATCTGGAGCAATGAGGTCAAACAATTAGGTCAAATAGACATAGGCTGATTAATTATAGATAACTAGTCTGCACACTGTCCCCCTTTCTTAGGCAGGAATGAAGCAGTAGAAGCTATCAAGCCTTCCTTGTCTTTCTTTTGAAGTAACTTCATCTCTGCTACTAGTGACAAAATTAATACTGCATTTTGATCATTATAGTCTAATTAACTTATAACTCAAGTCAGCTGGTATTGATCCATCAGCTGACATATACTTGATTTCAGAGGCATGCAATGAAAGAGTAAGAAAAGTATAAGATCTTTGGCAAGTGAAATATCACAGGAAAATCTGTCACTGCCCAGGTAAGGGGTAACAGTACGATAGAGAGCAAACTATGCTGCTCCTTCCTTTGTTTTTCAAGTAATTATTAATTTACTGCTGGAAGGTCTGTCCTCATGCATCTTAATTATGCCAATTAATTTTATGGTAGGATTGTATTTTGAATGATGTGGTATTATCAGAGTCCCTTGATAAGTTTACCTTTGTTGTTACACCTGTAAACATCCATAAAAAATTTAAACATTTCTCTTTTTTCTCCAGACTTAAAAAAATATCTTAACTCTTGTATTCTTGTTACAGCACTTTTGGAGTACATGGTTATCAGATTTTTCTTTTATAAAGAAATATTTTTTGGAAGACACTCTGCTGACAGATTGTGTATCTAGATGAAATAAAAACTCATTTTTGCATTTCTGGTATTGGTAAAGATCCCAATAATATCTAGTGTGATCTGGATTCGTTAGAATTAGATAGTGGATAAGGACCAGATTATTGCAGCCCATAAAACAACGGAGGGTATGTCCGGTATTTGATTCATTTGGATAAAACCTGTAAAATCTTGATGATGGGGTTACCCCCAGTTATTGGTACTGGTAGACATTGATTTTTGTCTCTGATTATAAAACATTAGTTCGGTCTACACAGAAATGTACCAGGTTACAGTCCACTGTGCCTGAGTATTAGGTCTTCTGGCAATGTCTTGTATCAGTAGGCTCACTTTCATGGCTTACTATCAGCGCTGGCTTCCGTTGTTGTCAATTTTGGTGCGGTGAGACTGACATTCGAACTTTTCCTGTTTCTGGATGGAGTCTCATCTTCAGATTTCTGTCTTCAGCAGCCACAGACTGTGAAGTTTTATGGTGACATTTAGATCTATTATCTGCCACTAGTGTCAGTCATCAGTTTTCACCGAGTCAGACCTCATTGATAGAGGCTTCATAAAACACTTTACGTTCAAGGAAAGAAGAATAGTTTTGTTAAGCATTTGTTTTTATGTTGACAAACTTTTAAATGCATCATTAAGGTTCCTATCATAGTAAGAGAGAGGGGAAGAATCAGAGAAGAAGGAAGATAGTCAAAGAGAGAGGGGAAGAGTTAGAGAAGGAAGAAAAAACAGATATTTTGTAGTGATTTTCTTCTGATATGATGTAGCTCACCTGATCCAATGCTTGAGATTAATTCCTTTGATGGAATATTAATTGTCTTGTCATTTAACTGATCATGTATTAACTATACAGTACCGGTATGTTGGTATTGATCTAAAAAATTAATCTATAAGATTGTCATATACATGTATTCAGAGTGGATAAAAATTGATTCATAGCAGAGCAAATAACCACAAAACTAGCAAATTACCGAAGTTAGATATAACTTTTCTCAAAATCTATGTGCGAAGTCATAAAGCCTTGGAGAAATATATCTTTCCAAATTGTGTTAAATGAATAACAAATCAAGCTCTTCAACAAAGCTAATATTGGGGGTGGGGTTGTAATATTATTCACTTTATCTCTATAAATGTATTTACTCTGGTTTAGTCCTTTAGTACTATAAACAGAGAAGTATATAAGTGAGCATTATGGCCCATTAGTATGAAGTAGATATGTTTAAAGAATTTTCGAAAAATATTGATGAATGAGCTTATATTTTTACAGGAACAGAAATGCCATTGCCAAAATTCAGCAGGACTGCTGACCAAGGTGAGTTCAGTAGAATGGTTTCCTGAATAACTCCTGACTACTCAGGGTTTGATATTGGAAAGGGTATTGATTTAGGCTTTGATCTGTTCATCCCAAAAGGGTATTCATGGACAATGCGATTAATGTATGTATTACATAACTACTGAAAATTCGATAATAATTTCATTGTTTATTGTTGTGCATTGTCAAGAAAATTCATCAACTTCATGCAAGCATGTGGTCTTTTGCTTGAAATCATTACTACATGTATAACACATACCATGCACATGGGAAAAATTTATGAATCCAATTATTCTTTAAAAAATCATTATTAAGATACCATATTTTCAATGATAACTTCTCAGTAAAATTTAGGATAAGATTTGTAATTGGGACATTTTCTTTGATGCATCAATAAACATGTTTAGTGAGGATAAATACTGTACACAGGGAAATACTGTACATGGGGAAATATTCGCCCATGTTTTATTTTCACCACTTTCGCCCTCGTTAGCAGGTGAATTTAAGACTGAGCAAATTCCAATGTCTCATATTACATGTATCAATCTTTAAACACAACTGTATTTGGGCGAATTCAAGACTGAGTGAAGTTGAAGGGCGAAAATTACATGGGGAGAAAATAACCCTGTATACAGTATATTAAGCATGTTAATTTTCCAAAGTTTTCCATGTTATGCTTTTTTCTTGTACAGTTTACAATACTAGATATATTTCAAAACTATCAAAGGTAAACTGTAATGGTCACAAGTTGTTGTATTTTTTCTTTCTTTCTTTTTTTTTTCGGGGGAGGGGATTGATAACAGATATAGATATGTTCTTGCTTATATTGTATCCTTCCCTTTTCTATATGTCCCATTACATTATGACTTTAAATACTAGGTTTGTTTAATATTGACTGTGTAAGAAAATACTGTGGAATATTTGAAATTTTTTGGAGCTCAACTTTCAGGATTTAATAGGTACCCTCACACTAGAATTTACATCCTCAATGAATTTTGAAAAAAAGTACCGGGGTATCAATTTATTAATGATAAAAATGACCTCCCTGGGAATCTGTAAAAATTGACTATCAACAAAAAATAAACACCCTTAATTTTAATGATTTTACAGTATATTGGGTTGTTAAAAATCTACAGGAGAGGAGTGAATCTGACATATTTCAGTGGTTGACAGTATGTGGTGAAATATCATATAATAATAATGTGAATATAACTCAAATGATTATATATCACTTATACCAATGTAGAAACTCTGAGGATTACATTTATTACTTCCTTAGTTATTATCTCATGGTCTGATCCCCTCACACAAGAGGGTTTCATTAGACTGTTATCTATTTACAAGCATGTTAAGTACCACAGGACCCCAGCCAGAGAATTGTAAATGAGGCTGTCAATTGGTCATGCTAAAAGCCCTTTTTACTTGTTATATAATCCCAATGTGACTAATCACTCCACAAATACAGAGTAAACACCATGAGTTTTGTGTCCAATGGATAGCCACTGAGTCTGTGGTTCTGAATATAATCAAACTGATACATTTAAAGTATCCTAGGAGTTGAAATTGAATATTGATTTTGACATATTATTTTTCAGAGAAGAGAGTACAAAATGCAGTTGCCTCCCTTGATACAGAGAGGTAAGGCTAAAACAGCTGTAAAATTCAGCATTCACAGAGACAACAAGGAATTACTACTGTATGATATGATTGAAAGATATGAATTTTGGAAGATAAAATACTCTTATAATGATCAATATTATCGATAATAAATCTTGCATTGTATAACCCCACCCCACCCCCCACCCCCCAAAAAAATACAAATCAAAATGCAAAACACACAGCTGATTAAGAAATATAGCTTTCAGTTTTGTTTTGTTGAATCATCCACATTGATGAGCAATCTATCCAATTTTAAAGGGTCTTTTAAGCAAAAAAATGTTCCCAGCTTGAGATGCTGATGTGTGATACTGCGTTCTTTGATGAATTGTAGTCACAACTTTCTGTCTATAAGAACATCAAAACAATCCATCTCTGTATCTCTGTGGCTGCTTCATAATGAAGTTTTGTCACTTTATTTGTCTTCATCAGTGATTTTAATTAATCTTGGAAGTACATAAAGTAGGAAAAGACAATTCTGGCATAGCTAAGGGGAAAAAACTTAAGAAAATGAGACTTTCAGTGTTAACTTTGTGAATCTAGATTAATTCTTTCCCACCTTTTGTCATTAAGTTGGGCCTCTTACTTAAAAGGATCACTGAATCTATTGGAATGTTATAGCAGAGCATACAGATCTCAGAATGATGTGTTAGAATTGTTGAAGCAATCACTGACTAAGAATTAATTCCCTTAATACAGCATCAGCTAGACAAGCTGTAATCAAGAGAAAGGAGGCGTTTAGTGTATACTCATTAAATACAGTATCATCATTAAGTGCTCAGAATTCAGTGACATCTTCCTCTTCAACTAATCAGTGCATCAATAGTTAATTAATAGTTTTATTTATTTATTTGTGTGTTGTTGAATAAGCAGCTTTGATAGGCATCAAAATCTCGAAATAGGATTTAAGCTTAATTAAGGAGGCTGGATGGTCAACAAACTACCGTAACCATCAGATCTGCCGAAAATTTTAAGCTACAACTACTTAAAGAAAAAATCCAAATACAGTTGAACCTCGGTATCCCAAACACTGATATCTCGAATACAATGGATATCTCCAAGTGATTTGTAAGTCCCAACCACTTATACTTTAAGTATTTTACCCTTGATATCGTGAATACTTGGATATCTCAAAATTTTTAACCAGTCCCATCTAGTTCGAGATAACAAGGTTTGACTGTATTTTACCTTTTAAATTTGGTTATTTAAGGTCTTCCGTTTCCAACGGAAGACCTTTATATTATTGTGCAGATTAAGATTATTCTTATTTTTCTTTTTTTTTTTTTTCTTCCTAGACGCGAACTTTGAGGCTTCATATCTTGCTCATTTCTGAACGGTTTTTGCTCAAATTTTCAGGGCTTATAGACTTTACAAAACACTATCTAAACCATTTCATAAATTTTAAAAATCCTCTTCCGTTAACGAGTTATTCCCCTTTTTAAAAAATTTAGGGCCTTTCGTTTCCAGACAAAGGCTCCGAGACTATGATAGCAGGGAATGGGAATCCAACGAATTTGAATAACAGAGACATTGAAGTTTTGCACATCGGTTTTTGTTTTTGGATTACTTTCTTTATTTAGAAAAAGGTAGGGGGTCAAAAAACAGGGTTCCAAAAAGTGCGAAAATTTAGACATATTTTCCTTTGTATCTTTTAAACGAAAAATATTTTGTTAAGACATGTAGAATAAAAGTTGTGCAGAATGTCAAGGACTTTCATTTGACACCAATAAAAAAGGGCTGGCCCCTTAAATTAAGGGCCAAGGGCCCTTGAAAGTTTTTGCTAAATAACTAAAAAACGGCTAGGATTTTGATATAGCTGTCGCTGGAAAAGTTGTTTGTTGGGATCCTATAAATGTCGTTACAATGTTATTTTGTTGGTGAGTTGTGTAGTATGAGTGTAAAAAGCTTTACATGTTAACATGTACCTGTGTTTATTTGGCAAGTTAACGAAAGTCATTGTGCGTACAACTGACATTAAGTTACGACAGACAGTATGCCTGTTTTAAAAGGAGGCTTTAATTCACCAAAAAAAAAAAAAAAAAAAAAAAATTTTGGATATTTGCTTTTATGTGAGGAGTTTAAGTCATCTTCGTAAATTCTGCACAATCCTAAAAAACGAGAAACAGAAAATATAAACATTCTTTTTCTTTTCTAGTAAATCACACAAACTACCGGAAAAAAATAAATCTATGTGATACATTTTAGTTATCATGCTGCGTGCATTTAAAATATATCTGGAATCAGAGCTTTGTGTGTGAACCATTACGTAAGCTATCCCTCGCTTGCGGCCGAGAAAGTCGGTCGCCATGGTCGCGGCTGGACTACCTAGCGGTCAGCGGTTATCTAATACACCGGAGTCACGTCTCTCAGTTTATGAGTTCATTTAGCCGAAACAAGAATTGTTTTAATTTTGATCACACATAGACGTTTATTCTTCTCAAATTGAATTAAATGATAGAGTTTCAATTAAGAAAACGTTCTGTTAATTAATAAAAGAAATGTCATTCTCAATCGGAAGTAATATCAGGCATAGATCAATTGTGGATTTTAAGTAAAAAAAAAAAATAACAACTTCTATTTGGTAGATTTTAGTCATTATTATACTGCAAACATTTCAAATCTTCCTTGGTTCTGAGCTGTGTGTGTTGTAACTTTACGTAACCTATTCCTCGCCCGCGGCCGAGGAGATCGCGGGCTCCTCGGCCGCGGGTGCACTACCAAGCGGTCAGCGGTTACCTAATACACCAGATTCGCGTCTTTCATGTACTTGTTTTGAGTTTATATAGCCGCAAATACAGGAACTGTTTTAATTTTAAGTATTAATGTTTTATTTAAAATGAAAATTAAGAAGTCATTCTGAAAATTATAAAATCCGATATTATTCCTAATCCAAAACATCGTCAGACATAAATCAATGGTGGGTTTGTATAAGAACTGTACTAATAAAATATGTTTTAGATCAACAACAAAAACCCACAAAGATTACCCCTTTAAATGATGATCATCCCTCGCACGCTCGCACATGGCCGAGAAGATCGCGCGCGAGGGGACATCTACATGTACCTTATCACACGTGTATGTTTATTGATATTTTGTACGAACACAAAACTATTTGTTTATTTTATTTTCATTTATATTGGTTTTAGATGAAAGATGAATTTATCTCCCTTATTCAGTTCATTTAGCGTTGATTTAAACGTCAGGGCGAAAAATCTTATAAAAACCTATCATTAATTGAATAAAAGTAATCTATCAATTTGACTCTAAATATACAAGGCCGATTGTATACTAGTAAATAAAAGATTAAATATAATGAAATTCCGAGATATTTACCGGCATATGTAAAATTGATATGTGTTTAACTTACATGTAAGATTAATATACTGCATCGTCGGAACCCACGGGTTTTCTATCCGTTACACTGATTTCAAGCAATTTAACGGATGGAAAACCCGTGGGGTCCGACGATGAATAGACTGTAGTTACTCATGATCATTTTTTTTACTTTTTACAGACTTTAACACTTTTAAGACAATATTCAAACTTTCCTGGCCATCGAGTCATATATGCCCATATACTGGTGTAAGAATTAATATTCGACCAACACAAAAATTAAATAGTGTAGAAAGTAAAATAAGTTTTCTTAAGAGTTGTACCAAATTTTAAGAGGGTTGACATAGTAAAAAAATCATTAATTTTCGAAGCGTTCTAGGAAGTTTAAAAACAGTCATCTCTGTGCTGCTCCGCCCCCCCCCCCCCCCAGTGATTGGCGAAATTCAATTTTTGGTGACTCCTTTTTTGTTAACGTACTTCCTAATGTGTTTCACTTTGCAATCTGTGTGTTTATTCGGCCAGTCTGCGTGTTAATTCAATCACCCCGTGCGACCGAAAAATAAGCACCGCCTTCAAATTTACCTGGTCAGTGTAACCCTTTTTAATCAACTAAAGCGAGGCCCCAGTTTGGATGTTAGAAAATGATTGGCATTTGTTTACTCGTCCTGTGTATACCATGCCCAGCGCTCGCGACGACGGTGCAATAAACTTTTTTCTTTTGATTTGATGCATACCGTGACGATAAATCGCTATCTTATAGCACTTTAAACAAAAGAAATATTAAAAGATATGAATTAAAAATTTACTCGTACTTGGTTATGTACCACACTAAATGCGCTGATCACCAATCATGTGGTGCCGATCATGTATCCATGAAAGACGTCGTTTATCAATAAAGATGTTTGTGAATAATTGAGAATAAATAATTAAATGAAATCAAATATTGCGTTCACGATTTATATCGTTAGTTATCACATTTCTTTGAGAAATTTCACGAGCTGAAACCGGAATAGAAACAAGTACAGACAGCTCTGGTGCATGCGCAGCTGGTATAATTATTGTGCACTTTAATTTAGCAGCTGATCGGAAAAGATTTACAAGCATTGGTTGCAAAGTTGCATTAGTATTTGAGTACGGTGGGGTAATTGTATAATTCACAAAACATCAGGATATATTCTCAGTTAATCCCGACAGAAACTTGTTCAATCAAACGAAAGATTTTGCACATGTCGCACGCGTTTTTTCATGCGTTTATATTCATTTCAACGAAGAACAATTTGTTTTATAAGTACATATACATGTAAATACGATATTCTTTTTAAATAAACGGAAAAACTCTTCTGAGAGCACTTTAATACTCCGTGTATATAGACATGTATACACAAGCGAGCGTGTTTCCCTCGGGGTTTCACACCTCTTTCAATATAGGCTCCACCCCCACCTGAACTTACCTAAGGTAAACAGACCTGTTAAAAACCTCGGCCTTTAAGTGCACACAACCCTGGACACAGATAGCCATAGGTAATTTATGGATGCAGATCATCAATTGTTACGTAATTAAAATACACTTGGAAGTGAGCTATCACTGTAGTGGTCAATTGTTGAATATAAGTTTAAAGTTTTAAGTCAAAGATGTTAAATAATAATTATTTGTTCTCACGTTTAGAAGTTATGAAATACGTTATTCAATGCAGTCGGTCGCCATAGAAATCATCAGAGTACTGCAAGTGTTGACAGTTTCTTATTTCTTTAAAAGACCTTAGGACATAATTCACTTGACTTACAGACTAGCGACACAGTTGCCTCCCAAAAATGTATGCACTTCTCAAAGTTACAATTAAATGGTATAGATATGTGTTGTTCAACGGATTTTATTAATTGTTGCATGCGGTCCGCCCCCCCCCCCCCGAAAAATGAGAAGTTATTAAATTTACATAGTGAAATTATTGCAAATACGACTCGGACCCCCCCCCCCCCGGAAAACACATATATGTTTTGAAAAGGCGTCGGAAGCGGAAATATTAAGAGTGATATTTAAAAAAATGCAGTTATAAGCATATTCGCACCCCCCCCCCCCCACCTCCCCACGGAATAGGCATATCATGAATCGGATTAGGCATATCATGAATATGGGAGAAAAAAATTTTGACAGGTACAATTTTTTCAAGTTATAGGCATACTACGTTACCCCCCCCCCCCCCCCCCCCCCCCCCCCCCCCCCCCCCCCTCCACGGATTAGGAATTTCATGATTTTGGGAAATAAGTTTTTTTTTTGTTTGTTTTTTTATTTTTGCTTGTCAACATTTCTGATGAATAGTGTAGCCCCCCCCCCCCCCTACGTTCAATTCGGATCCCCACCCCCCTGGAAAAATGTTCTGGATCCGCGCATGTGTTGTAAATGTTAAAGTTAGAGAAATCGTATTTTCTGGAGGTTGACATTATGTAGAACTCTTTTGTTTAAAAAACAAAAACAAATTGCTTTGACGTCACACATCTCTATTGGTTTGGTTTAAATATACAATGTACACAGTGCTCTGAACAAAACCCTGGTTTATGCCTTTCTGTTACTCAAGTAAAAAACTGAACAAAATTGATTACTTTTAGGTTTACACGTCACATGTTAATACATGTATGCATAAATATATGATTTTTATCAAATAAATGACATTGTATCTTTAAAAAATTCCAAAATATTATAACTAAAACATGTATATGTGACATGATAGAACTAATTGTAAACCAGAGGTCTCTCTTCCTGTCACACAAAAGTGACAAAAAGGATTTTTGATTCAGTTGGAGTTCTGCCCCCACCCCTGCCAACATTTTCTGAAATTTACATTTAGAAAATTAAATTTTGGGGTATTGACACCCCCACCCCCACACACTTTCTAGATGAGCGCTCAAGGCAAAAAAAAAAAATATTGGGATATTTAAAACAAAATCCTATTTGAAAAAAAATGAAGTTAGAGATGCCTCACAACCCCTACCACTGCCGCGGATTATGATTTTGAAGATTTGTGAATTTCTTTTACTTGCTTGTGAAGATTTCAGATAAATATACTCATCCTTTAAAAAAACAAAACTGAGGCCTGTATGGCCAAACATTATACGGATAGTTATCCCTACCACTGAGCACCTCAGTCTCGTATACTAATAGCGCACCCTCAGATGGGAGAAGGCATTATTGTTTATTTACAATTGGTGTTCTTTTAACACTGCACTTTACATAAACTATTCCATGTTTTAGCGGTAGAGGTTTAAGTATGAATATAGGGAATCAAAATGTTTATGAAACATAACACTTTTTTCCATGCATCAGCGCAGTGGATTTTGTGTTTTTACACTATGATATAGGCATACCAGTAATTTGAATCCTGTCATCAGTTGTACATACATGTAAACGTATTTATCGATTTTCTGGTTGGAATAATTAAATCCATGTACATATAAGTGATGTGTTTTAAGTTATCATAAATTGATATAACCGTGAAATGAGTTAAAAGGAGAGTTTGTCTGGTAGGAAAATAATACTTTGAAAGTGAGCCTCGTTTTCTGAACTTACTATTATCATATTGACAATCCAGTTCAATGACAGCTCACCCTTTTCTCCTTACACTCAACGGGGTCGGATATCAATAAGAGGTCACCTTTCTATGACCTTTAAATTTGCATACAATCTAAATATATACCCCTAGCTTATTACAGACATGCCTTTATCTGTTTTATGAGAAGTGTAACTCTTCAATACTATGCAGTCTGGACGTTGCAGTAATATATAGAAAATAGGCATGAATTAATTTTTCTGTCTCCTTTTGAAGAGTTCAAATTGATTTTCTAAAGCCCTGATTGGTCAGAAGTTAAGGTAGTGTGAAGATGACCTCATATTAATAACTGTCAGACCCTGACAAGTGTAAGAAGAAGAGGGGTGGTTTTATTAAGACTGAATGACAATCCTTTCTTGACTTGCAATCTGATTAAAATTTCTATAGTCGCTATACGATGATTTGAAGAAACCCCACTTTAGGTCACCTCCTGGATAACTTTGCTTTGACCAATGAAATCGTCGGTTCCATTCCTCAGTTACATGATTTGGAAGTTATGCCAATACATTCTTTAGATTCCCTAAGGGCGTCTAATATCAACTTATGCTCCATCTCTTACTTGCTGATACCGAAAGATTCACGAACATGTGACATCATTTCGTCGTACAACACCATTTTTGTTTGTAACCCGAAATTACCGTTTCTAACACTTGCTCTGATTGCTAGAATAACTCATGTATATTTATAAACAAACTTACAGGGGGTATCTCAAGAGGGGTTTCTTCAGATCCTCTTGTAGCGAAAATAGAAAAAAAAGGAGGGGATCAAGGATATGATTTTAATCAGATTGTCTCGACTTGAAGCTGTAACGGAAGACCTTCTCGTTGCTTGCAACGAGCTCGGCTCTAGTTTCCTATATTTTTGTATAGAGCTCTTCTTCTGAAGGAGATCAATACAGTCTAAAAATGGCCACAACATCTTAAGTACATGTGCATTTACAGTATTTTTATTTATTAAAAGGATGACAGTTATGATTGTGGGAGTAGTTTTCTGGTAGACCAAAAAATTAAAAAGCAGTTCTACTTATTTTTTCAATCTGAAAATAAAAGGACTGACACAGTCAGTTGATAGGGGAAACATACGAGTATGATTGCTCTTGTATAAAATCTTTTATAAATTTAAGTGAAACCTATAATGGTTACCACTTGAAAAAGTATGTTTATAAAATCAAAAACATTAGAAATGGAATATACTAATACTTATAATTCATTAAATGATTCATTTGTTTCAGGCCAGTCCAGCAAGTGGGCCTTAACCATCCCACGGTGGGCCAGCTCCCCCCACCCCCTGCTTCCAAGAAATCCCACACCCGGTCCCAATCGGGCCAGTTCAGGGGTGTGGTGGACCGGGACTCAGGACCCCCTAATCCTAACCACATCCCACAGGGGGTGACAAACCAACAGGTATAGTACATCTGTACTGTGTAATAAATATATGACAGTAGATTCAGGATGTAAAGTTCATTTAAGTGGAGAAATATTTCTGACAACTACTGGCAATACCTACACAGATAGTTGTAGGAGGAAGTCTGTTTTTTCCTGTCTTTATATTTAAGAATTAAGGATTATATACATGATATACATGTACATATGTTGAAGGTCTGAAGTTCCTCCTAAAATGAACATCTTAATTTTACTTTATGCATTGGTTTACTTTGTACTGATATGTTGGTGAGGTGTATTAATGATTTTCAGTTTGATCCAGATGCCCTTAATATGAAAAAATATGATTATTTATATAATGTATAATTATATATTAAAGGACATATCGCATGTTTTTCAATTTTCGGAATTTTTTAAATAAAATCATTCTATACTCATTAAAAATGAAGTTTATCATCGTTTACACAAAATAATCTGGCTAATTCGTTAGTTTGAAGGCGATGAAATTCAAATGTCGCGATATGCATATTTTCTCTCTCGATCTACCCGCCATTACGTGTGACGTCACATGCGACCTCGAGCGAGAAGGTGCTGTTGACCATCTATGTAATTGAATTAGATTTGAACGACAATTAAACTAATTGTCACCTATGAAATTGCCGATAACGGGACATGATGGTGTTTTGCGTCTCCTGCGGGTGTTCTAGCCGTCCAAAATGGGGATTTGAACTGTTATTTTTTAGTTTCCCTTACGAAAGTAAGCAGAAATCTTGATCCAAACAGGGCCTATCTGTCGACGAGAGGATTTATAAATAAAGATTTAATAAATATATTACTAATTATATTGTATATTTTTGTGATATTGTTTTCGTAAACAAATTGTATTTATTTTTCAAAGAGAAAAATAGAAATTTATGAACAGGGGCTTGTGTACAAAACGCAAGTTCATCGGGGGAAAATAACAAGAGAGGACGCCATTTTGGATAACGCCTCACTCCATTAGCTGTTTTCTTATTGATATTGTTAAACTATACATACATGTATGCGTACGTTTTGTATAAATGATTACTTTATTATATCTCACCTCTGCAGAAATTATAAGTACGGTATGACTATGTGAGATTTCTGTGAGTTTTATTTCTTGTGGGAGAAGTCAAGGAGTTGTTGATATTGAATGTTTACGCGAGAAATAGACAACGTTTGTTGATGTACATTTTTACGTAAATAGATAAAAAACGGAGATGGGATCTTACAGAAAAAAACAATTAAGGAAAGCGTTTTTTCCTGCTGTATATACGTATTTATATATACAGTGTAATATGAAGTAAAGAACCTTAGAAAGTTATGACCAGTTACGGCCGAAGAAACAATTAAACTTCTTGTGCACACAGTTTTACAACAATGAACATTCCGAGTCGTTAAGAACGCCCAAAAACAAAATTATTGTAGATTTTGATCAAATAAACACCTGTAATCGATTTTTTAGCTAAATTCCTTAATAAGTTGTGTTTACCATGTTTACACGTCGATCAATTTGATAGTTCTTGCCGAGTTCATCGTTACTTCTTCGACTATAACATCGTTTTTTACCCATACTGGTGGCTCAAACATGTATGACTGAATAATAAGATTCTTTTATTTTAGTCAACATGAAAAAAACCCATCGTACAAGGTGAAAAAATGTCTCAGATTTAAAGAAGATAATGCTAATCCTACAATTTGTTTACAATCAGCTGTTCGAGGAAGGTCGCATGTGACGTCACCATACCACGTGACCCGCTATCTAATTAACGAGTTTTTATACGATCGGGGCTATGATTTAAATTGATATTATGGCTAATTACCGCTTTTATATAGCTAACAAACTGTTAGAAGTAATTAATATATACACAAGGAAGGCAAAAAATGTAAAATGTCCCATACTTTAGAAACATGCGATATGTCCTTTAAGAGCTTATTAGTTAAAACTGCACAATTTTCTGCATTCATTTGGCCATTCAATAACCTTTGACCTTTCATTTAATATTTCAGTCACTGAATCGTGAGGAGTCGCCAAACAATGCCGCATCCCCCAGACAATTTACCTCCCCCACCCAGTCCCCGCCCTCCTCTCCCCCCGTCACAAATAACATCCAATCAGCTGGCAGCATTCCGTTAGCCAATCACAACAATGTTCATGGCCAGATGACCTCCCCTGTGGCTAAGTCATTAGCCAGTCAGAGTCAGGGGGCACCTGTTGTGATGAACGCCTTTCAGACCGGTGCTCCCACTGTGATAACAGGGACCGCCCCCACCACTATACACACAGGGCACCATCCCCACCCCCATCATCATCATCATCGGGCTGGCTCCAACTCCTCACATGAACATGGAGAGGGATGGGCTTCGTTTGAGGAGGATGAACATGCAGGTACATCAACTACTATATCCATGACCAACATTTAATACATGTATCTGTTTGGAATGTTTTCACTTTATAACTGTTTCTTTGTTGATAAATTCAGAGCGACAATCTAGAATGTTTTGAAATCTTTTACAAGATGTTAAAGACTGAGATTTAACTAAGATGTATATTGTATTTTAGGTCTATTAGCACCAGGATCCAGAAAGCCCTATAATTTAGAGCCACCAGGCTTTGATTCCTCATCCATAAGTTCTGATCCGGAAAGTGTGGATGATATCTGGAGTATAAACGATGACCAAAAGGAATACTACATTGCACAATTTAAGACCATGCAGCCTGACCTGAGCAAAACTATCACAGGTGAGAGGGACGTGTCAAAACAAATACCGAATGTCTATTACGGAAGATAATTTTCTAGAGGACCGCATTTTCACATGTGATCTATTTCTTTAACAGGTGCTGTAGCAAAGGAATTTTTCGAGAAGTCTAAACTACATGTACACGAACTTTCCAAAATATGGTTAGTATGGAAGACTGTATATTTAAGCTACATTTTGGACACAGTTACCTGTCATGAAATATATTACTTCATCTATTTTGAAGAAAACTAAAAACCTGGTATATGGATTCCAGGTACTTTTTAAGTTTATATTAACTATTTACTACCCATGTTTCCAAGGCAAGTACATGTGTTTGTAAAAGATTATTGGATTATAACGGCAATATTTCAATCTGCAGGCAGTTGTCAGACTTGAATAGAGATGGGGAGTTATCTCTGGAGGAGTTCTGTATTGCTATGCACTTAGTGGTCCTTAGAAGACATGAAATAGAAATACCAGACAGACTGCCCTTTTCTCTGATGCCATATACCTCATTCACAAATGGTAAAGACCTATGCAATTAATCATTAATTAGATATCCATCTATTTTTAGTTTAACAAGCCAAAAATACAAATACATGTATTCAAAAACACACAAGAGATTGAATTCTTGAAACAGTTTGCAATATGATATGTTTTGTAGAGGAACCATTTGCTGTTGACCATCCATCAGGAGGTACCCTAAAAAGGGCGACGCCCCCTGACACACCCCCTTCTCATCCCCAGTCTATAGGAGAGAACTGGCCAGAACAGGTGGTGCAGGACGGGTCATCAGACACGGCTAGTGATGTGGCCTCCCCCAGTGTCAAACCACTCAACTTTGCTTCAGTACCAGTTTCTGAATCTGTGAGTGAAGTCTCAAATTATCATCCTTCTCTGTGGTTGTATCAAATTGATTTTTTGTTTGATAATGACTTTTTAAAATAAGTATATGATTGGCAATTGAAATGTACACCTTTAGAAATAATCCTTGAGGGATAAGTCTATATGTTCCATTGATTTATGGTTTTTATTTTACAAGGATAAGATCATACATCCCATTGCCATGAGAGTTTCTCCGGAGAGCCACCAGCATGAGCGAGGAAGGGCATACTCAGGTAAGTCTTCCTCACCTGACACAAAGGAGTCCAATCAAATCAATCGAGGTCAAGGCATCATCGGAAGCACACAGCCAGTCTTGTATATAACTATCGACCCTGGTTATACTCACTGAGTTTTCTTTATTCTCATGAATGAATTATTCCATATTCTTATAAATCTGATTAGTCTTTTCACACTTTTATAAAAGAAAATCAAATCCCCAACTGGGATTTACCCGGTACCTATGCATGAAAAATTTATGTACATTTTTGTAATAATAGACTCTTAACAATTGAAATTAAATTCCCCAAAATAGAAGATATTGCTCTTCCTTCAATGTTACATTCTGATAGACAATAACGAGAAGTTAAGCACTTTTACTCACAATAATTATATGAATTCTATACTAGAGATTTAGAGGGATTATACATATAAACAGTAAAATACATTCTTTGATGCTACATAGAGGCTATGCAGGTTTTTCAGTAGTGGATTGAAAGTAATAGGTATTCATGAGAATGAGAAAAGTTCTGTGGTCAGTAAGTGTACATGTATGTGTATGGGTTCCCCATATAAATTATACAGAATACCACATGTGTAGCATGTTTAGTATTCACATTTGAACCTCAGTTTGTCTTGTTATTTAGATTCTTTATATTTATTTTTTTCACTGTTTTAGGCAAAGAAGGTATGGTAGAATTACTTGCATGCTAGTTTTGTTGGTAAATGGCACCTTTTTCTTCCCGCAAAGGTTTATAGATACATGTAGGTTATTGGTTACTGTTATGCAGGGTACAGTTAAAGGAAGAGTTATTGTCATCAAATTTAATCCTAATTACCGTTAGTTTTAATGAATTTAATGATAATAATGATCATTATGATACCCCCAACTAAGGAAAGATAACTCCATGTTTTATTCAAATTTTTACAAAATAATATTTAGACACAAACATATTTTTTGTTAAATTTAGCAGTACAGATAACAAAAAATCATTACAAAACATTTAAATAATGATTAATGTGTTTAACTATTAGAATTATATGTAGAGAAATAAATATAGGTACATTTGTGCAAATGTAATACATACATAATATTGAGCATTACATATACATGTACTCATTTTCAAATTGGTAAAAATAATAGCATTTTCAATAGAGCTTCTTACAGAGTTATATCTTTGAAGCTTGACTGAATGAAATATTTACTTTAAATTTAAACTTCTCCGAGTCCTTCTACTTGCATGCTAGACATGAGTATGAACTGAACTCCACATAATCCCTTTAGCATGTGTACCTGCTCTAGGTGATTGCTAGCTGCCATGCAAACCTCTCTGCTTCTATAGTTAATCATTAGTTAGTTATCCTTTTTCAATGAAAAATCAATATTGGAATACTTGGAATGATAGAGTATTTCTGAACTTTGAAAGGTGTATGGCAAATTTACAACATAGTAGCAATTTCTCCCTTTGTTTTGATGGCAGGGATTTTCTCCCCTGGTTTGTGTGTGTTGGTGCATGACTCCCGTGGTTGTTGTATGTAAACCTTGTATGTTTACAGAGCCTGCTCCTTCACATAACAACCAATCAGAATCCAGCACAAAAAAACTCCGATCAAACACCGAGTCCTATCTCAGTGCATCTCAGAACGAGATAAATTTCTTGGAGACGGATGATGATGTCATAGCAGGAAGCCCGCCGCTAGTCCCACCCCCCACTGCCAGTCGACCACGCCCAGTTCCCCCCAAGAGTCTGGGCCCAGGTATATAGGTCCCCCACTTCAAGCTCCAGGGACATCCCACACATCAAACATATATTACATAATATATACACATGTATATAATTGTGCATGTCACTTATGCTTGCATGTTCCTCACCTCATGATATGTAATGATATGAATGATTATTATGTATAGATTAACACATATTATTTTGGTGAATGTGATTTTATGAATATTCCTTTTTTCTATCTCTCTCTCTCTCTCTCTGAAATATTTCCTTAATTCAAATGTGGGCATATCAGTTAGCTTAGATAAAAACCAAAAATTAAAGGACTGATTGCAATTTATAAAAATACTGTAAAGTAGGTATCATACATGTGTGATAGACATCTGTAACATTCAAAAGGGTTAAGGATTCAATATCAATAAGCCATACACAAATAAACATAGGAAGCATATAATAACTTATTTATGTGTAAGATCAGGTTAAGTATAGATCAAGACACCAACTTCTTTCTGAAGTTTTGACAATTATGGGCCTTCTATTGCCTGGTTTTAAACAAAGGAAAATTCAAACCCATCGTATTGTTTAGAAACTTAATTACCGGTAATTTAACATTCAATGTAATAAAGTAAATCATTGTGTGAAATTGTGAGATCCCACTTAAAGATGAAAATTTTAAAAATGAACTTAAAATGAACAAGGTACATGTATTAGAATGGAATTTATCATACCTTCAAAACTTAGTCTCTTATATGATAAAAGTTAACTGTATGACTGACAATGAATTAAACAAGTTTCACTGTTCATATTCACAGATTACACATGTCAGGTGTTTGTTTTGGAAATTTTTGTCTTTAACAGGATCATTACATATTAGAAGTAGTTAATATTACATGATGCATATTTAAGAAATGACATTCCGAGTTATTGTTACTTTATAGTTCCTGGCAATATCACTGGTCTGTTGCTGCCCGCCCCCACCACTAGTCACTCTGATGCCACGGACGGGGGTGTGGAGCAGGAGCCCCCAGTCCCCCCTCCCCGACCCACGGGAAGAAGCATGTCCATGGACGCCAGCAAAGGTAGGGCAAGCCAATTACTGACGATCAGTGACCTTTACATGAAGAACACTTGTATAAAATTCTGCAGACAAGTCTTTTTTTTATTTTTGTATTTCATAGAAATATTTTGTCCATGTCAAATTCTTTCATAAGATGATATTAAGTTTATTAGACTGTATGAAAATGTTTGATTAATGATTTAAGTTTTATAGAGTAGACAGTTGAAGAACAACCAAACCTGCTATCTCTCTCAAAATAACATCAATTTAGAAATAAACTAATTTTTTCAGGACTAGTCAGCATTTCACAAGGAAACAAAATGATTTAATTGTTACATTGATTTCTAGTCTTTCCAAAAACAGTGCTTGAAGATGCAAAAATAGCATGCATATAATGTAACATAGAAATTTAAGTTTGGAATGAAGAAAAAATTCATCTGATATTGTATATTTGATATATGTGTGTAACAAATCCTGAAATTTGTAGCACAGCCTTACTTTCATTGCTAGAGGTTGCTATTTTCTACCACATTTCCATTGAAAAGCAAACATTTTAAGGAAAGCATTGTCCTATACATTATAAGTACCAGTAATCATATCTGAGTAATGGATCAATTTTGATTTATGAGATTCTGCCAAATTTTGTGGTTAGTAAGTTGTTTTTAGCGATATCTATTGAAAACCCACAGTTATTTTTGTTAGAATTAGACAATATTCATAGAAAAATTCTTTTCCACTTTATTTTATTGTCCTAATAAGGTAAAACTGAGTTTATAGGAAAT
Source organism: Magallana ariakensis (assembly GCA_020458035.1). Taxonomy (NCBI): domain Eukaryota; kingdom Metazoa; phylum Mollusca; class Bivalvia; order Ostreida; family Ostreidae; genus Magallana; species Magallana ariakensis. The sequence continues at coordinate 73,746,617 of CM035812.1, read as the reverse complement.
TTGTAACTTGGTATCTTTTGTGATATTTCTTCCCTGAATTTTTGAATAGGGAAGTTTAGCATCAAACTCATAACATAAACTAATGACATTGTAATTTTCCTCAATGTTTCTGGCCAGGGTGTTGGTATTAAATAATTAGAGGTAAGTCATTAAGATTCGTAAATCCTGGATTGGATAATGAGGGGTTTCCTGGTCAGTCAGTGGATTTTCCTGTCATTCAGTTGGATTATGCTGTATTGTCAGTAGTGATTTCCTGTAAAATGAAGTGTCTTATGATTTAAATGAACTTTTCCTTGCTCACTCATAGCAAATTCGATACAATGGATATCTCTGCTTATGAATCACATTATTTTCATAAATAAGTAAATACAGGTTAGTGTCAGCTTTGCCTAATGCCGGATTAGTCAGTAGTGGTCAGAAAGTATCCCATCCGATCGATAAGTATTCGACTATCTTCCACTTTTATGTTATATTTGTTTATATTTTGTTTTGACAATACCACTGTTCCAAGGGCTAGATGATTTACTGCAGAAGAATCATTCACAAACATTTATCATTGTGTATTATGCCACTTAATGAGTAAATATCAATTTTTAGCAAGTTTTTTAAAATACTACTTTTATGTTGGTTGAAAAAATGACTATGGGTGTGTTAATGTGTACTTACGTTATGTAGGGTATGCCTCAATGCCAGTCAGAGCTTCATTAGTGTGGCACTTGTATTAAAGATGAACACATATGTGTTACTATTGCTTGTTGAACAGATGT